>MU868355.1:73261-151569 GCA_036418205.1 Ostertagia ostertagi
TATCTATGGACCGCTCTTATCTATGGGATTTTAGGGTACGTAACGTGCTATGGGCAGGGTTTGCGTCTCGCCTTACACCCGTTTCGTTGCGTAACCGCTGCTCTAGTACGGTGTAATACGATAGAGAAATGAGGCCATCCAATGAGAGTCCTGGGTGGGCGGGGCCCAACTACACGGGGCTTGCGGAACCTACCTTGTCCAATCGCGGAATGGGCTCAAAACACAAACCGTGACATTACCCAGTATTAGCAGTACATCACTTTTCCATAACCAAATAACGTTATATAATAAAATACAAATAATAATATAAAATAGGCCTACTATATCATGATAATGCGCCAAATGAACACTTATATTGTAGAGTTTCAGTCAATTTTTTTCAGCATCTCCTTGAAGACTTTCTAAACTACAGCGTGAGTATAAGACCACACGAATGGCTGCTATTTGAGCTGTTTCCGATCATCTGTCCCTTATGGGTGAGAATATGAAAATCATGCGAAGTCCATCATTGAACATGTTGTATTCAAGTGCTCGGAAGAGTAAGAACAATTGTCTTAGAACAAAGTCGAAAGTATTGTAAGATATAGCGAGTAATGATCTCCCGAACATTTTTCAAGGCAGTAGGACTATTTCAGAAAGGAGGCATTCAAAACTGAACTACCCAAAAGACGGACGTAATTTTCCCCAAAACCTACTTAGAATTTCCGGTGAGTAAAGCCGATTTTTTCAGATAAAGTGTTTCCTCTGAAATTCGATGTTTCTTAATACTAATACACATCTTTCGAAAAAGTTCCTTGCTCTGCTCTCTACATTCGTCGTAAAGTTGTTGAATTTCAGCCCTGCAAAATGAGAAGGCTGATCGGCGAAATTGAGCCACACCGGCAACCGTCTCGAACTCTGTTTCCCACGAGGATGAATCGATCAGTGATTTTAGCTACTCACTCATGACCTCCTGTAAACATTCTGGGCATTCAAAACTTTGCCGTATTGCTTTTCGAAATGTCGTTCATTTTTGTTGACCTTCCAGTCACAGCGGTTCTATGAATTGAATTTTTTTTTACTCTATGAATTAGTTTAATATCAGATGATTCATCTTTCTTAAACTTTTTTAATGCTCCATTTGCTCATCTCTTCAGGTTTTGCTTACTACTATTATAAATCAAGGTATGAGGTGTCCAATCCACAAGAATGACCAAATTACTCAAAAGAAAATTCCTCCCTAAAATGATGTTGAGACCAATCACATAACTTTGCAGACTTAGTCGTGACTTATTCCGAACATTCCACCGGTTTTAAAAGTCTCAGGAAAAAACTGGGTCTAATTTCGACGAGCTAGTGATTCCGAATTTTTGCGGAAAAACCAAATTCTAAAAAAAAGAGCGGCACACTTGTTGAACAAACTAATATCGGATTTTCGAGGAGGTCATGACTAAGTTAAGCATATATCACTAATCGACTATATCACTTCTTGTAGTGGAGAAGAGAGTCAGATTTTATTGTCGATATGGCTCTTTTTCGTCGAGTAGGCCTTCCATTTCGCATGCTCGAAATTTAGCAAATTTGAAACATATAAAAATGAAGAAAATCTTTCTGTACCGCAGACAATTCTCTTTCGAACGCTATGTGACATTACGTAGAAAATGAGATTGGACAGGCAATATCCATCCGAATAAAAACGACATCACTTATCGGACAACCTAATATATTATATTTACCTTGACGCTGAGAGGGCAGTTTTGGGAGTTTCTTTATCAAAATTATATGATATAACTAGTTTTGATTGGAAGAATTCTTGCTCACCAGTAACGGCTACAAATGCAAAATTGGAGTTGGCTTGACTCCGGATCAGAAGCGTCGTGACAGGTCCTGTGACTAACGAAAGTATCGCTACATTGTAAATGGCGAGACCAACAAGCCGTGAGTCGTTCACGTAACGCAGCTTGAGGTTTCTGGACTCATAAGCGAGAAACAAACCAAACACTAGTAATAAACACTTATACCCGAGCACTAGACCTGAAAAATATTGATTATGTAGATCATTTCTGAACCTTCCATTGTGCCTATTCTAGCATTTTTACGACCCCCTTCTCAGGGTATCTCGAACAACGCCTTTGTATCTGTGTATCTTTCTATGTGCTCCTTGTATTCCGCAGCCAAATTGTACATCTGTACTAAAGACAAAACAACACAAGTGACGAAGGAGTCCATAAAATGTGATAGTTTCTCTCCAATGAAATGGGCAGCCATTGCAGTCCTATTTTGTTAATTTTCAATGATTACAGCTACGGGCGGAAGTGGTGTAGTGGCAAGTGGCACGCTTACCACGCGAGCGGTCCGGGATCAAATCCTGGGTCGTGAGTCGCCCGGGCCAACCAAGCCTTCCATCCCTCCGGGGTCGGTTAATTGGTACCAGACTTGTCTGGGAGGATAAAAACACTGACTTGTACATCGGCTGGCCCCCGCAAGTCATTGTATAGGCCACATCGCATTCAAACGCCACTACGAATGTACAAATGGAAGTAGAATGCGTGCCGCATCCCAAAAAGGGATTGATCAACGGCAAATGCTTTATCCTTTATCCTACCAACCATTTATCAGCTGCCATTATAAACGGCCAATAACCAAAATTTTCGAAGAACTTCGCCAATTATGTTGGTTGGTCCGCATTTACAGTTGCAGCCGGCTGCCGAATACAAAAGGTGGGTTTTTATGTGTATTTATGCAATTGTGCTTGAGAAAAATGGTTCCTCGGCAGAAGCAAATTGATTCCGTGATAGGCTAGGACTTAATATTCCCGTCCATGTCACCTGTAAGAGGACCTCAAATGCTACCATACGCTGGTTCTTTAGGTTCATCAGGAATTAGGAAGTCATGGTGTTGGCCCATGAGTACTACAGTATGACTGGGTGGACACCTGCACCGTTTACCCCTTTCGCACAACAACGACGACTGGCTGCGGCATCGGCCAGTGGCGAAGACAAGTGGATCTGCTGCGTTAACCAAGCGCAAACTAGCAATGACTTGCACTATGCGAAATCAGTTACTGCCTCATTTATGGGAAGGGTGATGTTGTCAAGTTTTTCAATTGTGACGCTTCATCCACTGGTAATACTCTGTCTACAGGATCTACAATGGCAAGCGCAACTCCTTCCCAGTTGCTCGACACGGTCAAGTAAACTTCATCGAAAATAGTGACGAGTCAATCTGCTCCACGACAACGCGCGTCCAACCACCTTCTGTCCAACGCTAAAAGGTTCCAAAACTAGGCGGGCCATAGTTGCCCATCCGCCATTTCGCCAAACCTGCCCCTACCCGATTTTCACCTTTTCCGCTTGCTGCCCGTCACCTGGAGAAAAGAGGCCCGACGACGACGACAGAAAAACTAGTGAATTTCGGAACTTGCCCCTCATAACCTTGACCAGTAGGAGATTTTTTGGATGTTCAAGAAAGTATTTAGTTTACCTATCCAAACTTCCTGCTGAGAACTTTGGCACAACTCCAAAATCGGCAGTAACATGACGTCATCATCGCTATCTGCCGGAGGCTCCTGAAAAATTACAATGTGCAGCATGTTTCGCTTGATAATGGTCCAAATTGTTGTATTAGTATCGTTTGTAAAGGATCGGAGAACCCGAACTCTAGTGCTGTAGAAACCAGAATAGAACGAATTTTGGTTATACATAATATCCACATACGATGCTGTCAGAAACATGCATTCGTGGCAATTCTTTAACAGGGGAAGCTCATCAGGTCAATACAAGTAAGTGGAAACGTGTAAGCCTTGACTCGCTCCGACACGCTAAGTTCAGAGCTGGGGTGTGTATCCGCTGCTCAGAAGCATAAAGAAAAAACATCGACAGCGGTACAGAATCGCAGGCATGAGGTTGCTGGGCCGACTACTTGGCTAGTTGAAAAGCAGTTCTGAGTTGTATCAAGGCGGATGCAGAGACATGCTGCTCACAGGATGTCAGTCGGCCGCTTGAGGCCGATGTCATAGTTGGCGAATCGCTCGATTCGCAAGCTGTGACATCGGCCTAACCTGATGACTTTTCTTTGGTTTTTGGGACGACCGCTAGAAAGTAGACTTTTCGGCGCCCTGTTGGGAAATATTTTGGAAAGTGATGTATGGAAAAAGGCATTTTATTTGGAAGAGGCGCAGGGAACCTCCAGCTTCACGTTCACATCTATAGAAAATGAAGGAGTGCTGCCGGCTTGGATAGGGCACCGTAATGTTCCGAATATTTGAGAAATGCGGATTTTTTTTACTCTTTTCTCCTCTCTCAATATTTTCTAGCAACACCACCAGAGGACTTCATATTTTGACTCTAGTGGAATGGCAAGATGTGGTGAGGCGTTGTCGAGAACCTATGAAAGGTCGCTGAGGAAAAAAAGCATCTTAGAAAGCCGTTGTAAAGGACCTGGATATGTGACAACAGTCAACTCCGCCTTTTCGACGGATCCAACCACTTGCTAGCCGTGCAGATCGCGTGATTGGTTGTGCGTCCTCGCGCGATTGCGTTACAGTATGGTGATTGGCTGCGTGGTCCTTGCGCGAATGGGTGTATACTGTAACGCGTTGCACGGAGCGCTGCTGTTTTTTCGATCGGACCTAATTGCTCACATCGTTCAATTATCGTACTCCTTTGTTTGTATTGTTGCATATGATACTGCAGTAGCATTTATTGTTGACAAAAGCCAACAATAAATGCTGCGGCGCAAGCTATTCGCACAGCCAGAGTCAACCCTGCGTTGCGCAGTTCGCAACGGCACGTTGAGAGATCCTCAACGCACGCTGTATGGGCGGAGACACAGACGGCTCGAGCATGCGAGTGTGAATGTTCGCGCGAGAGAACGTGTCTAATCGGGCGAAACTGCGCAACGTGGCCGTTGAAAACTGCGCAACGCAGGGTTGACTCTGCGCACAGCTCGTCTGGCCACACCCCTCGTTTTTTGGGAGCGGGTGGGAACGTTTTTGTTCAAGGGCTTCATCGGTAGTTTTCTTCAACCCGGTATCCAGAACTTCATTATCGATCACTTTTACCCCACTAAATCGCTCTGGGGTGTTGCTTTAAGTTCAATTTTTTACACAGTCTAGCTATTTCCTTGCTATTTTCTTCAAGATATCTATTTATTACAATAATATTGAGGATAAATAATTTAGAAGAAATATCAATATATAGTTTAATAGCAACTTAATTTCACGGGAAACAAAAGAACGAAATTCCTGAATTAGTTGTAAGTGCTCACCAGTAATGGAAATCGTTGCTCAATTCGTTGTAAGGGATCGAATACGATCCAGCACACTATAATAACTAGGTCTATGACGAAAAATGCTGCGATGACCGTATAAAATCGTCCCGAAGGAATAGGCTGAAAAACAGACTTCAACGTTAAGGGTTGAACGAATTTTTTTTACTACGGTAGGGAAATTCGTGCAATGCTTCAAACCGCATGCTAATGGCATGCTCTATCACGCTGTATGTTGATTGTGAACGTTTGTGCACATGCAAAAGGTGTGGAAAAAACGGTTGGGTTGAAAAGGGATAGACGGTAGGAGATCATGCGACGGAAGAGAGGATAGAATTAACACAATGGGAAACGGAAACGCTGGCTTGACGTAGATAGAACGCAATGATTGACGAGGTACTCTCCCTGGCCGTACCGACGGCACTGGAGCTGAACGGTAACGCTGACAGAAGACGTATTCAGAGACACTCCAGAAGCACAACAACGCACCTCGAACACCGTCGTCGCCGTCAGCGCACAACATCACGATAACAATCGCATTAGGAGTATCAAAAAGGCTCATAGAGACTTAAAGCAACGGAATGGGAGTGCTGTGTGCTGCCGACGACAGGCTTAGTGTACATGGGCGAGTGATGGGTGACCTGATTGAGAGTGTTGATCCGTCTCGTGACGGCAAGTGTACCATAAGCATTATTGGACACTTTGCGTAGTGCTGCAGCCACATACGCCTGACGTCCGACAACGGATGCGATCAGCATTCGTATGCTTTCCCATGGCGAGCCATCCTCCTACAACAACCCCGGCTAGGCTTCCGTTTGTACAACACGCAACTAACTCGACCCGTACAATTGAAAACGATCATCACAACTTACTTAAAAGAAAGATGATTGTAAGGGTGAGCGTGAGGAAAGTAAGAGCATGGATATCGTTCGGGAAAGTGATTCAATGGTGCGAGTCTGTGCGTGTGTGGATGAGGGAAACACAATAAGCGGATGACTGGTCACGATTCGTGCGCCTCAAGCGTCGTGAACGATCATGTCATAAGCACGAAATTTGCTACGAAAACTGGAATAAAAAGTAGGGATTTCAAGGGGAAAATGATAATTTCTACGAGATCGTTATGGCACAAAGAAGGCTGACTGGTATACTTCAGAATGGAACAATCTGATAGAATGTTTGCAAAGAGCACCAATTCTACTCGAACTGTTATATGACAGAATGGAATGTTCAGATACTCGAAAACTCCTTCTCTTGAAAAATGGCTTGGCGATTTTTAAAATTTTCAATCAATTAAATAATATAATTGGATTTCACTGAGGAAACCACTCGGATGATCCGAGATGTTGTAAACTCGAAAAGCCAGTGAACTTAAGGGCAGTGGGTATTCTATCTTGTTCGACCAAGAAAACAAAAGCAGAAATGATAGTTGCTGTATAAGTGAAAAAGAAACCAGCAAAAAAAAACCAAAGAACCCCTCCTGGGAACCTTTCCTGCCCCTAGAATTTCGTACGGAACGAGATCTAGAAAGGCCGATATTATCAGCGTGAACTCTGCGCTGCTGCTTTGCCTAGAAATCCGCTAATGCTGCGTCAACGGATAGGGACCAGCGGTTGGGGCTGACGACCCAGACGGAGTGTGCGTATATGACGCGATCCCACTGGTATTGGAGCGCGCAGGCCGTAATTACCACTCGGACAACTCGTCCGCGCAACACATTCTGTTCCGTTCCTCTTGCCTTGGCATCAGGCCAGCGAAGCTATTGCTCTTTTTTAGATCTTTGGGACTCAGCGAGATTTTTGAGACCCAAATTATCAGATCGATCAATTACTGAAGTCTAGTAGTTGAGTGATACGGACGAGTTGTCCGGCCGCAGCAGGATGGGCAATTGCGGCCTGTGCGCTCTAATGCCAATGGATCGCGCCATATGACGCCTCCCCCCCCCCCCCGCCGACGCGGGCACATTAGCGGAGGCAGCATTGTTCACGAGCAAGGCTTCCTTACTTTGCTAACACGGTTCTGATTGCGAAACACGCCACGTTCCTTTCTTCGGGAACCAGATTTAGATTTTTTAGATTCCCAATTTTCCGTACCCCCTGCTTTTGAGTTATGTCGGCTCTTAAATATTCGGAGTGTTCAAAGGCAGCGTGGCATATACATAGTATTGCTCAGATCATCTAAACGATTTCAGACCGGTAGTCTAAATTATAATTCATGCGCCTAATAATTCAGTGGAGGGCGGAAGTGGTGTAGTGGCAAGTGGCGCGCTTACCACGCGAGCGGTCCGGGGATCAAATCCTGGGTCGTGAGTCGCCCGGGCCAACCAAGCCTTCCATCCCTCCGGGGTCGGTTAATTGGTACCAGACTTGTCTGGGAGGATAAAAACACTGACTTGTACATCGGCTGGCCCCCGCAAGTCATTGTATAGGCCACATCGCATTCAAACGCCACTACGAATGTACAAATGGAAGTAGAATGCGTGCCGCATCCCAAAAAGGGATTGATCAACGGCAAATGCTTTATCCTTTATCTTTTAATAATTCATGATTAACGATGTTATTGCTGTATTTAGGAAGCCTATCGCGCGGCAAGGGCATACAGATATAGAGGAATTATGGCGGGTTGCCTACCCTGCATTGCTTGGTTTCTGCGCTGTCTTCTCCACTACAGCTTATCTAATCAACGCTATGCGCGAAAACTCACCTACTGACCGTCTCCGACTCCTTGCCATAAGGTAGGCTTCCTGATGGACATGCATTGGCCACAGTTGAGACTAATGAATGAATGGGCGGTATCAGAGTATAGTTTAGAGTTTTAGATAAACTGTTACAGGAGTTGGACTTATTTTTAGCGCAGATGGAAGTGGTGTAATGGTTACAACAATTCTCAAAAGTCGCCATGCACCGTGTCGCGTGCGATTAGAAAGATTACAAAGTCCGGTGAGTGACCGCAACCGTAACACGTGACTGGTTGGCGCGCAACGTCACGTGTCATCGATTAGAATTCGACGTGCCCTTTTGTCGTTTTTCCGCGCACTCCACGGCGACAGAATGGGCGTGATAGAACCTGGCTCTTGTACGGAGCGTCCGTGCTGGTATATAGGAGGAGTATGGCAGTTGGTCGAACTTGCCGGCAAGTGGTTTGGCGGCACCCCGGGGCTAACCTCCCTTGCCCTGCGCGCGAAGCGCGCGCAGCCGACTATCCAAAAATGCACGCAGCGCTCGCCTGGCCGCTTGCGCGGCGAGGCGAGCGCTGCGTGTATTTTGGATAGTCGCCCAAGGGCGGCTGTGGTGGTTGGGGGTATTGTGCACTCGCCAGCGAGGCATTATACCCTCTCACGTTGGTGCTGAAACGTGTGGGTACACAGCAGTAGTGTAGCTGCGCGCTCCAGTGCCAACGTGGATTACGGTAGCGGTCACTCATCGGACTGTTAAAACCGGCTTGTGCCGCGTGCGCAACCGCGCCAAACTCATTCTCGCCGTGCGGGAGGCTTACGCACTGCGAGGACGAGTTGACAGGCTGCAATAAGTTGATTGTTGCGCTAGAAGTAAGTTTCGAGTACATGAAGATTCCATCAGATAATGACGACAGTTGAACTGAAGCCATTTTAGTCATTTTGTTTTTACTTTTGCATTATTCAATTCCAACGTATACATTCGAGCTTGCTAAGTTGCCACAAATGCTACAAAATGCAATAAAATTCGTTGCTTTTTCTGTGGCTCGTTGATGCTTGCAGCGAATAACTCTTACCTTGTCCTCATGGGTGTTCAGTAATGGTTTGTACTGGAAATTAGTATAGTTACTGCAATACGAAAGACACTGTATGGCTAAATGGTCAGCGAAGAAAGAACAAAATACAATACACAATCGACATGTGTATATGTACATGTAGCGATCGGCAGGCGACAAGTGATGACGAATTTTAGTCGAATAAAAATAGAAACAGCAAGAAAAAAAAACGTCGTCAACAATCTACAGATGCTCTTAAGAATTATACCTCGTCTTTTTGCCGGCTAGCAAGTTGTTGATTTTCACTGGCACTCATTCGATGCACTATCCATACTTTCGCAAACATCGACCCGTACGCAAAAGTGAAGCCAATCATCAGGATGGAAATTCGAGACTGAATAGCATTTTCATTAAATTAAAAAAAATACTTGCGGATCGAGTAAATTCGAACTCAAGACGTCATCTATACAATTCATAGAAGGCACATCGCGCTATCGCGTGCGCGACGTGACGGCGATTGAGGACACAAACAATCTATCAGTATGGCTACCTAAGTTCCACCGTAACCACTTTGCACTGGGGCGCGTTGTTGAACATTGGAGCGCGCAATCCGACCACCGTACCTGTACACAAGTAATCTAATCGGAACTCATCCTGGAGTTGTACAGGATCTAGTTCCGCAAACAAGCCCCATCATAACGTATAGAAGAAACTACAATGTACGCTCGCGAGCAGTAAGAGAGGTTGACAGGCAATCTCAATTCCACAAGTCTTTTTTTCCTTCGTTCAAATTTCAGCCTGATACCTGTTTTTGAGGTTTAACCATGACACGCTTGGAATGGTAGTGGTTGACTCGGCTGGAAATGTAAGTTGTTGTTCCGCAGGCGAGTCTCACCTGACCGTCGCCTTACCATACTCCTCTTTTTACTGCAATGATACAGTTGACGATTATGTTCTCGTCGTGACTCTCGTCGTTGAGTGCGCAGAGAAAACGACGAAAACAAATCAATAAGATGAGACGCAGAGTCAACCCTGCGTTGCGCAGTTCTCAACGGCCACGTTGCGCAGTTTCGCCCGATTAGACACGTTCTCTCGCGCGAACATTCACACTCGCATGCTCGAGCCGTCTGCGTCTCCGCCCATACAGCGTGCGTTGAGGATCTCTCAACGTGCCGTTGCGAACTGCGCAACGCAGGGTTGACTCTGATTGCGCGCTCCAACGCGAACGCGGTTACGGTGGAACCTACGCAACCACACTGAGAATTTCGTTTCAGTATAAGAGTGGCCAGCCACAGAAATGAGAGCTAAGGCCGGAAAGGCGCTTTTGATTGGCTGGCCACACCCCATCCCGCCCACACCGCAACACCAACCATATCTTCATACACCGTATCGGAGAAACAATATTAGCATTGTTCTATGGCTCATGGAATGCCTACTTTTCTATTTATATTTGTTAAGAATGTCCTTATCAAATGCCGAAGGACTGCATTTCTTATTATTTTTTCAGTTTCCAGTTCTGTGACTTCTCCGATCAATATTGTGTCATTATTGTGAAGCTATGGAATTGCACACATCCGTAAACCTTTCAACCGAATTAGCAACAGACCTGTCTCTGAGCAGGTTAGTGTGAATTAAATCATGGGAAACCTTTACTTCTTAAGCGGAGAACAAGTTAGTATATAAATTATCCACAGCGACATCCCCCCCCAATGTTGGGAAGCGAAGTCACATTATGCCTAATAAGACTTGCGCTTTCTCAGTCGCGCTCCAGCTGCCTCGCCGAAGTCAATTGTGGTCAAAGTTACTTGTGGTTGAAAATTTCCCAACAAGGGGGTGGGGGTAGGCTTACTTTTGGTACACAGTCAATTTCGATTATTTCTCCCACCACGACTCCTTTTAAAAATTTAAACAGACTATTCCTGAACTGTTATTCCAGGAGGTGTCTATACCGTATGTACACCTCCCCCCCCCCACCTGCTTCGATGAGAAGGAATTTCGAAGCGAAGTTGAATTGTGTCAAGTGACGGTAGGTTTATCCACATTATCTACACCATCACCCGTTGGAGGGGTGTGGATGACACGCTTTGGCTAGATCTCATGATTTCAAGGCACATTCCATTACCAGAATTACTCTACCCAAAAGTTTCCATGATCAACATTACACTGTCTCAAAACGAAGGGAAAATATGGATGCAATGGTCATCATTGAAGAAAAAAGCAATTAAATCAAAGGAATCGACAAGAAATGAGGGCTTCCTTTCTGGGAGGTGAGCAGAGCTGCGAGGAAAGGGCACTGCGTTTCGAAGGGAGAGCTCAGACGGGAGACAAGATTACATTGTTCCCTCCCGGCGCTTGCATACCGTAGACCACGTCTGCGCCAGAGCGCAGTTGCAAGCTTTTCAACACACGACGTCCAATACTAGTGTGAGTACCCAACACAATCAACGACGCCGCACCAGTTCTTCAGGGCAACGACCCAAAAATGGGAGCGGCGTCGCATCGTCCGCTCCGCGCGCGGGCAGAGGGAGGTCAGACGTGGGGCTAAATCCACGCGCGCGCCATCCTTCATCTTCTACATAAACGGCGCGTAGTATACATAGTTGGTGGGTTTGCTAGACGCATTCTCTCTTCGTTGAGAGAGCGCAGAGAAAACGAGAACTGGGAGGCGAGCACGCATGGAAAATCGATGACACGAAATATGCGAGACAAATTTGCGCGTGTGGTAGGGTGCCTGTTGTGCGCCTGCACCACTAACATCGAACCTGACGGCGAATTTTTCGCGTGTTGGGTTACGGTACGCAAGCGCCGGTAGGGAACATTATAATCTACAAGACGGGAGAGCATAAAGACAATGGAGAAGCAGGCATCCTGAGTGGATCATTGGTTGCAAATAATGGATGTAGTCTGTTCAAGCCAAGTGACTAACCTTAGCTCTTTTATCGCCCCTATTTGTGCAGAGGGAACGGTACATTTTCTACCGCTGTGAAGGGCTCTATCCTGTTCACGGTAGGGATTGGTTGGTCAGGTTCCACCATGAAGTGCGGCTCCAAGTGTTTTTATACACGTGCAAATTTATTTCAGCTTTTAATTTCCTTATATTTTATATTGCTTTGAATTGTTTTTCATTTTGTTTTGAAAGAAATTTAATTTAATTTATTTGAAGTTTTCGAGAGGGGAAAATTAGGTGTTTTTTCTTCTTCAAGACTGTAGTTAAGTTCTTTCCAGCAATGTCGTACGGCAATTCGCCACATAAGATGATCTAACAAAGTGCAATCAATTAGAAAAAAAAAACTCACATGGCAAAGTATGGAGAATGCCGATTGAGGCAATGAAATACCCTCGGAGGGCAAGCCCATGAGAAATAATGAAGCGATGCATAGCGAACAACCGGTGATCAGAATGTTATTACATTGTGGTTGTGATTGAACAATAATCCTGAAACATATAAATATTACGAATACGGGCCAGCCTACCAATTAGCAAAATAACAACAATTCTGTGTCCATCACTGCGGGAGCAGAGCATAAAAACCCTCTAAAAAAAGATATTAAAGACTTGGTCATTGCCTCACTCCCATTTAGAACTTCTCAAAATTAGCGATTTCTCCGACTGCTTATCAGGTTTTGGACTTTCAAGATATTTTAAGCTCGGAATTCCAAGTTTTTCCTTAGAAGGGCGTTCCTTCTCAAATTGGTAGCGTGAGTCACGACACGCGTGAGGAGCGCGATTGCAGCGCGTCACGGCTTTCTTCGCATTTGGCCAAAAGGACGTACATGTGAGTTGTCGCGCGCGATTGCGCCCTTGTTCGACAGACATTGCCGTCAGGGAGAAATGCTCTATTTCATGGCTTGTTCCTATCGCGAGTCACACAATTAACCGATCGTCACGCGTGACAAGACTGGCGACAATTGTGTCACGTCGTGTAGAGCGGGCGGTTTGTATAGGTGATGTTGCAGCTAAGGTCAGCCATCGCTAGAATATTCAGAGGGTGGTATTTTACTTTTGAAGAGACGAGGATTTTTCCGAGGGAATCGGTAGTGGAGTTTCAGAGAAGGCGAAAACGTCAATTACCTAGATTTCGATGCTTGTAATGAAAGATACAGGTTAGAAAAAAAAACAGGAAAACGCGAAAAAGTCACCAAATCTCTTGAAATTTTCTCTTTTGTTTATGCATGCCTAATCGTATAATAATAATAATCCTGACTTGATTTGTTTTTGATTGTTAACTGCTGTTTTTGGCCGCAGTTCGCCTTGCGAATGTTTCACAAGAATGCTGGGTTGTGAACAAAACTTTCGCCCCAGGCGGGACTAGAACCCGCACCTCTCGCTTTCCGGGCAAGTGCGCTACCAGTTACGCTACCGGGGCACCATTTCATCCCAACTCAGCTTTTCATGGTATACGTACCATAATTTTCAGCACTCACACGTATATGTGTCGAGCCGGTTGGCCGACATCGGAAGGCGAGAGGTGCGGGTTCGAATCCCGCCTGGGGCGAAAGTTTTATCCATTACCCAGCATTATTGTAAAACCTGATTCGCTTCTTCTTTTCGCTGCCGCTGTACGCAATTGTAGCAGGAACTACGATCCCCTGTTCGAAGAAGAGCGAAAACAGTGTAGCCTCTTCGGGGTTCGGGCAAATTTTTCATTTAGCAATTATCCGCAGAAGACTGATGACATATGGGAGTTGCGTTTTTCCTTCGTTAAAAAGTAAAACGAATGATGTCAATTGAAATGAATGTTGAAAAACTTCAGAAAGAGTAACTTTTAACGCAGAAGGAGCTCTGCCCTCTAACGACCTAAAAAGCCCAGGTAATCAACAGTTTTCCTGGTTTTAACCCTGCGCTAATGGTAAGCATACCAATACCTTTCTCTGTTAGTTACACCATTGAAAATAACTCATAATGTTTAGGAGAGGTGAAATAAAAGGGAAAAAGAGGAAAATAGAGGAAGGTGTTTGGCCAGCGTTTTTGCCCGCAGCGCTTAAAGACAAGGAGCATTATCAAATCGTTGTGGAGCAATCTCGATTATGGAAGTAGGGATGCGAAGGGGACCGTAAGTGGAGCAAAAAGGAAAAATACAAGCATAGTTGCTTGAGAAGTCTACGAAACAGATAACGGTATAAGGGATAATGCGAGCCGCGGAGAGGAAAAAGAATATTGAGTCAAGGGGAAACGTGCGTTTCTCCTCCTGGGTCAGGTCACCACAGTTGCGCGATCATTGAAGCTTAAGGTTAAGTTTGGGTTTAGACTTAGGTTAAGGCTTATGCTTACACATTGGCTTATGCCTATTGGGCCTAGGCTTAGTCCTAAGCTTGCTCCGAGCGAATGAACGGCGTCTCAATTTTAGGTGACCTGACCCCAGGAGGAGAAACGCTACGCACCCGAGTCAAGGCCGTAGACCAACACTATGACATTGTCACTACGATCAAATGATGAGAGGGCACGGATCCTTCCGCGCGTAGGAAGATCGTTCAAAGCGTCCTGGGTTTTGGTGATGCCCTTGAAGGCACGAGTGTGGTGCGATCACTGCTGGGCGTAGCTCTGTCACGAGAAAGACTTTTTAGTTAGGCTGAGCTGGACCCCTGCCTATAATGTTGGACAGACGCAAGACGCGGGTCGTACCTTGGTCTTTTAAACAACACCTCACTACATAAAGCCCATTAACAAGCTTCTAGTAAGGGCAACGCTTGATAAGTTTGAAAAGTACTCACCCACGAAAAGCATATTTATTGTTGAAAATGAAGGCCCCTAATGCCAACGCCAGTCCGATGAACGCAAAAACAGCAACAGCATAATAGAGCTGAAAAGGCAACGGCATCACTTGTACAGCATACCACACCACTCTTTTGAAATGAGTAATTCTCATGACGAGCGTTCAATTTTGTTTTCGTCCCCGTCACGTGCAGCAGCACTAATACTGTAATCTCATGTATGGTAACCTGTTGAAGGCAAATTCCACCATCAAAAAATCCGTTTTTTTGAGCATGAAAAGAGTTGCAAAGGTGACGTTCGGTGAAAAAAATGCAAAAGAATCCAACAAAAACACCGAAATTGAGGACCCCGTTTTTGTCAATGCGACAACGAAGAGACACTGCGCGCCAAGGAGAGAGAACAAGCAGCACGCGAGACGCACACCTGCAACTGCAGCGACCGGAAACAAGTGACAAGACCTTAGCGCAATCAACTCACTCGACACTTTCGGTTAATGTCATACATAGTTTTGGTGCTAGCGTAGTTGAGGGGGACTGTGTCGCGGCGGCGCGGCGTCTTTTCGTCTGCGCTCTCCAACGCTTAGCCTTGAGGGGCCGCTACCGTCGCCTCCGCAATGTAATAATTACTGTTATACCGTTATCGACGGGAGAGCGCAGAAAACAGAGCCCCGCGCTATACCGGGCTCCATGGAATAGCTCACCGGCGGCGCGGATGCGAGCGCGTGCGGGTGACGTCAATTTGACGTCACAGCAGCGGGAGGATTGAGCAAGACAGGCGCCATACTTTATAACATACGTATTAGACACTATCGACTCTGACTTCACTGTGCAGTGAGTAGAAGTAATAACGAAGAATGGACTTATGAAATCAACTTCGACTTAATTGCGCACTCGTTAGGTTTTAAATACGAAACCGTTCATTTCTCACATTCGCAAACAAATTCCTAATTTTCGACGGCGAAAATTGTACCTACACACAATACAACCTCTTTGCTCACGGCACTACTGATTGCACTAATTAGTGAGTGCCAGCAACCCTTCTATCATCCGAGCGAAGTGACAGCAACGCTCGTCCTCTCGTCGCCGTTTGTCGCAGCTGTGACGTCATCTGCACGCGCTCGCGTCCGCGCCGCGGGTGAGCTTTTATCTCCCCCGCGCACTGCTGCCCCTTCAGTTACGTTAGCACTATCCTTTTTATAGGTTATAAAAGTGCAGCAAATGATGATGTCTTTACCTCGCTGGCAACAGTAAGGATCGACTCGCGAATGATCGTCGAATCTGGAGGTGGACCCTTGCTCGAGTACCATTGCTCTTTGTTATACCATTCCAGTTCTTGTGTTGTCGTATCATAAAAACCCATCACAACATATTTACCGTCTGAACAAAAAGAAAATACTATTTTTTTCCAGGGAATGTATCTCAATATTCAGGGTCACCCACTTTGCATTTGTTCGATTTGAGTGCGAGCTATTCGATCACCAGAATCGGAAAACATCACTCGTCCCTGAAAACAGTAATGGTGTGATGAAATCACGACACAAAAACGATATTGATTTATGAGATATGTGTATTCTTCTACCGAAACTCCTTTGAACAAGGTGTTCTTGACACATTCGAAAAGGATATCGGCCATTTCCTGGTTATCATAGCTAAACTGCTCCAATCGAACACCTGGTGGTAGCCGATTCCGCGTACAGTTGAACGCTAACGCCAACGCCCTGAATCGTCATAAATTGGTCTGAGAACAGAATGTGAATCGAATATCGTCGTTCTATGCCTTTAAGCTCCCAGTAGTGCCCTTCGAACGAGAATTCGCCTCAAATTGCAGGGCCTAGCTGCAGTGCAACTCATGTTTTTATCCTCCTAGCCGAGACTTGCTTGATATCCAATTGGTCTTTGGAAGCTTGCTCCAGTTGAACGAAAAATAATTTAGGAGTTGCTCCCGGACAATGAGTTTCGTAGCAGCGCCACTTGGCTGCTCGAGTGCAAGACTCCAATTGAAACCTTTGCTAGCATACCCTCCCTTTCAGAAGACGAGAAGAGCGCCGGATGCAGACCATACAGCACAAGTCACGATGGCCTGCGAGGAAATCTGGGACGGTAGTAATCTACCCTAAACTGGCTGTTAAGAATAACGGTCATATGCCCGTAAAGGAGAAAGAACGATTTGAAGTTGGAAGGTAACAGATTAGAAACGCGCAACTTCGCGACATCGTGAAGCAAAACTTCTGACCCTCCACGAGACCGAACCCTGGTCATGCGCAGCTGAACCGCTATCGCTTGCCACTGCACCACGGAACAGTCAAACTTGCGGACTCGACCCTTCTTGAATCCCCCAGCCTCGCCACACTATCCTGCAAAACTTGCGCCACTCTCGGACTTGAACCCTGGATGACAGGACTCAAAGCCGGGTTTTTGCCAGTGCACCAGGGATCACTCGATCACAGCATCGGAAGAGGTCTTGACAACAGGTAAGCAACGGATGTTGTTTGCAAATCTTAGACTCCAAGCGGTGTAGATCCAGCAACCTTGCCAGCGGCAGCGTGGAACGTTCCTATTGAGCCATGGTAATTTGCCATAGTGGAAGTGGTGAGCCCCACGTTGCCTGCAAACCTTGCGTCACACACGGGTTTGAACTTTCGGTGCACCGTCCCATGAGCGGCATCGCTACCACTGCACTAAGGAGCCCTTCTTATCGACGGTGAAAGGGTTGTAGAGAAAAGGGAATAGCCTACGAAGGTTGCAAACCTTTAGAATCTCGGAAAATTGATCCCGTGACCGATCCAACAGTTGCAAACCTTTAGTAATCTGGGAAAATTGATCCCATGACCGATCCAACAGTTGCAAACCTTTAGTAATCTCGGAAAATTGATCCCGTGACCGATCCAACACAACGTGGACCGCAGGCGCTACACCATTGACGAATCAATGCAAGGTGCCTCCCTTTCCCTTTCCAACACCGTGCTTTGACCCACGCACCTGGCAGTTTGAAGTTGGCCAACTCCAAAAAGTCCTCCGAAGGACTTTTTGCTGCGCGTAACGGGCGTCACCTGCGTCTCTCCAAACACATTGTATTTCGCCCCTCCGCGTCCCGTTTTCTGTCAGCGAGCCCTTCCTGCGCGTTTTACGGCTGCGCGTAACAAGGAACCACCCTGCCAGGGAGCTGCAGCTCACCTGGGAAGCTTTCTTCAGAGTTTCATAAATAGGTCTCCTAGGTGCCATAGAAGCGATTTCCACCATCATCGGAAAAACTTGCACCTCCACGTTACGTGCTCATTAAACTGCCCGTTAACGTGCAAGTTTGGCTAGTTTACTACCGTCCCTGGTTAGTAGTGGTCTAAGTGATAGCTGATTTTGGTAAATGATAGTAATTAGTGACAACTGATAGAATACAACTGCAACAGGCTAATCATTTCATTGGCAGAAAACATTAACATTTTGAGGCCGTCGTCACTTGTGGTGTATGGTCTGCACCCGACGCTCTTCTCGTCTTTGAAAAGCAAGTATAGGAGACTGTATTACCCGAGGAAAGGCTCTTCTTGCGACCAAGATTAAGAAAAGCAGCTTCGAAGCCACAATCAAAAAATATAGGAAGAGATTCACCCAAAATACAGTGCATTCTGCAATTGAGTGCACGTTCATTCTGCAATTTCCCGAGGTCTATAAATGCAAATTGAATGAACTCGAAAAAACTCGATATCATGTGTGTTTCCTATCGCTCTTGATGTTATCTGATGTCAGTGCGCTGCATAGTTTGCAGTTAGGAGAGGCCCTTGGGAAAGTACATACTTATCTTCGTGTAACACCCAACAAAGATAAACACTTATTTTCTCTTGTGATGAGATCCGAAGATGGAGATGTTAGGAAGGCATCGCCCGTGATTGGTGGTCGTGAATAACCCACCAACCACAACCGTTGTACCTCTTATCCAGGCGTCTGACAGAATTGACACTTGCGGCCAAATTTAAATAAGCCATAATTGGATAGAAATGAACATTAGTACTATTTTCCAAATAAATTCACCATTCCATTTATTTTCTTTCTATTCGCCGGCAAAGAAAGGATCAATTCCCCGGCGCGCTTCCTTTTTTCAGATGGCTCACAAATACTCGACATTCAGGACGCAAAGCGTGTGTAATGTCCCCGGGAGGTTTTGCGCATATCAGCATAAGCGAATTTGCCATTCTCACTAGGGAGCGCCCCCAATCTAGCAACGTAATCAATTCTGCACTTTCTCGACGTTTCTCAATAACTTTCACTTCTATCTACTAGTGAGGTTCCAGAAGAGGCTCACTTGACAAGTACTGGCATCCGCTGCCAAATGAACTTACAGGCTTCAACCATTCGTCGCCGCAATGTTAATTAGACCTCACTATCTGCTTCGTAGTTTACACCTCCGTGTAATTCAGAATTGGCAAAATGAGCTTACCATACAGCATCGTAGGCAAGTGGAGCCTCTGGAAATCCTCCGGTATTCGCTGGATCAGAATCTGGTGACAGCATAGCCGTGAGACGTGCTTGAAACTCTCGTCCGGTCATACCGGATATTGTAGCGTTCTCATCTCGAGACAACATCACGCTCTCCGTGGTAAAGTGATACTGTGCCGCTTCAACCATCTGCAAGTTCAAGCTTTCGAACGAAGAGCTATTTAGAACACACCTTCTCCTAGCCAGAGCTTTGCCAGACTCAGAGAACAATAATAAGTAGCTGTCTTACCTGCTCAGCGGTGCAGTTCAAATGCTCTTCAGGTGGTGGAATGTACCAGGTGTCAGCATACCATCCAATGAAAAACCATGTATACTTGCGACCATACAATTTGTGATGATATGCCTAGATTCGGAAGTAACTACTAGTCAATAATGCTCACATATTCCACGTTCTCGATCAGGCTCAAAATTCATGAACCCGGCTGAGCTGTCCATTTGCCGTGGCTCCAGCTCTATCAACTTCGCTTGCGTCATGTGACTCTTTGGGGTTGCCACAGTCAATTCTTCAGGGAATTCTCGAGAAACATATTCGTTCAACAACTGGGCCTAGGCTAATGAGCGCGGCAAATCGGCTTATCCCTATGCCAATCTGTCTGTGAAGCATTTTGGAGGTTTGTGCACTCGTGCGACTGACATTGGCCGGCTGAGTGACGATGAAAAAGACGAGAAGGAGGAGGAGGAGAAGAATTCGGGTGAGAGTGACGTGCCTCAACGACAAACCCGGGGGAATTCGAGGCTCACTGATAAATTCGGCATTATCGCACAACAATCTTGTCGTAGGGCATTTCATGATGAACAATCTATTCGTATTTAACCCGAATCCTCAGGGAACAGCCTCTTCAAAATTTAGCCATTTTCGAAGGCAATGTCAATTTCAAAAATAAAGAGCTTAATCTGTAGGATCTTACCTGGCAGAGGACTTTCCTCGCTTCCGTCACATAGAACAGACCGACGATAACCCGGGCATCTTGCCGACGTAGTGTCTTCATGGCGTCGGTTGGATCACCATAGAAACTTTGACGTTCAACACGAATGCCTTTACGACGTCCCAGTTCCTTCAATATGAAAGTTTCAGTTATTAAGGATGACACAACCAAAATTCTTACAAGTATTACCAAAGAGCAAGCCAATTTTTGAGCTCATACAGAGTTATTGACCATTGATTAACACATTGCGGACCGCCGTTGCATGAGTACCTTCGTATCTTTTTATATTTTTCAAAAATGTATCATCATTAATCTATCAACAATTTTATCAGTGATGACACGTATGGTTTCCCGGCTCTGAAAATGAGTGCAAACAGTTCAGGAGCATTGAAAAATGTCAAATAAATCAGATAAACTATGCTGTTTCGTGCGAAATCGTGCGCCACATGGTGGCGCACGCGGTACGCAATGTGTTAATTTTTTTTCGAAGTAAATGAATTGAGCCGCGCATAACGCCGGTCGCCAAGGGGTTAATTCACAATATCCTCAGATATCAGAGCACATCTCATGCTCCGCATTGAAAGAAAGTGCGAGAAAAAAAAACCTCCAAATTATCCCTTCTGATTGCTTCGAGTTGAGTCTGAGTCTCGTATGAATATCCTATGACGCGTAGTAGCGAGATTCTTCGGGCAAATACTCTTGCGTTCGATTTTCAGTTCAACTCCTGTTTTCCCCACATAAAGCGCGTTTGAGATGGGCAACTCACAATCAGACGAGAGCACGCAGTAAGCGTTAGGCGTGCTCTTCCCTACCAACTAGCCCTCCCAAGCCCAAAGGTCTGCAAACTCATTGTTTAGCCCTAGCAGCTTCTCGACATATCATCTGGAAAGCGGAGTGCTGTCCAAAATTTTCTGTGTGAAGAAAATCAACCGGTGGTAACATTTTACATTGAAAACCAGTACCGGGTGATTTCAGTGTTTGAATAATAGAAACAAATCATCGCAATTTTTATAGGAGTGGAATCAACGACCACTTCTTTGTGCTGATGGCTTTTATTTTCTTCAATTTTTTTTACACTGAAACTTATATTTATTTTCTATCTAAAGAAGGTCAGAAACGTGATTTCAACATGAGTCCAGAGAGAAATCTCATTCAAGTCTAAGCTCAGATTAATTCCGGCATGTACGATTGTAGAATTTCCAGTTTGATTCCGGCATTCAAAATGGCCTACGTCGAAATTTCGGCATCTTTACATATAGCACCCTTGGGTGTTTCTATGAAGCGCACGCATCAAAAAAACAAATAAATAACCATTGCAATGAATCTTCAACTGGACGTACCTCGAGATCTTTGGCGGTCGATGTGAAAACCTCTTCAACCGACTGAAGTATGGTGATCTTTTTCCAGTGAAACTTTTCGAACAGTCGCATCCTGAAGCATAAACGCTCTACACTTTCAGTTTTGCCAAGAAACAGGACCAGACAAAGGTATTCGCCTTTAGGTGTTCATGTGCACTACTCTTTCACTTGAACAAACTCTTAAATTTTTAGATTTCAAAGCAAAAAGTCAAAAAGAAATGGTTTGTTGTGAAGAAAAACCATGAGGAACGGCCTAGAGCTAGAGAAATGGTTCCTTGTCCATTGATTTCCAAATAGATGCCACTCTATCGCTACTGCGCTCTTCAACGCTAACGCTAACTCCTAAACGGCTTAGGGGCTCAGACAGCGAAAGTGGGGCGTACCACGCCCATAGCGCGCCTATATCGCAGCGGGGAGGGCCATGCTGGCTTGCCGGGACATATTCTTTGTTGCGAATTGCGTGCCAGTCCGCACACTTAGTTGGAGGGGGAGGGCGCCTGTATTTCGACTATGTAAGTTTCCCCTTCCTCGACATCCGTCTTTATCGTAGAATCCACCTTCATCCACCTTCAAGAAAGAAAGTTGAGCCCAAAAACTATTATAGTTTGGCGAGAACTTCCGACCGCTTCTTCAAAGTTGAGTGTGAAATGGTCCCACACATAGCTTGATAGCTCAGTAGCAATGGCAGTAAAATGGCCACATACATACTACTCACCGTGTCGGATTTTGCATGTTTGCTGACGGATGTGTTCGAAACAGTGTAGGAAATCGGTCCCTATTCGATAATGCTGGAGAGCTGGCGCCATATGAAACCTGAAATGGTCATTTTCAACTTCTACTTAATTTCTGAATGGGTCGTTTTCAAAAAGGAATCCGTTTCTCATGAAAAGTGAAACACAAAGCATATGATTCAATCCTTATTTTGATAGACCGGTTACACATTATTAAAATTCGTGGTTAAATTCGAGTGCAGTTTTTTCCACATAATGGGCCACACATGCCACCAGTTGTAGAGGTATGCCTTAAAATTGGAAACAAGTAAATATGGGACAGAAAATGCAGTTCAGATTGAAACGCGATGAAACATCAGGAAAACATTCGGAAATATTGGTGCTACACACGTCTCTAGCAGAGTGAGAATCGATCGAGGATTCGTCGGCGACTCGTCGAGGATTTTGCCTGTCAGTCACGCTCTCCCGCGCGGACATTCACTCTCGCCACGCGCGAGCCGTCTGTGCTCTCCGCGCGTAAGTTCACTCTCGACACTATTCTCACACGATACAAAGCCATGGTCGAGGGTGCACTTCAAGGTCACGTCAAAGAGTAGTCATAGAACAGTTTTGCTCAAAGCAGTATCTTCTTCCCATATCCCTGATACATACTTCGCAGTCGTGAGGCCTTTTTTGACAGGATGAGCGCTGTTCATAAGGTGGTAGGAATTTTAGCCCAAACCATCGCTTAAGAGTTGAACAGCGGTGAACGAGAAGTTATGAAGACCTCTTTGTCAGTTTTAGCAATCCTGTAGGCAAGAGTGGACGTACAAGTCCTCTCTACGTTGAACAAGGCTTTGTTCGTGAAAAATGTGTGATGTCAGCGAACCTTCCGAGTCCACTGCGGTTTAATTTTGATGTGATGTGATGTGATGCTGAAGGCAACCTAGCCCATGATCTTTTATATAAGTCTTCCTTTAAGATTGATAATTGTAGAGTTTATTGACGATTCACTCCAAAATGCGATTTTTGTTCCATAGTACTTACTTTGTTACCGTAATTATGACGGATAAGCCACTGTTCTCCCCGTAGACGAGTATGGTACCAACTAACCAATCCCAGAAGCATAGAAAGCTTGTTTGGCCTGGACGAAATTCAATCGGGAAATTGATCCACAGACCATGCGGTTGGGATGCGATGTGGTACATGTTACTACATCATCTCCCTCCATCCATTCTCTCCGTATAATTAACGATGTTTTATGCTCGCGTTCACATCTCACCACAGCAACTCAGTTCAGTGTTCCTTGAAGGGCTACACGGAAAATGTCCAACCCATGGTCAACCCTGAGTTACCACTAGAAGGGCCAACTGCTGCTGAGCCTAATAAAGAATAAAAGAATAAAGCGTTCGGCGTAGTCAGTCCCGCTTCAGGATGCGCTACGCATTCCATTTTCATTCAGAATCCTATTGGCTACACCTTGGCGCAATCTATCTTGGCCATAACATGAACTTTCTGCGATTCACACGCATTTCGAAAATGCCAAAAAAGTCATTTCTTGAAAAAAGCCCGAAGCTCGCATCGTCGGTTCTGCTAACAACGCCAAAGGCTTCGCGCAGAAAACACACTTTTGGAATTTATCTCCAGAAATCGCACTTGTGAACACATTCAGCAAATAAGAAAACTTCTCATACCGATCCTTATGGTTGTCCCGATCGGCCTATTCGTCGAATTCGAAAATCCTTCTCACTGCTTAGAAAGCTTTTTCATTTATTCTATGAATCACTATTAATCAATATGGGTTGCATTGGGGAAAGAGAAAGAAAACACATCCTCACCAGTATGTTTCTTGAGTGAAAGGTTTCAAACAAATGAATAAGTAATGAAGGCAAATGGGAAGCCAAGCGAAATGGGAGAAGAACGGGAAAGCTTGAATCTTCATCATCAGATGCTATAAACTCTAGCAGATGGCCTAGTTATCTATCGGATAAAGGGATCTTAAGAAAAAGTTAATTGCCTCCTATTCCTTTGCAATTTCTGAAATAAGAAACCACACCATATTTTCAAGAAAGTTCAGTGTTCCAAGTGAGACAAGTACTACTGCTCTCCGGACCACGTCAATCATCAGGGATCCTATCTACTCCGCTTCATGAGGAGATTGAGTTCAGTGGCTTTAGTGCTACACCACCGAATTAGTCGGTATTGAAAAAGTTCCTATTGAGTAAAAGCTGAGTGATCACATCCTTTCCCTCATTCATAACTCAACACCAAACTGGACAGATCGCAACGTCCTCTGAGCAGCTTTGTGTGTTCAACAGCGTTGAAATTCAATTTCCTGACGGGGCGCCGCCAGATTTGGCAAGCAAATATGACCCAAGAACCCTGGTTGGCACCCAATAACTTGATACATCGTGAACTACATCGATGGAGACAGTCACCATCTTGTGAATGCACTCTACTGACCAATGCACCTTCCGTGACCGCTCACCTTCAATGGGTTTGAGCCAGTCATGCCGTCTACATGTTAGATTTTTCGGACGTTCCGGAAGAATATGAGGCAAAATGCATGATAGAACTAGGAGAAGCAACTGCAGCGGTTAGCAGAACTCTGTACATGACTGTACAGAGCAAAGGTGGATTTGGTGTGGGGCAAGTAGCGCTGGTAACCTTGCTTATGATCTTAGTCTGGGTTTCGGATCGGATCACGCCCACACTTATTGGTTCGGGATTAAACAATGAAAAATGCTAAAACACACCATCCTACGCAATTCTTTGCACACGCCAAATCGCATTCAGTAGTATGATCCTGGGTCCAAAAGAAGCATGGCGCACTGGAAAAAATTGATCAACGCCAGATGCTTTTCCCATTTTGGATCTATGAAAATCCCCTTCTCGTTACGCTCCTCGGCGACACAACTCAGCCTTCAGCTCCTTGACGAAATTAGAGTTATGAAATTGAGCGCGAGTATGGCAACCTCGAGGGAATCGCGGACAACTGTATGTAGATCTTGCTGCGTTGATAAGTGAACGTCATCGAATTGCGTCATAAAATTACGGTATACAACTTGCTATTTTTGTACCCATGAACTGTTTTTGGGTGGGCCAACTCAAATTGCTCTAGCATCTTCAAGTTGATTGATCCTCGATTTGCCACGCTAGAGAACACATTCGAGCCCTCCGTCGCCGACGGAGGGCTGTGTAATTGCTAAACGAGCCGCGGTTAATTTCTTCAATTTGATCGCAATATATTGAACAGAAATTGCCGAGGAAAACAGCGCAAACCCGTGAAAGGCATTTGGAAGCACAGGAAATTCAAGCTTCCTTCAATATTCATAACTTCGCAAGCTGGGACTCACAACCAACACAGCGACTAGCAATAGCACCGTAGGAACCAAAACATGGAAGCTTTAGCGAACTTAATGTCTTTTACGTGATCCCAGACTAGTTCTAAAAGTAAGCATCGCTAAATAGGCTCATCCGAAAAATATTCTAGTAATGCGAATCGGTCTTGGGATATTCAACAACTCCGAAGCATTCACGACTGGGCAGTTCTCGAGTAACGGATAGTGCTTGCTAGCTCAGGAATGACAACTTATGTGAGCTCTTTTGATGCCCCCCCCCCAGGTCACCTTATCAGTGCATAAGGTTGGATTGGGAAAGCTTTCATGCCATCAGGAGCTGTTGTCAGGGAGCCCGAACGGCCCAGGAATAGCCATTTTCGTAGCAACGGGGAGGATTGAAAAACGCGCCAGATAGCGCTACTTTTTCGATAAAGTCTCGCCTTACTCCAGGTCAGGCAGGCGAATCAGGGAGGGAGTAAATCTCTTTCATTTACCACACTCTGCAGGCCTTCCGACTTCCGGTTTGCATTCTTTCGAAATAAACAGCACAAATTCACATGATGACAACCCTGATTCTATGCACGTTCTGCCTCTTACAGAAGGGCGGTGTTAATGCATTTGAATACCCCAAGATAAGGACCAGAGGCAGCATGGCAAGAAAATAGACTATTTTTCAAGAATGAGCGAGAAAAAATAAAAGAAAAATTGGAGATAAGGCGCAATAAGAAAAGGGGAGGAGGGAAGACTGGCCTAGGGCAATAGAGGTGGCATGGTAATGCGCGAGCACAGATGAAAGTGTTCAAAAAGCACTTTGTTTGAAATACTGCGCTATCCAGGAGGATACTAAATTGTAACATAATAGAAGGTAACTGCTACAATTTCAGCGAAAGATCATTTTCGCGAACTGTTACACCACAGACTGAGGGAACATTTCGAGTTAGGCTTTAGAGAGATCTTGTTTTTGTTTCGTTCTTTTTGATCTCGATCATTCTATCAGAACTAACCCACTCTGTTGTTGTCATAGCGCACCAATGAGTGCAAAGATAAATAAAATAAATAATTAATTAAATGAATAAATTAAATTGTCCACCACGGGGTCTTCGTCGATGGACATTTTGACCCGTGACGTAGACGATGTTCTCGAGCACCTTGTACCACAGGGGTTGCGGGCTCTAGTTCAATACAAAGAACCCGCGTGTGTTGCATGAATGGCTCGTCAAGTAGCCACGTTTCCGCTCTATCTGCACTACCTCAAAACACATCCGCTTGTCGATCACAAGCATAATATTAACGGCACACATAAAATAAATCATCGTTCAAACGAACGATTAAGCAGTAATGAAGTCACTTGCTTACAACAAAGCTCGTCCAACTAATGTGATGACGCGTGGTTTTGAAGTCAGACAAAGCCATGTCCGATAGATATCGCGAATGTTAGAGAGTTGCAAGTCTGAGTCGGCAATTGTCGAGAAGAAAATAAATCAGGACTCCAGCAGGAAGCGAGAACGTTTAGTACACTTTCATTAAGAGAAAAAATTGTATGTTCGCAACAGGAACCCGTCTGAATAACTGAGTCAGCTTGGTAAAAGACAGCCATTCAGACGGAAATAATTGTCTGACCTAGTCAGAAGTTAATGAGATGTGAAGAAAGGCAGTGGATGAGAGCTTGAAACACTTATCAATCATTTCATAAGAATACTGGGTTACGAACGAAGCTCTCGCCAACTACGTGCTAACTTGTAGCGCACTTACCCGCAGGGTGAATAACGGTCGAGGAATTCCTCGACCATAGCTCTCTACTGTGCGAGAGTAGTGCCGAGAGTGAACATCCGCGCGGAGAGCACAGACGGCACGCATGGCGAGTGTGAATGTCCGCGCGAGAGATCGTGTCTGATCAGGCAAAAATCCTCGACGTGCCGTTGAGGAATCCTCGATCGAAATTACCCTGCTTGCCCGGCAAGCGAGAGGTGCGGGTTCTAGTCCCGCCTGGGGCGAAAGTTTTGTTCACAACCCAGCATTCTTGTGAAACATTCGCAACGCGAACTGCGGCGTTAAAACAGCAGTTAACAAACAAAACAAGTCAAACTATCAATAATTTGTAGTACCTAATCTATGATACCAGTTATTTCTCAGTAATAATGCAAATGCTTAAACATTGTCGCCCGACTGGCTAGGCCAGCACTCTTTAGAATTCGGAAAAAGTAACCGCTGTTCAATAAAAAGATAGTAGAAAAAATTATTGAAATATAAATTTACCACGACAAGCTTCCATACAGGTGCCGACTCGGCTATCACAGTTGTAACTGGAGAACATCCGGCTAGTAACATCAGTTTAGTCGGAGGTGTATAGAGTAAGTCAAAAAGTTGCTGAGTGGCTAATCCGGCTTGGCACTGAAAGATTTTTTTTTAGAATATTTTAACCCATGTGAATTTCAAAATTTACCTTCGAATTGCTAGTATTCATATGAAGGACGTAACCGGGTAGCACATCTTTTCTGTTGTTGACATCCTCCAGAGCCATTTGTACAGCAGGTAAACATGCCTTTAATCAATGCATCACGTGAGAAATGGAGATCAGAAACCAAAAATAGAAAGAAGAAAAAAAACAAGGGAAAAGGAGAATGCTGTTTGTACCTGACCACCGGCCCATCCCCCTGAACCGGCTTCCATGGGAAATGTGCCGCCGATATGCAACGGTACGGGGTCGTCGGCATGTAATGGCCCCAAGGCCCCGACCAAAACCAGCCACGACAATACAGTCATAGACGCATCGCTATATCGTATACTGCAATAGAGAGTTCTACTAAATTGACAAATTGTTCATTATCGATTCCGATGTTGCAGAAAAGTGACACATCAGGTTAAAGTGGAAGCACGACGGAAGTGGCAGCTGTTAAATGGCCGCCAATGACCTAACAGTGACATCACGAATAGAAAACTGCAAAAAATACATAAAAGTCCGCCTAAAGTTAAACCGGTTAGCCACTGCATATCAGGGCGATTCTCACAAAGCCTCTAAGCCTTAAAACAGTAACGTAAAAGGTTATTTTCGTGTGGTAATGTCTTCAAATAGACGAAAATTTGGAGAAAATTCAATTTTTAAGGGCAACAAAGAAATAGTGAATACTTTAGTAGACTTCACTGGCCCTTCAGCAAAATATTCAAAGAAACACTCACCATTTTTTTCCGACTTGACCATTTGGTTTTTTTAAGGTGACGTCAAAACTTGATAGAGCCTTTTTCGTGACTTCTCACCTTCCCCTCCCCCCCCCTTCTCCCGAATCTATTCAAAAAATTAAAATGCACAGCCGATATCAGAAGATTGTAATAGTTCTCGGATTACTCCCGGGATGAATGTGTAGTGACAGGGCAGGGAAAAAGTTGATATAGTGTGTACATAGGAGCGATGTGATGTTATGACGTTATGACAGGTCGTTGGGGATTTTAACTCATAAATGCGACAAAAAAAGTTGAACAATTGAAAGACCTTAAATGAATTTAGAAGCAAATGAGAAACCAAACAATTCTATTATACATTCTGCAGTTAGGACGAATAAGTGGCCGTTGGGCAGAGGAAAGAGGTGGATCGGTCTTGAGACCGAGACTTTGCTCATGTCATTGCGCCTTCGAAAGGTTGCTCATGCCAAGAGGGTATGAAGAAGTTATCGATGAGGTGAGAGAGGCAAAGAGTAAGAGTGGTCTTGAGGTCTACTTCCAAGTGTCGAACTCCAGTCCTAATGAGCAGTCTTGGGTCTGTTGCTTGGCACAAAAACAAAGCTGAGGACAAGGCTCAAATGGCGCGATGTAAAGCGATAATCAAAGTGGCGTTTGGCCCTTCGAGATCGACGTCATATGTCATTAATTGTGTGTAATACGTATGTGAATTTGTATGAATAGAGGGACGGGGCAAATGTGCGCCCTCACCCCCGTCTGAGTGGCGAATGACCCGAGATGCCACCTCCCTCCCACTTTCTGCGGCCGCCGCGATCACCGCTATCGGCCGACGATGACGACAACGGCGACGACGGAGCCGGCACCCGACCATGCCGCATATTGGCCCATCAACAATAATGGCTGCTAATTATCATTTACTGCAGTGCAGTCTCGAATGATGAGAATTCCATGACAAAAAACAGCGAAAATCTAAAGATGAGTGTGAAAATAAAGACGAAAAAGGTGTCGAACAAAATTAAATTTCTGAGCAGATATTCGAGAGATCCAGTAGAAGCACCATTAAGTAGTCATAAAATTAATCCTGCTCGACTGTTTAGAAACACCACAAGTCTGGCCAAAGTTCGCAGGAAAAACTTATGAAAGGTTGTGGGATTTCATGGTCCAGATAATGTATCAGTTCAAGGCAATTCCGCCTGCTGATAATGTTGGAAAGGTGTGTCTTTTGATAGTAATGGGTGGGACCATATGGCCCAACCGTCCTGGTAGACCTTGCCAGAGAGCAGATGTGCATCAGTGCAAAAAAAACCCTCATGCGTGGCTGCAAGGCAAAGAATCGAGGTAAGGTCGGCATAACAAAATAGGCGATTCTCACTAAAAAGTCAGCAAAGGTTAGGGTTAGGGTTAGGGCCTCAGCCTGAGAATTGTTAATGCAAACCTCAAAAATCCTCAATCGATACGCTTTTCATGTATGATAAACACAGATTTTATTTAGTACCCGAATCAGTGGACATTATTTGTTACCAACAGTAAAAAACTACTACAAAGAGCAGCTCAAGTCAACAATAACACTGCGAGGTGCAGCAGCAAGAATCGGGGAAACGATCACACTACAACTTTGAAAGTTTACCTTTTCAGCAAACAGATTCCGCTCAAACCCAACAGCTCCTCTCCTTTCCTATCATTCTTCATCCCTCCAATATTTCGTAGATATTATTTATATCTTGGGTTTGAGCATAATATCGTAGCGCTTGCATTTTTCATTTCTTCACACAAACATTTGAAGCAAAAAATAAAAACATAAAACTAATCAGTGATGTTCACTTCGTCATTATTTACAACTTTGATTGCATTTCGCAGGAGATCACCGGATATAGAATTTAAAAAAATATTGAGCTCGTTTTTGGAGTCCTTATTATTCTCAATTTTTACAAAATGAATATGGTCTCAATTTCAGCTAAAAACGTAAGGTACTAATGGCTCGGCGCGGCTGCGGCTTTCAACGACATGTAGATAAACGACTGGTCACGTGTAGGCCGTTTCTCAGCATTATTTACATACACTAAATGTTTTGTGCTTACTTTGGAATCCTCTATGATAGGAGCGTTCTCATTACTTCCGCTTTCCTGTATGCATTCTCTTCCTATGAAGCGGCATCTCTTCAAGGCACTAACTAAATGAACACAATAAATAAATAATATGTTTGTTTGAACCTATGATGGTAGAATTCCGAACTCTATCGTTTCAGAGATATTTCTTCCACGAGAATCAGTTTCGTCGGAGTTTAAAACGTACCTACAAGCAGTTGTTTCAAAACAGCTGATTGTCACCTTTTTCACCACCACATCACCTTTTTCTTGGTTTTGCTTGTCGTTTTGGGCAACAATGCATCATCAGTAATGCATTTGGTGCACAGCATAGCAAACGTGAAGAATGAAAAGAGCGCAAGCGAAAATATGAAGAGCATAAAGTTGATGAAGAAATCATCGCTTGGTCCCGTGATTTTGAAAGCCTTTCAGAAGCTTCTCATTCACGTTCATTTTCAAGGGTCGCCAATGCTGACAAATTCATTATTTCCTACGGACACATTCTGCATAGTTAGGTCGCTAATCTAGGCGTGTGTTGAATTTTTCTAGCAGTCAACTTTGTATTTATACGCACGCCGATTGTCTTAGGCGCACCTTGAGTGCAATAGTAAATAAATAAATAACATGTAACAATAAATTTTACATGTATAAGTGATGTAAGGCCCTAATTCAAAACAAGGAAAATTAAAGTAGACTAAGTGTTGCATTGTGACATTCTGAAGGATCGAAACATTTTTTCTTTCACCAAAATTCTCACTTAAAACTGGACCCGTTCAAATCACTTCGTTCAGATCTTTTGTTGGGACGAAGTTCTGGGCATAGCTTGCTCAACAGTCAAGCATGATTATAACCGAATTATCCCGATTATGTACCTTCCTCCACCCCATTTTCTAGGTGACCAGAAATATGTAAGTTGCCCGAGCGAGGTTAGGGGAGGGGCAAGGTTCAGACTGTTTAAGAAGGATCTCGATGTTCTGGAGAGAATGAAACGAAAAAATTGCAGTATGATGAAGGATGAACCTCCCGAAGAAAAAAGAAAATCTTCATGAAAAAGATTTGTTTGCGGAAGGGATTTCCACAACCGCTTGAGTGAATTTCTAGAAGCGCATAGTCCTCAACTTCTAAAACACTCAAAAACTAACGAGAAATCGACACTGAAGTAAGTTAGGGCCACATAAACCAAAAGAAAAACCTGAAGCGCCACTCTAAAAAAAGTCCGAACGGGCTTAATTTTTTAATTGATAAATGTTCATGACAGTTTCAATACTTTGTAGAAAACATGAACCTTGAAGTTTGTCGTATTGGCTTCGGATTCTCAAATTTATCACTTTGAAGAAGGACGTGATCATTTCAAGGTTGACAACTTGCGGTTTCAAAAAATAGCCTCACAAAACCCTTAAAAATTCCAACGAGACTAATTTTTGAATCGATAGTTTTTAAATAAGAGTTCCAGTACCTTTTAGAAAGCTTGAATCCTGAAGTTTGTCGTACTTGCTTCAGCTTCTCCAAATAAATGAATTTGAAGGAAGTTGTGATCGTTTGAAGGGTAAAAGCCGACATACGCACGTAAAAAAGTACAAACGTGCTAACTTCCAATAAATAGACTTTCAAGATACCTTAGACTTTCAAGGTACCTTTCACACAGCATATAAAACCAACAAGTCAGCACTTTGTAAATTCAACGGAAACATTCATACAAAATAGACCAGAACGATAGATAGATAGATTAAATATAATATTTATCAATAGATTTACCAGAACGATGTCAAAAACTATCCAGCTCAAGTTGAGCGCCCTTGTAACAGCTGTGTGCTACTTTTCTTTGCGGTTTTTCTTCAGTTTGATTAGTGTCAGAATTGCTTTATAGCCTGCCTGAAGACTCAAGGAGATATAAGGATAAAGGATAAAGCATTTGCCGTTGATCAATCCCTTTTTGGGATGCGGCACGCATTCTACTTCCATTTGTACATTCGTAGTGGCGTTTGAATGCGATGTGGCCTATACAATGACTTGCGGGGGCCAGCCGATGTACAAGTCAGTGTTTTTATCCTCCCAGACAAGTCTGGTACCAATTAACCGACCCCGGAGGGATGGAAGGCTTGGTTGGCCCGGGCGACTCACGACCCAGGATTTGATCCCCGGACCGCTCGCGTGGTAAGCGTGCCACTTGCCACTACACCACTTCCGCCCTGAAGCAGAGATAAATATTTGAAAGGTTATAATTCGGTGTGTTAAGAGCAATCCGGAAATCAAAGCAGCATTCCCCTCTCCTGTGTTTACAGATCCACATGATTTATTAGATTGGGGCTTAAAGCAACAGTCCAGGCAGGGTTTCAACTACTTGGTCAGTTACAGCGGTCAGAAGCGTGCCCACCACCCAACCAATAGTTTATAGAAATGGCAATTTACTGAATCAAAATGCAATCTTAGCTATCTAAGAAGGCACGCTGGCATGAGGGGATCCAACATTCCTGGAGGAAGAAGACCGAGGGGAGCGATCCACTCCGCATCACGAGGCGGATCGCTCAACATACGCTGTGCAGAGCGCGTGCTCGACTAGCGGTCGTTGCGGGACCGCCGCGCTGTATGAGGTCGATTCTATAAGAACGCAACTAACGCACTTCAATTACGATTGCTGGCAAATAGCCATGTATTTGCAAGCATGCATGCGGCTTTATTGCGCCAGCATTTCGCAATTGGAGGCGGCATGTACTGCGGGGCAGGTTTCGAGGGACCAAGCTCGTCCAACAGCAGCGTGCTCGGCCCCCATCGCGTAAACGAGGCAGGAGGGAAGGTCCCTAGTGCTAAGTCCCCTGCCCCGAACGTTTCTTTGTTCTAGCTTTATTCCTTTCTCTCAATTGACCGAACTGTTCACGCACCGCCGTGCAACGTCACATTATAAGATGGTGGGCCCACGCGCGAATGTGATCACGTTGCCTGATTGTTGCTTGAAGCAACATCCAGGAACGAATTTGTGGGCTAAAAGCACCTATAGTTGAAAGTTGTAAGGTGAAAAAGTGGGCCGCAGTAGAAACAAAAGAAAAAGGTGAGCGGCATAAGCGCACAGGTATTGGGGCTAGGCGTGCCTTATTGAGCACATCTCTAGACAGTACAGTAGGAGGCGAGAGATCGGCCGAGCGACCGGCCGCCGCGCGCAAGCCAGAACACTGAAATTCTGCGAGCGGAATTCTTCAACAGAGCTCAGCAATTCAAACATTGGAGAAAATGGTAAGATTAGATTCAAGTTTCCCAGTACTCGAAAACAAATGAAAAAGAAATATGCGCACCTTACCGCTTCTAGTAATGAATGCAGTTTACCCCCGTTGTCGCTCGCCATTCATTACATAACTAAGCTCATATCATTATGCTGTAGGTTCAGAGCTTCCATCCGCCGCTACTAGCACTGTGTCCCTTGATACGCTATATACGTTCCTTTCCACAAGAATTGAGAACCAGATTATCACTCTCTGATAGAAATTCAGGAAACTGATTAATAAAGAAGTCAAATTAAATCCAAAAGGACAACCTTTACACGGTACAAAGTTTGTACTGCGAGGCTTAAATCACTGCAGGGATCTTACAGTGACGCTTGCTGGCTTACTGATGTCCAGCACTCTGGTGTTATCAGTCACCTAGCCAACTTATGGGCATGGATGGATAAGAAAAGGTCCACACAGAAATCGCCGCAGCAACTGCCGCACGCGACGATTCTCGCCGCGTGAGCGGCGTGACCTCATTAGCCGACGATTGTAGTCCGTCGCCCCGGTTTCGCCTACAACTTCGGGGGCTTAGACAGGGGCACCCCCTCTGTCGTTCAGCGATGGGGGAAGACGTGTGTTGGACGAGTTGTCCAAATCTGCTCGCAGTAATGCGCTTCAATTGCGATTGCTTGCAAATACTTGGCTGATTGCTAGCAACTGTAATTGAAGCGCACGCTGAAATGAAACCTTGAATCGAAGGGGACACATTGAAAATCAAATACATTCGGCATCGAATTTTCAAAGGATAGACCTCAAATGGTCGCGGCGGTCCCGCAACGACCGCTAGTCAAGCATGGACTCTGTACAGCGTATGTTGAACGATCCGCCCTGGAATGAGCGAACCGCCCCTTCGAGTGAAATTTCGACCCCTTCCAGCGCATTTCAGAGGTAGGTTTTGAACTCAGTGACATCTCCTATGAACTTTAGTTGGGCTGGGGCGGGTGCGCGTTTTCACCGCTCGCCGCGCTAAAGACCAAGCGTGGTTGAAACCCTGCCTGGACTGTTGCTTTAATTCTCGCATTCTTATCTGTACGTGTGAAATTGTCATCCGGGTTTCCTCAACTATGTATAGTTTCTGGAATTACTTGTTCCGCTCTAAATTACCTTATTTCCTTTTCTCTTCAGTTTCATTAACGTATTCAGAATAAAAGCTAGCTGGGAAATCCAAAAGGTAGAATCCGCGTTCTCGACAACTAAACTCTTATTGCCTTTCACTAGTCGAAAAGCTTATGAACAAAAATACTGCTTCAGATTTCCTCGTACTCATTGGTGTTCCTGCAACCGACCTTACATATTTCCCCACATTTTCCCCACATTTAGGCCACATTTTCAGCCACCACTGCACAAATTTGAATAATGAGGACTTTGAGGGAACCGGCTCAATATCGTCTATATGGTTTCATATTTGGGTGTCGTTTCGAGCGTTGTGCCGAATGCAAGCGCTACGATATTGCTCTCCAACCTTATATTTTGTATCTTTTTTGTGAAAACCTCAACGTATGTAGCGTGTTTTAAAAAGGTCCTTTAATCAGCAGCAGTACACGTACAGTCTTCCAACACCATGTCCCCACCCCTTTTCGGGACAGCAGAACCGCAAGACAGCACACAGAAAGCATAACCGTTCACGAAGAAACAGTAGTATATTCAGATATCATAGATAAACCGCAACCATTCGTGCAACATCTGAGATTCTCAGCGAGATCAGCTTAAAAAACGAGGCAAAATTATCCTTTACTGCGAATCTGTGGTGATTTAACTCTCATGCAACCCTGGGGCATCTTGGCAGAGCATGAATTACCACTCAGTAGCCCAAAGTATTTTGAGAAGAGTGCTCGTTCAAAGGAAAAATATGCGAAATCTTTCACAAGTGATGAAGATAGTTCCGATCAAAAGGTAAGTCACGAGAATGAGTCCACGAGAAAAGAGCAGCTTATGGGAAAAACGCTAGAATTTCATAGTAGCAATTATTGAAGGACATGCTGTTACCTTCCAAGATAGATAGCAGAAATTCCTGAAATTATTGGAGCTCTATACTGCCATTCCTTGCTCAACAACCGCCAGTCGTAAAATTGATTGCTTTCCCTCATAGGGAAGTCCAAGCCTCGGATGGTATCCATTTCACCATAAATAAGGCCTCCTTAGTAAAATATTGCTCGCTACAGCTATTACTTTGTTACTATTTCCTTTCTTTGATTATTGAATTATGTATTTATTCCACACAGGTGCGCCACAACAACACAGCACCGATTTTAGTGAGCATTCAAACAATCAAAATCAAGATGAAAAAACATTCGTCCCTAAGCACTACCTTATACAATTACAATTATTATTATTATTATTATTATTATTATTATTATTATTATTATTATTATTATTATTATTATTATTATTATTATTATTATTATTATTATTATTATTATTATTATTATTATTATTATTATTATTATTATTATTATTATTATTATTATTATTATTATTAAATTGCAAAAATGAGTTTAATTCGATGCTGCTTTGAATGAATGCTCTTCTAAATTTGGACGTGTTCAAATTTTTTTTTCCTCAGCAATCTTAGACCAACACTAAATTCCACTGCTTGCAAAAAGGAGCCGCAATCGAAGGAATGAGAAATAGATACACATAAGAAGTAGAAAGCGTGAAGTGGAACTCAACATATATTGGCGCTGGGTGGGAATGGGAGGTCATTCGCCAACCCTAAAAAGAAGAATTCAGTTTCATGCAAGTACGCAGAAGTTGGGCGGAAGTGGTGTAGTGACAAGTGGCACGCTACCACGCGAGCGGTCCGGGGATCAAATCCTGGGTCGTGAGTCGCCGGGCCAACCAAGCCTTCCATCCATCCGGGGTCGCTTAAGCAACAGTCCAAGGCAGGGTTTCAACCATTCGGTTTTTAAGTGGTGGAAACATGCCCCAGCCCAAGTGATGTTCATAGGAAATGTCACTGAACTTCAAAACTTACCTTTGAAATGCGTTGGAAGGGCGAAATCCTTCGAAAAGGGCGGGTCTACCGAGCCTCGGTGGGCCGCCCATCTGCAGCCGTGATTGGCTGCGGAGGCATTCGTGATCGTTTTGGGACCACAGGGAGTATTTGAACTCGGTCCTTTAAATCAATATGGTGATGCCGACTACGCTAGACTTTTACATTTCTACTTCCCACCTTCTACTTTCAAATTATAAAACTATTTAATTATCGCGCCTCAATTGCAATTAGAGGCAGGTAGCCATCTATTGCTGGCTATTTGTTAGTCATTGTGATTGGAGCGCATCTACTGCGGGCAGGTTCAGGCAACTCGTCCAACGCGCGCCTTCCTCCACTGTTATGTGGCAGAGGGGAAATCTCTTTCTAAGTCCCTGTTCAACGTTTTCTTTTAGTTTTTCTTTCATTATCTGCCATTTTCTCCTACAAATTCATTATTGGTGGTTTTTGCCCTCAAATTCGCTCTTGGATTGTTGCTATCAGACTTGCCTGGGAGAATAAAAGCATTGACTTGTACATCGGCTCGCCCCCGCATGTGATTGTATAGGCCAAATCGCATTCAACCGCCCATACGAGTGTACGAAAGTACAAATAAAAGTAGAATGCGTGCCGCATACCAAAAGGCGAATACTTTACTCTTTATGCTTTTTTTATCCCAGGAGCTTACTGCGAATTTACTTCAAAATCCCATAAATAAGCACGTCCTGAGAAAATCCGCTTGGCAGAGACAACTCCACCAGTATAGCGTGTGCATTGCTTGGTTTACTGTTTATTTTTTGTTGATTGTTTGACTCAGTTGTTGTAGTGTTTTGTTTTTTAGCACATAAAAACTCGCTATAAACAACTGTTGAGCAAAACGAACTAGTTGAACAAAATACTGTACAACAATGAAAGTAGACTTATTTATCAGGGTTTTTCGTAACTACAGAGCCCGCAACTCCAATAGATAATTTGCTGTTCCTTGATATATACCATAAAAATATAGGGCCCACTCCAAGAGGCGTAATTTTACAGGCCCAGCAAGATAGAGTTGCGCTGACATTAGATCAATGAGTTCAAGAGAAAACTCTTCTGCTGAGAATACGCAACATGATGGAGTAACAGACTATTGGAGGACGTTCAACAAGAGAACGGAGATTTGTGAGAAAAGAACGCAGTTTCGAATCTTTCGAAGTGGCTATTGAATAAATTGTTCGCAAGTTTTCGAGCGTTGCCCTTACAGCAGCCAGCTATACTCCAGAGTTTCTTCGATTCGCGACGAGAATCGAAGAAGGAACCAGTCGACTGGCGGACATACGATTTTCTTCTTCGGAAGCAGCAATATGAACATGAAATTGGGAATTCGGAGAATCTGAGCAATGCCGCAAACCTATGCATTACATTTGCATAGAAAATCTCGCCGCTCGTTACTCCCCTAGTATTCCGTAGAGCATCGCCATCAGCAGTGCCGTCGGTAGCAACGGAATACACTCAGAAGAAGGGCCACATCGTAAGTGACGGATTGCCACGTCGCTCTTCATGTATCTTTGAGGTTTTAGGCTTACTAGGGAGTTTCAGAGAGTCATAAAAAGGCACCAAAATTTTCCAGAAAAATTCCCGAAGTTTACTGTGTACGAAAAAGTTCCAAAAATTCCAAAAACTAGGAAAAAATCCAAAAAGAATTTCTTTGAAGTCTTCTGCAATATTTCAGTGTATAATGACTTCGTCAGCTTGAAATACATTGACTATAGGTGGTAAAAGTAATTTCGTGGTTTCCCGAACCCATATATAAACCCATATGTGTATGCCTACTTGTGTTATACAACATTTAGGTTCTGATGAGGCTCCGGACAGGATAATACTAAGAAATCATAAGACAGCTTAGACGAATACTTGACTATGAGGATAAGAGACCATCACTGTGTCGTCATTATAGCCATCTGAGTTCCCCTTTCTTGTCGGCTTATATCGTAAACACATCGAGAATAAACACCACTTTCTCTAGCGCTTCATGACAACTTCTAGTTCCTCGTCTGCTATTGGGAGGCACTCATTTTTCCTACAGAACCACAACTTTCGAAGGCGTGAAGTAGGAGAAAAAGTATTCCATCGCAATGCTATACCCTCTTCAATTAAAATACTCAATATTTCTTCTTCAAAAACGCTTAAATGTGTTGAAAATGGAAAATGTGAAAGTACTCTATCATTCGCATCTCAATACAGTTCGAACCCTGCTCGGGATTGGCAGCGCGCGGTTAGTTGGGAATTGAGGAGTGGGAGTGTCTTTCACGTTCTAGGGTACGATCTAAGCGGCTGCACAATTTTCCCACTGGCCTGGTATGTCCTGCAAGCCAATAAGAGAATGATACTTTTATTTAGTTCACGTGAATGTCTATTCTGCGACAACAGAGCGGATATGAGCCTAGATGCAGCAGCAGTTGCTAGGAAAAAGGGAAGGAAACGGCAGAAAACTCCGCATGACTCTTCAATAAATTGCCTTCCACTTCGAGTTGTGGCCAAGCACGCGAGACAGACAGGTAAAAGAGTTCAGCGGACGAGCGAGACGCAGGCACTGTGGCATTAGCTGGCAGCGGCCGTTTAGGGTGTTCATATTCGCAGGCACTAAACCCCTGATACCTTTGCTACCCATTTATATGTAATCGCTCAAGTGACAACAGCTCTGCAGTACCAGACTCAGCAACCTGTTGAGCAAGGTGCATTGTTCCAAGGATAAAGAAAAAAGGTTAAAAAAAAGAAGATAAGCACAGATATCCTTCAAGAACTAGAAAAGATGTGCTCATAGTCAATTTGCTGAAATAAGCTAATATTTAGTATAGGGACTTCCTCAAATGAATCAGAACGCAGGCTCCGGAATTTTGAAAATGCGAACTCAGCAAGTCAAAACCAGTCTGGACCACCAGCAAAACCAGCTCTAACATTCATACTTTCTCCAAAAAAACCCACGACGCCCGGATTTTAGGTCGATATAACCCACCTCTGACCCTCTCATCATCATGACTTTTTGTGCAGTATTTGATTTTTAGAACAGTCGACATATCGACGCACTACATTGCCGCCCACATTTTCCCCTCAAAACGACCGAACAACCGTCCGCCGAGCGAGGAGGGGGGGGGGGGGGAAGAGAAAGAATAACTATGTCCGAAGAAACTCCTCTAATTTTGTTTGTTTTATACCTCCGTTTTGCCAAATTGTCAAAAACGACGAGCCCCTGCTAAGTTGATCCTTACAGTGAATATCGTCGCTGTCTCGCTATAACATCAAATACTCAAATAAAATCGGTGGAGTTGAATTCGAAATGGAGCCAAACAGCCAACAGGTACATTTTGATGGCTAGTAATGGCCAAATACGCCGTTACCCAGAGCCAAAGTGAGATCTTCCAGAAGAATGTAACTGAAGTTATCTTGGGCACGCTGCAAACGCTAAAGGAATCTTTTTCGGGAAAGTTTTGCACTCTTTTCTGAGATGAATGTGTCAGTTGTGGTCATTAGAGCACAAAGTTTCACGCACGAGCATTCGGTTTCCGAAGAGAAACAAACTCACGAAAATCACGCCCCATGTACAAACCAAGATATATCGCGTGGTGCCAAAGTCAGTAAAGTGCTCGTCGTAATCTCCCGCAAACTACAGCCTTTTTGGCGCTTGCTGGACGAATGCTGATTTGGGAGCGATGAGTCCTCGACGGTGGACGACTATCTTCAACTCGGTCGCTTGACTTGCACAAATTTGGTGCTAACACTCAGAACCTAAGCTTTAACGAGCAGAAGTCCGTCCTCCTCCAAGGTTGTCTGAGAGTTGAAGCAAACCAGCCTCTGGCGGAGCCGCTGACCAGGTCTGCATCCAAATCGGCATCCTTCCTATTCGTACAACGAGTTGAAGTAACCGTCGACGTTGGGCCCATCCCCTCCCCAACATTCGCACCGTCCCAAGCCGAAACGCCAAGTGGTTTGCTTACCTCGAAGGCTGCGGTTACGTATAAGGCGAGCAACGAAAAAATCATTGGTGAAGCTTCGATTTGGAGAGTATGCGACAAAACAATTATATAACATGATACAGTAGAAGAGTGAGATGTGAGTTCAATAAGTCAAAAAGCCAGAAAGAGTTTCTAGTGAAGGCACTCCAAGAACCATTTGAAAGCATCCCTCGCCAGCATTTGTCAGAGATGTGCGGCAGTACTTTGAACGCATAGCAGTCCTTTCGCTTCTTCGAGTTTTTTTACCGAAACAAAAGCAGTATTTCTGTTCTTTTCATTCTTATCGTGGATAATGATAATATATTCCTAAGTTCCTAAGGACACATTCTATACAGTTGGGTCGCTAATCTATGCGTGTGTTGAAGTAAGAATTTATCTAGCAGTTAATTTTGTATTTATAAACACAGTAGTAAATATATATTTATCTTAGGCGCACCTTGAGTGCAGTAGTAAATAAATAAATGAATAAATAAATAAACGATGATAATACATGTAGTGTAATGATAATAATGATAATACAAGTTACGCAACTGACAAGCTGTACTTACACCACGAAGAGCTGAGGTAAATTGAAATGGTGTCCCGGTACTGTATCATGTAGCGCACTTGCCCGGTAAGCAGGAGGGACGGGTTCGAGTCCCGTCTGGGGCGAAAGTTTTGTTCACAACCTAGCATTCTTATGAAACATTCGCGAGACTGCGCCAGAATCAGCAGTTAACAAAAAAAGCAGGGCAATTTTTTTTCTTTACAATCTTATCGTAAATGATGGGTCTCAAGCCAACGATTCATGTAGTTTACAATAATGACTTTTTCAGGGAAAGATTCCTTCAACTAAGGTGAGATTCATTCTGAGTTTTACCCAGCTACTATGCTAAGCATAAGGCCTGTACAAATTGAAGGACTTTTTTCCTCGTGGAAAGCGGGCTCAAACTGTCCTTCCCTTCTTAATAGACCTCTGACCGATTGCAGCCCTCTCGCCTGCGAAGAATCGAAACAAGAAACGTACTCAGGACCATATGGCGCGCCATCGGCGACTTCCCTATTGGAATCGCTTGATGCAATGAGCGAGAACTTTTTCCCGATGAATGCGACTGCTGGATATGACGAAGGTCGTGCTTGAATAATGCACGCCTTAGTGGCCTTTTAAAAACGCTTATTTTTCACTGAAAAATATATTTTTCATGAAGTGATTAGGAAAGCGACATAGACGATAAACTGGTTCAGATGACCGACTTTTGCTACACTCTGGCTTTTGCACTATTTTGCTCCCCAAAATTTATAAAAGGGAAAGCATCGGATTTTGTCGATTCTCTGGTTTGCTCCACGCACTTCACTTTCATTTGGAATTGTAGTGGTACATATTTCTGCATCCAAGCAATTTCGGCGAGCATGCCTTTTGTGCTTTGTTGGGGTCTCTCATTGTCACAGTACCTGGGCCAATATGAACCTTCGAGATTGGATAACATTCAGGCAGAAACCACTGTAGATGTGAGCGTTCGAAGGTCCAAATGAAGCCCGAAAACCAGCAACAGCGCCATGCAAGTGCTCTCAGCATAAGGTGCAATGAGCATCAATATTTCACAACTTCCTCGTCGTCACATTTCTTCCAACGTACTCTCTTTTTCAGCTAATAAAGAAAACCAGAGCCACGTGTTAACGACGTACCCGATTGATATATTGAATGAGAGAGGCCGGAACCCTCAAGCCTTTCAGCACCTGCTGTAGGCAAAATTTTGCCTGAGTAGGAGCGGATTGACGTTTGTTCATTAAAGCACAAAGCCACAAGCTGAATAATATGACAAGGTTAAATCGTAGGACAGAACGCCAGTCTTCTCTGATAGGACGAAAAAGCTTATTTATTCACATATTTATTCATTTATTTGATTATTGTATAGCGGTGAAAAGGATAGATAGCTCCAAATTGACGGCAGTTACAATAGAAAAGAACAGAATAGATGAAAGAATGGAGATTATATAGTTATAAAATGCACAAAGTAGTGACACTAGAGGTAAGGAGAGGGGAGCTGGGATGAGGAGGCCGCGGCTCGCCAGGAGAGGGAAGGGCAGCGCCCGGCCAAACACCCAAGGCATGATGGGCTACGTATACCAGCTCAGTAGGTCCACACCTTTGTTTTGTCTGTAAGACAAGAATCCTAATCCTAACACGAAATTTGTTTAGGATTTTCCTGCACCTCAATCGAACTTCCAAGCAGCAGTTTGGCTTTCCCCTGAGAGATCATTATAAACTTGCTGCTTCATGATTCAGTGTTGAAATTAGAGCCGTGGTATTCAATTGTTGAAGAAAAAACGGACTGTAATGGAGCATACTTTGGTTAGCGCACTGATAAAAATGGCTAATGTGCGTTCTGGATAAAGCTAAATATCTGATTAAATTTTGTAGTGAGACTTTAGCGGCAGCCTTATGAAATAGTATGTAGGTTCCATTTAAAAACATCATCGCAGCAGCCTGATCTGACCTCTGTAGGCACCATTTGCCATCGTCTTCAGGCCAAGGCGCCAGATCATCTGAAGCCATCCCCTGCGAGCCAGATCAGCGGTGCTCTACAACAAGGCGGTCGTTTTCTAAGGTTGGCCCAAGTGTTTTGTGATTTGTGATGGTTTTCTAGAGACATCGGGTCTACGGGACTTTTCTTGAAATTTGGAGTGATGCTTGGGGGGGGGGGGTAAATTGCACTTGACTTTCCAGGCTCCGACGAAGGCGATAAGGCCGAAACGTTAGCCGAATGAAAGTTTGATAATATTCTGGTTGCAATTCAACAAACCTCACTAATGTATTCTCGCAACGCCGAGATTCACCAAGAGTCGAACGTGGACATCGCGAAGCGCTTGTTTATTTTATGCAAAATTTATGGATTGATTATATTTTATTTTTATTTGCTATAAAAACTTTTGAGCTACTGCAATACATATTTTGGAGCCTCGCATTGTTTCACACAACATGAGACTCTGGGACAGAACAATATTGATGTGTTTGTTTATTTATTTACTTCGCGCTCAAGGTGCGCCAACGTCAGCATATGCGAAGAGAATGAGTTAATGCTAAGTCAAGCATACAAAAGCAAGTCGGGACAGAAAAAGAAAAAGGAAAAATGATCATTCAGCATTCAAGCAAGACCAAGCGGAACATTAGTATAGTGTCAAATTTTATTATATTAAGAAAAAGGAGCAGTAATACACTAATCAAGTGCTCCTATAAAGCTTTGATCAGCTTGGCATAAGAAGATGTTTCTTTTTGCAATTTTTTCAGATTTTTTTGGTTTTGTGGAGCTTCAAAAATCAAATAAACAAAAGTTTCCCTTACTCGCTGCAAATTACCAGAAGCATGTCACAGGCATGTCTACGAGAAGCGGGGCTTTTGAGAAGGCCGGAAACCAAAATAGAAAAGTGGTAAAATAATTCAAATAAAGTAATTAAAATGAAATAAAAAATATTTAAAATAGTAAAATAATTCAAGAAAGAGCTGAAAACCACAGACCGGCAGTGTCTCGGAAAAGGCCGACTCTCTACCGCAGCCGAGGGAAACGCAGGCTTTATTTTCATTTTCTTTTCAGAAAGAACCACGTACTTTCGAGACCTCGTGCTTTCCGGGACGGTGTCAACACCACGATATCCACACCCTACCCGGTCTTTCCTTATTTAAAAGACCTTGTCAGCACTCAAACGTACAAGGTGATAAGCAAGTTAGTTGATATCGTCCCGAACCATTACGGGAAACTTTAGCATGTAAAATGGGCTTTGATTTGCCTTTTTTGTTATCTGCAGTTTTCCGCCGCAATCCGCGATGAGAACGTTTTCACAAGAGTGCCAAGTTGTTGAGAAAAACGCTGCTCCAGCCTTAATTTCTTTGAAAGCCTTGTGTGGGTGGTGTGGAAAGAACGCTTTTGATCTATATTTTCAATTATTTATTATTTGATTTTTTTATTTACTCGTTTATTTGTTTATGCGCTTTTGTGTGCCACACTAATTTACACGAAAGATCATTTTTTTGTAAACACGGATATTAATCAAGTGAACCAACTAGAAAGCACAAAAATAAATTAAATAATAAAGTACTATACCTAAAAGCTAAGATGACGGCAAAAGAAGGTTTGAGGTCCAATTAAAGTTATATTTCAAAAGAAATGTTTCAGTAATCGTTTATTTGCCTCCTTTTGCTCTTATGAAGCAGGAACCACCCCGATCATAATCGACTAGAGTACTGAGTTCTTAGTAGAAGTCAAGCTCATGGTCTTCTATTTTAGTCCTGACCTATAGAGTGCTACTAAAATCAGCTCTACGATGTAAGTCGATCGCCAGTGAAGTCTCGTGAGTTTCTCATACTCTTTGATTCATTTATCAGGCAGTCCAGCGGGAGAACGAATCTGCATTTGGGCTCCGGCGGCGGCGATGTCACCGCTTCTGCCAGCCCCGCAGCCGCCGCCAGCGTCCTAAAGATCGCAAGCCCTGAGGGCTGTTATAACGAGATATAGCTGAACGAGTGACGAAGCGTAGACGCACACATATACACTCATAGAGCCAATACGTCCTCACGAATTCTCTAGTGGCAATGAAATTCGATAGAATAGCACTGGATCTCAGTTCGCGCGGATCTCTGGCAACCGCTTCGATGTGTAATTGAGGGCGACCTCGCAGTTTTGCCTCGGAAAAGGAACTCGGCTCTGATCGGGACCAGTGTCGTGAAACTGCACCATTGACTTGGTCTCACACACGATATGACAGGGTGCAACTGAAGCCTTCATTGGGGTCTCTTTCATACAGTTAGGCACATCGAAATATTCAAGCCCTTGCTTTTCCCTGTAATAATACGTGCGCCCAACATAAAATCACAAGCACATGTGAGAAAGGAGAAAAACTCGAGACTCCCACGCTTAAGGCCCTCTCATTCAGTAAAATACGTAGGAAGGTGTCCATCCCTCTCAGATAAGCGGCAACATTTTACGGGCGTCAAAGCGCCGCTTGCTATTTGCTTTCAGGCGAACCTACGGAACCACGTTGGTGTAGTTCGTGTCAGTTGCCCAGTTATCACACGTTGTTGTTTTCTGAGAAGGACGTGAATCTCAGTCTAATTGAACGAACAAAAAACCCCTCAAAAAATACAGCTGGAGAGCGTGTGTGAAAGCAATTAATCTACGATAGCTCTATGCTCAGGGGGAAACCTCTTAGCTCCTTGTTACTGCGTAAAGATAACAATGAGTAACGAAATGCTGACAACGAGGTGATTCACTGATAGTGTGCCTCATGGGCAAATAGAACAAAAACTATTCGATCTGGTGACCTAGGAAGTTTTGAAGTGTTCAAGCAATGCAGAATTCTATGAAGTAGCACGAAATGACGTGGTGAAATGAGGGCCGAAAGGGAGAATTGTGTGGTGACGTAGACCAAAGATGAACCGCCCTTCTTTTTCCGCGCTGCCTCTCCCACTTCCTGTGCCACACAAACTCAAAACGAATTGTGGTGAGTGCCGGTGAGTTGCCAAAAAAAAGTTGCGATGCGATTCGTCGATGATAGCAGCAATTACGCAGACGGCCTCTGAAGGAAGCAAATTTGCAACTGCGCCAATCGCGCCCTCTGTCAATTGAAGCGAGGAGCGCTCTCCGCCAGTCCTTGAAGGCCAGAGCCCTTCCTCTTTAGCTTTGAGTCTGAAATAAGGCAGTTCTGCTTGTCGACTTCCGTTTTAGCGCTGGCGATAAAATGCTGGGGAAAGCGAGACCATAGCAGGCAAAATGGTAAAGGTGGTGTCAAATAAAGCGAGAAAAACAAGAACAGAAACAGAAAGAAAAGCCATAGCTAGAAAAGCCATAAAAAAGCGAGAAAGAGATTTACCACTCTTCTTCCACTACAAATCCACAAATTGGGGTAAAATCGAAATACCAGGGGGAGAAAGATGACTGGAATGCTGAATGAGCATAACAATCATGCACCGCCACTCCCATTAATGCCTCGATAGCAACGCGAGGTTATTCATTCGCACAGAATGGGACCAGTAATTCAGCCTGTTAAGCCGATTTCATTTCAAAATCGGCCATGCTATGTTAGGGTCCTTACCTCAACCTCGCAGAGTGTTACTAAAGCGCCCACCTTTCGGGCAGTAACGCTATAGAATGGAGATGTGTGATTTTGTCTAATAATTCATTTTTGAAAGATAGCGGTCAAATCGTTGCCCACTGAGATCGTTGTAGAGTCCACCGGAGTAAGGAAAAGCCGTGATGGAAATATCTTCCAATGAAATTGACCGACTAGACGAAGCAGCGACGATTGCTATCTACACCACCACTCCGGCGAAGGTTCTCTTCTTCGGCGATGCTGGCTCATTACAACCTACCTAAATTCCGAAACATGCTCACACCGCGATCTAAAATAGGATAGCGTGAAGGTTGATAGGAGTAAGGAAATTAGTCGATTATATCCCAAAATGTCTTTCAAGAGGTTCGTGAATTTTCTCTTATATATGCTCATCTTCCAAGATGTCAACCCTACTCAGCTCATCAGTAGAAAGCTTATGTAAATACCTTTTGCCCCCCCCCAATACCCAACAGGCAGCATTGGGCTCATATTCGGATCAAAAGCGTCCTATTTGCACCTGAACCTGTTGTGTTGCAGTCTTGTCCCGTGTACGTTATCTTCCTCACTGGCCTCTGACCAGGGAATGCTTCTAAATTCCCAAGGGACTTTGGATGGAGAACCAGGCAACTCGTTAGAGTACATACTGAATACTGTTCACAGATATGTAGACCAAAACTGCCACGCGACCTGTCTGGGCAAGTTGTGAGCGGTCAAGTTGGCAAGAAGTGCAGTAAAAAAGTGAGTTGCGGCACCGAACTGTCGCCGGATCGCCTCTGTCTCAAAAATGAATGTCATATTCGTGACCATTCCATCTGTTTAACCCTACAGATACTGTTCCAGAAAAAACAAAACTAAAAAAGCCGATAAGGTTAGATTAGCTCACCCCTACACTGACGCCATCTTTCCTGTCAACTTTGATCGCCCATGATTTCCTTGGGATGTTCACGTAGCAATTTTGGTCTCAATATTTGTAACCAGCATTCATTACTCTGTTGATTCATCCTCGTCTCCATTCATAGTTCCATGGGAAGTGGAAAGCATTTCCTGGTGAGAGTAAGCCATGTTCACTTATTGATGTGATGTGCCGTCAATACGGATCCCATTGATTTACAAAAAAAATCCCTCCAAGAACTCGATCCAGATTAGCCAATAAAATGTTCGGAAACAACTTTATTTTCAAGAGAGCAATTTATTCTATAGATCACACCATAACATGACTATTTTGGAGATTCTAGCCAGTAGTTAATACGTCGGACCTTTGGTTGGAGACCCCAAGCGGGTGAATAAACGCTTTTTTAATACTTCATATAAAAAAGCAATCACATTAATCAACGGTATCGCTTGCTGTTAACTCGTTCGGTTTTGCAATTTTATACCAAAATTTATTTATATTTATTCATTTATTTGGCGCACGCATAGGTGCGCTATATCATAGAAAATACACTTCGACGCATAATTATAGTTCCACCTACAAATTTCCCAAAAACTTGAATCTGGGGATGTTTTTGGAAAAGGCTCTACAGATTTATTGTGACACATATAAGCGCGAATCTAAATATTAGCTCGGAAATCCAGTTTGAGAAAGCAACAATTTTTTATCCTTATTTTTTCGAAAATATCCGCTTTAGCTTCTCCGCTGCATTTTGTTTTTACCCAATCAAAATTAGGAATTATTATCCATTCAAGTTCCTTAGTGTATAGCAAAGGCAAAACCGCTGTCAGCTTCCGTAAAAGAAAAATCCCAGCAAAAGAGACGCAGGAATTGTCAAAGTGTCAGCTCCGCTGCAATTTGTCGGGGTGACTTCATAACGAACAAATTTCTCAAGGATGCTACAGTATATGACTTTGAGGAACCCTGATCACTATCCGACTGAGATAAGCGCCGTATCGTGAGAAAATGATATCCAGCCGGGAACTGAGATTGTAGGTGGAACTATAATTATGCGTCGCAGTGTAGAACAGTATGTGCAAATGAAGTTTGACCGACCTTAACTCGTAAGGGAGAAGAAGCTACGATGCAACGAGAGAAGAAAAGAAAAAAATGATGAGTAACTAAACAAATAGATAAACAAATAAAACCACTGCCAAGTAGTGAAAGGCATGTCAATCAGAGATGTTTGGTGCAGAGTCCTGGAAAGTTTTTAATGAATCTCAAACTTCTTTGCACTTCAAATGTCACCATTGCCCTTTCATTACGACACCAACAGCCTCAATATGGTGCGCTATTAGACAAGGTAATCGACAATGTAATGTATGGGTTATATGAGCAAATAAATCACGGCGAAGCAATAATTGTTTGGTTGACGTGATCTAATATGAATAGGTTTTAATCGTGGCATATCCCATTCAAAAAAAACGAATGCTTTTTGGGAATGACTGACAGCTAAGGGATCAAGAGAGAGAGATCACGGTGATAACTACGCCTAAGAAAGATTTCAAGAATTTTGTATTAGCTCCACTCTAAACTGGTACTTCTGCTCACTTCTGTGCTTTCTGTAGCAGCTTTCATTTCCAGCGACTTATACAAGTACTCTTTTATTTAGGGCTTGCCCGCATACCACAAAGTGGTACGGAGTCGGCGGTAATAAATGGTCAAGTTAATCCGTGTAGAAAATTTGTTTTGGGAATGTGCCATGCATTCGACATTTCATTCATAGTAGTAGTAGCATTTAAGTATTTGGAGCATGCGCCGAAGCACACCCATATCAGCGAGCGAAAAAGAATGCCTTAGGTATCAACAACCCTCTTTCTACAGGGTGTCCCATAAATATTGCACCACTCTTCTTTGCTTGTAACTTCTTTCAAAATAGATGTATTTTCAAGAAGTTTTGTAAGAATGTTAGCAATATGTTTTTATATTGAAAGGAATAACATTCATTGGATATGCTCCCCTTTTTTGTGAGCATGGCGCCCAGTTGCTTCGAATGCAACCCTACTGTGGCCCTACTGGCATAGCATCCTGGGGTGTCCTCTTCGAAACTTTGCTGAGAAAAGGCTTCGACTCATTGGTCTGGATGCAATATTTAGCGCAGGCTCTGCCCTATAACATAGCTCACATAGGACGGTCCAGCCCGTTGAAATCAACGGATAGGCCATTCCTTTGAGCATGTGAAATTGGAAAGATGCCTTAACAGCGCTCCTGCACGATTTTTGCCCAGAAGCTGGGCCCTATAGAAAAAATCATCACCCCTCCTCATAGTGGCTGGATACCTCAGTAACAGATCGTGCACCGAAATGTCGCTTGGCTCGATCAAGTAGCAAGTTGTATTCCTTTACAAACAGGCAGTGATGGTGAGCGGCCGGTAGTTGATACCCTTGTCCAGACCATCCATGAGATCAATTTTGTCGTCAAGGAAAACGGTCCCCGCATAATCGCCATTCATTTTTTCACCACCAGCTCTTCCAACTTTTTGTCTCTGCTGTGCTCCTCCCGCTGGATCGAGCAGTGGTGCTTATGCAAGTTATCATGGACTGTGAGCAGTTGTTATCCGACCACCCTCCACATGGCTGTGTTTAGAAACTCCAGTGGGCTGGTCACCTTTCTCGAGCCAATCTGGGTATTGCAGTCGTTTTTCTTCCTCATGCTTTTTCTGCGATTTAAGATGTCAGAACTTATGGGTCGGCCACAACAAATACTACTTTTTTGATCTTCTCTTTAGTGCACGGTAGGCCACGGAGCGCTTGAAAATCCAAAGAGCCGCGATGCTCATCACCGGATGTCCGACTTAGCTATATGAGAGATTAGGCACTCTCTTGAAGTTTAGGCGCACCATGAGATGCAGACCGGACGTTAAGCCGTGGCATTTGGCATGGTCATTGGAAGGAGGACAGAGGATAGAAAGGTCTCCCAATCTCGGAAGAAAGCGCATGAACATCCACAGAATTTGAGCTCAAAATTTGGTGCAATATTTATGTGACACCCTGTAGAATGCGCCGCGCACCCAATTCCCATTCAAAATCTTACCAGGAATGGTCATTTGGTCAATCCGGCCAACTGAGATGAGATGTATATGTTTATACGCGTCTTGGGACGCCGAGCCCAAATGTACGTTTCTGACCTGCTAGACTCTTCTCTGAAAGGAATCATGAAGCAGAAAAGCGCAGGAGCACTGGTCGAGGCTCACGAAAAAGAGGTTTGGAGATCGACTCATTATTATTTAGTGGTTATTGACTTATTTTTTTTACTTATTCATTTGATTAGTGGCGTTACAATGCACGATGGCGTAACGGTGCCGTACTTGGCTGACCTAAACGGGTTTGATCCGCGGTTTGGCTTCCGAACCGTGGTATAGTGGTGTCGATAATATGTGGGGTTACTGGCTGATTGAACTTTCTTTTGTTTATCTCGTAATGAGTTTACAGTAACGGCCGCTGTTTGCCGAAACGCTTTCTCGTGATTCCATTTCTTCCCTTCAGGAAAAGACCTAAAGACCTGATCAAGCTTTTCTATCAAGTAGCTGAACTCTTCAAGAGTCAAGGCTTTGAAGGCTTTAAAGGGCATGTTTTCTTAATATTTGAAGGGCATTATTTAAGCGAAAAAATAATGCATGAAAAAACTTTTCGGCTAACACTTTTGATCACAACTGTATATGCATCGTTTATTTACTCGCCTTTTTTCATTACACCCAATTATGTGTTCTGTTAGCCGGTTTTGTTGGCAGAACCCGCCCGTAGACAAAAAACGAAAAAATCGTAGAGATTAAGCTAACAAGAATAAGTGGGAAATTAGGAGTAAAGAAATTATAGAGAGCATAGAAATCGACATATTATCGAAGTTTCAGAAGAGACATTACGAGAGTCGTTGATTAGTACCGTTTCGAGGCACTGAACAGCAATAGAGACTAAAGCCGATTGCTTTTTTTTAAATAAACTGACATATCGAATAGAAAGCAAAATATTACTTTTCAGATAAGCTGACAGATCGAATTACAAAGCAAAATATCAATGGAATACGAAAATATATGGGAAGGAACAGCAAAGGAAAACTACAAGGAAGGCATGCTCATAAGAAAGCTTTAGTTGGCAAATTGATTCAGAATTAATAGGAATAGCGTTTGCAAAGTGTGACAGCTGCCCTTTTGTACCGGATCACGCCTCTTCTCAGTTCTCGCAGACCTACGTTGGGCAATACAAACTCACTCAGCTTCAAAACCTACTAATACTTACTTGGAACCGTTTCAACGCCATATTCGCTTCCCAAGAGGATATTTACTCCTAGTATTCGAATAGTTCGCTGCTGTTTTGCTAGAATAAGTATCAGCGATCCGACATAAGCGGTAAATTCTGTTTTAAAATGAAGCAATGTGTAAACCTACAACCACTAAAAAAACATGGAAGTAGGGTATAAGTGTTCTTTCACGATGCAAATGAGCATAGAAATCGAGCATCTTATCAAATTCCCAGAAGAGACATTAGAAGCAAAACTGACGCTACGGCTAAGGGCAACACATTATGTGTAGGCAAGAGGATTTTTTCAGAAAAGCTAGTCAGAATGTATGAAAAAATAGGGAAAGCGCCTAACAACTATTTGCTGACATCTGTACAAAAGAGGGAGGCTCGATCGTTTATTCTGATCAGCCCTAATGGAAACAGTAAAAAAAATTCCCGACGCCTAAGGACACACTCCTCGAATAAGCAAGTGAATCAGGCTCTCAAGCGAATAAGATAGAGCTCAAACAGCCGAAAAATGCGTCCTTTCCCTTAGAGACAGTTCATCTAATCTACTGCTGATCGCATCGCAACGCTACACACGTTCCCTCGTCTTCTCTTGCCTATACTTTCCCGGTGACCAGTGTATCTTCGCCATGTACTGTTCACCTCCCAAACTTCGGATAGAATTCCGCCTAAAACCACCACCGCGTATCTTCCTTTTTTACAGGGTCGCTGAGTTGGCATTAATCCATCTAGGAAGCAGAAAACATTGAATTCTACGTTACTGCTGTTTTTGAAAGAAGTATCCACGATATGGTTGAAGGTAGGAGATGGGGAAACTTACTAGTGGAAAAGCAAGCAGACTCCTTTAGAACCGAGACGCAATTCGCAGCGAAGGATATGCCCATGGCCTTCCACCATGGCCGTTTCTGCTGCGCTATTGACGCGGCACGCCCACCGACTGGCAAATCTCTTGCCGCAGATCTCTAGCTGCTCAGCTCAGAGAGTGCTTAACGTTGAAGCGGATCGCATCAATGAGAGTTGCCTCGGTGCGGAAGAACAGGGTTTCATTTCTCCGGTTCTGAACTTTTCATGGTATTTCTTCATCCCAGCATCACTGCTCAAATCTATTTTAATTCTGATAGGCTGTCTCTAATCGTAAGCTACGCCTTTAACTTGATAAATGCCAAATCGCATGCAAACGCAACTAATATTTCGAATTCGGTTTGAAATGCATGGCGCCTTCAAGGAATAATAGATCAGGCTGCTTCAAGCATAATGCTTTGATTGCCAAACTTGATCAAAGAGGGCTTCAACGTGGGCAAAAAGATTCACTGAATAAAGCTTGCGACTCGACGTAGAGGCAAATCTGAAATGGAATATTCCAATGAGCAGATATACTCTTATCAGGAAAAAATGGTTAAACACCTAAAAAATTATAAAATTGATCGGAATATTCGTCATCGAATTAGATCTCTTTCTTTAAATTTTTATGGTAACTCAATAATTCTGCGATATCTTGGACCTGAAAATCTTTGGAACCAGAGAAAACTTCCATTTTTTTCATGTCATTCATCTTCGTTTTCCTAGCGTTCCCATGAGCAGTACCCTCACCCGGAATGGGTTGGTCGCTTTGAGGACCCTTTTGAAAGACAAATCCGTTTGAGCTCGACAAATGTTCGCGTTTTAAGAGGAAATGTTTTTGCTCCCATGTCAAATCCATCTTAAAGCGAGTGTGGGCAAATTGCTCAAAATATCTCAAATATATATACAAAATCAAAAATATATGTGTACAAAATTTATCAAATATTTTTGAGAAACTTAAAAGAAAACAAAAAATGGCGAAAATAATGAGGATAAATTGCAAAACCTATTGCTACAAAAGAATGGGCTCGAAATTGTGCATCAACCCATTGATACAGAGCATTGCCCTGGCGTAGATAAAATTCCAATTGCACTAAATTGAGGAGCCCTTCTTGCAGTGAAAAAGGGTTATGACAGCGAAATGTTTCTGGACTTCAGGCCACATTGTCACGCAAATGACCGGGATTTCTTGGAAAGAGTATAGCAACATAGCACACAAAATCCTGGCTTCCATCTTTGAAGTTGATGCAACTCATTGGAGATTGAATTTCAATTCCTTGTAATGGCTGCCGTAAGCTAGCAACGATTTCAGTTTCCTTGGGACAAATTTCAAGAAAATTTATAGTTTTCAAGAAGCAACCTTCATAATTACATGTATGCTCAGTAGTAATTTTCAATGCGCAGCATATGTAATTTAAATACCTTCATGTACAATTCACACACTTTACGAGTCAGGGAATTCCCGGGCAAGAAGAGAACATTTTTCTTGCTCCTTTGTCTGCTGAAGTTGAAAATTAATGGAGAAACTTGACGCTTCAATGAAGTAAACAGTCTCAAGTATAAGGCTGGTGTCAGAGTCCGCGATCCGTTGTGCGATTCGCACAATTCGCTAAAGTCGCGAGTGCCCCATTAGAACATTTGAAACACTGAATATGAAACAAGTAGAATCATGAACAGTTGGCAGTCAACCGTCACCATCAACAGAAATGGTGGCGGGATAAGAGGATTATTACCTCGCAGTATCAATATTGATCGGGGCACTTGTGATTTCTGTGATCAGTCGCATGATTCGTGCGATTCGCGCGACGGTTGCGGACTCTGACACCAGCAGAAGAGCAGCAACGGTGTAGAAGAGTCGAGCTTATTTGAGGAAAACTGCTAACTTTTTGAAATTTCACATTTGATGATCTAGTGACTCAGGAAGCTCCTACTGTACGGAATGGGATCAAAAAAAAACAATCGTGGCATATGTATATGCTAAAGAATAATCTAAGAGGCTACTCGTAAATGAAAGCAACTCCGGGAGAAAGCCTCCTACGAGTTATTAGAGATGTATCGTGTTCAGAGGTCACCGCCACTAACACTATTTTCTCCACGTGTCTTCTAATTCGGTTCTATTTCAAGTAATTTGCATAGAGCGATAAACCATCGCTTTTACCGAACCAACGAATTAGCGAGATTATTACTGAAGATGGCATCATTTACAAACAGGGTAGCTATCGCAAGATACAGGGGTATCCCCAAATACTAAGCCTAGGAGTGAAAAGGAACTTCGAAGAAACGAAAATTGCTCACGCACTTTAGATTCTCTCCCCCGCCCCAATCTAGTGCCCACTTCAACAAGAAGGTGTTTCACGCGGTTCCAAATGCACTGCCGCCACAATGCCCAGGTATTTCGCTATGACGCCCAAACGTCATATTGAGGGCCTGATCTAAAGAGTTTACAATTGTGAGAAGAGAAGCAATTCTAAATAAGTAAGCGAAGTCGGAACTTAAAGGCAGTGATCGCGATGTCCGGTTTTGAAGGCGTCCGCAAGCACTCCCAGCAACACCCCCAGAGCGCTGAGGGAACACGTCCACCAATCACGTCATCAAAACCGGACCGCCTTCCAGCCATCATGGTCACTACCTTTATGGACATACTCTACGCTGAACATATGATTCCTTGAGAGTACTACGCCCTTTGTGGGAATAGGTCCCCAATTTTGAGAAGGAAGGGATCAAATACGGACCAATAACGAAGGCGTGATGCTTTAGCGACCCTGGTCATACCATTAGCTCAGATGTGCTTTCAGTTATACCGAACAACGAGCAGTGGAAATGAAAGCTCTGGATGTATAACACTGGCCAGAACATAGAAATAATGCGCCCAAAATAGCTTAGCAGTACCAAATTCAGGACTTCAACAAGTAACCACATAAAAATTCTACAATGCACTCATCAGAGAAGCCTAAATGAGGCTAAATTCTGCCTTGGTCTGCACACATGACGAGAGGCACAAGCGTCAGTGGAGACCTCGGGCGGCGGGCGGACATGTACTAAATCATTGAAGAGCACACGCAACGCTTTAACAAATGTAGATATAACCGACGTGGGGATCAGCTTGAATGAAAAATTGAGCTTTTGAGGCAATGCCCTTTTCTTACCCTTTCATGCTAAACGCTTCGAGGATGTCTTAAGCTCGATGTCCTTCTCACGTATTCCTCGTTTAGAACGCTATTGCTGACATACTCGGCAAAAGCGTTGAGGAAGTCAAGAACAGCAGCTCTTTTTCTGAAGGAGACTTCGGCGCTCAACGGAATATGTGGCCATGTCTTCAGAACATGGCAAATTTGAACAAAACTCAATTTATTACTAGACAGAGCAGCAGGCGTAATTTCGAGAGTACACGTGTATCAAAGCGAGAGAAGGGCGAAGGCGTGTACTGAAGACGACATGAAATTTGTTAGGTATTTCACTTAAGCGATCCCTAAATCACTATTTTGGCGAGAAAATTGGACCATTCTTCAAAGGGCTCTACAACACTGCTTCGAAGAGTCATTGTTTCCGATGGCACAAGTTCAAGACGGCAACTTTCGCCAAGAGGACAACTTTTTAGGGTGTCGGTAATTCTGCGCAGAAGATCAGCTTCACGACGGGAGAAACTTTCGTTCATAATGCATGGAGAAAACTGAATTCTAACTATGAATAGGATTTTCGGGAAGGGCTAACCGACGGCGGCGGTAGTTACGGGGAAGATGACGACGGAACTTCGTTCTTCGACTTCCACCATCAACAACGCCAATTTCACACTTGAACGCCGCTGCAAAAAAAAACCTCGAAAGAAAGAAAATACGCATTTCCCTGGATACTCAATGCCTGCCTTAGCGATAGTAATATTCAATAATATGTACTGGACTCAAGCAGAGAGGCGGGTCACTGAGAGTTCGACCCAGGAGCTACAACGATCAAAATAGTGATAGAGCCTATGATAGTCACTAAAGTGGAATTCGCTCATTACGAGGTGATACACTGAAACAGAAGTAGAGAAAGCAATTGAGGTCACGCAAGTATCAGCCGTTTACGATTTACATCCTAGTGATAATCCTGAGGAGGTACGGGCATCACCATACACACACTACTATATTGATAGTCTAGAGTGCGAATAGTTAATAATATAATAATGCTAATAGTTCGCAGAATTCAAGTTTCAACAGTAGTTAATTGGTTCTAGTGGAGCTTATACATCTCTTTAGCTATGCGGTGAAAGTCAAGAGCATCAAAACATTCGGGCTAAGTGGAGCATCTGGAGAAAGGCCCTTCCTATGCAGCACCAGTAGTAATGTGTAATATCGGCAGATTTCACTGCAAATTGTCGGCTCCAATTGTTCAGTTGCAAAAATCATAAAATAGCAGATACTGTCATAAAATGTTGAACGAGCTACCCTTAAATACACAACTCCGACTCTGGGAGCTAAGATTTGGGTTTTACATTCCGGTCTCACTTATAGAACTAAAATTTATTTCGAAATCCATAAAATCATCCCAGAGCACGATCCGTGCCTCGCTTCATTATTCCTGACGCGGAAGTTGTGGAACAATAAAGACTGACGCGAACATGGGAAGTTATACTGGCCTGCTTGACGAGGGGAGTTCGCAGGACTTTGAAGTGGAATCGGTAATTTCCTAAAAGGTTTTGAAAAATGCAGAATTGAGGGCAGCGCCTGAAAACAAATACTAGCTGCCTCTTTCCGAAGTCCCGGCAGTTTCACTCTAAGTTTCACCTCTTTAGAACCTTTCACATTCAAAAAGAACCAACGTGGAGAAATCCTAGATAGAAGAGTACTTGGCCTTCCGAGATAAACGGGGCCACATTTATTGAAATAGGCAGGGATTTCCGGAATAGCTGGAAGAGGATTCAGTGAGGGCTTAAGAAGTTCTCGGAAACTTTTGGGGGAGTTTTTGACAGCTTTCAGAAAATTTCACGTAGGATTTTCAAAATTCTGGGATTCTGGGGGAAAGTGAAAGCTTTTTTGCTTCGCTTTTACGACGGCACGGTTCACCAAACCACATATATCTGAATTTCACCCAAGCTTTCCCTCTGGAGAAACTCTAGTGTTGTTTGAGGGGAGAAGGAGAAGATGGCAGTACAATGTGTGGACCTAACTGGGAGGAGGACGCGGGGTGGAGGGTGGGGGGAGGGGTAGAAGTGTTGCACTGATTCTTTAGAAAGTGCAGAAACGACTAAACTTGATCAAAGCGTGCCCATCCTTTGCACAACTCCGAATATTCCCGTAAGCGTGAATTCAAGATCAGAATGAATGAGCAGAGAGCTAAAGTTTTGATTTAGCACATTACGCACTAATAAGCTCAGCAAGCCTACATATGAAGTGCAACTTCATATGTAGGTTTGCTGAGCTTATTAGTGCAATTGGTGTGGAAATTTCAACGAAAATCGTTTTTTCACGCCCTTCGCTGATAGGGGCGTAATAACTAAGACGTTTAAAGGAAAAGTAACTAAATCTAAATTTTTCGCTTTGCAAAAAACTACAACGTTACGCCTAGGTTCTTCTTCAACGAATGATTCCTTTTTGATTAGTGGTGTCAAGCTTAGAGAATCATATATAGCTTGCGATCTAGGAGTATTGTATTCTAGCTCACTTACTTTGAGGATTATATCAACAATGTCGTAAACTTAGCGGGCTGCAGAGCCAATTTCATTTTCCGTGCTTTCACCACCAGACGTCTAGACACCCTTTTTTTTACTATTCACGAAATCTGTTCGGCCTTTACTGGAATATTGTCCAGTGATCTGGAGCCCATCAAACAAATTTCTAGTTGAGCGCATAGAGAAGGTCCATGCGGAGTTCAATGAGAGAATGTTTGCCCGCAATGGGTTATTCCAACTTTCTTACAAAGACAGATTATCGCTGCTCAAGGCTAACACTTTAGAAATGAGAAGGAAAATGGTAGATTATGAATGTGTTTAGAAGATTGCACATAAACTACTAGATGTTGATTTCGATATGATTCTCAGTTGATAATGCTCGCGTGTACGTCCAATTGGTAACAATTGGACGTACACGCGGGCATAACTTTAGGATGCTAAGAGAAAAAACGAGATCGACAGAATTCCTGAATTCCTTCACATAGAAGGTCATTTCCATCTGGAGCGACTTGCCGCCTTCGGTGGTTGACTCTAGTTCTGTAGTTTTGTTTAGAAGGGAACTTGAGAAAATCTTGATTGCCCAAGGGTGGTTCTGATATTCCACACAGCAATCCGAAAATAAATGGTGATTACATATTGACGATGAGAACAGAAACTGAGATTTATTCAATAAGTTCCAGAAGCGAACACACGTCACATTGCCTTTTACTTTTTCATTGGACACTGGCAATACTCAGATTCTATGTTTAGTGCTATCTCTATTTGAGGTGTTTTTTTCCTGATTCAGATGCTTCTTGGTAATTTTATCTTATGACATTGTTCCTGGCTTTTTCCTTGATGAGTTTCCTTTTTTCGATTTCCTTTAGTCATCCCTCTCCTACGCTGACGTGGATCTTGATGGTGTTTGACGGACCTACTACGATGGTATCCGGAGCAGCTTGATGTCTAGCTTGCAGTGTTGACAGGCCACTGCTCTTCACTATCAAGTTCCCCACTCCCCCTGTTGGAATGTGCCTGCCTCTCTCCATCATTACAGTGAGCAATATTGAAGGAATCTTCCACAGAAGGACTGCTTATCTTTCTTGTGTACAGTTGTTGGGTATGGTCATTGAAGACCATATGCAAAATTCAGAGCAAAAATGATGATACCCCAAGAGAAACAGCCCTTGGAAAGACCTATCTGTGGGACCAGATTGGACCAGTAGGCAGGACCGGAAGTGCTTCTGTGACAAAGTGCGCGGCAGGTGCGGACCCACGTGTCAGTTTATGAGAAGGGCCCAACATGAATCCAGTTCACGTTCACGCTTTTGACAGGTTTGCACGTGTTGCCTCCACGCCGCTAACAGTTGTGGAAGTTTTACAGCGGGAATTCAAAATTTCCATAGTCGAACTGGCTATCATAATTATTATCAAAACCATCGCCTATGTTCCGCTCTTTTTATTATCTTCATGAAGCAAGGAGCCTAAGGTATCTTTTTTTGTAGGAATGGAGGCGATGATTGGTCCGTGGAAGATTCCTTAACTCCGTTGCACGACAACGCGCCTTGTTAGGGTTTTTTGCCACCGCGTGGGACCATTGGCCGATTTTGCAGGCTCGCCGCAACTTCACATAATAACATGTGAACTTTTGAGCTTTAACTACGCAAAATTTGCGATGAACAAATGTTCGAAGGCTATTCGATCTGGTCATGTCTTATAAGTATGAACAGCCGCGAAAAGTTGATCGAACTGACGTTTCTGCATGAATGGCAGTTCAGGCGCCTCGCTTTTTGATTGTAGTAAACACTCAAAATTATCTTTGACATGGGTTGCTCCACTAATACATGGGATCTTGCCAATGTTATAGCCTGTTACTTACTTTCTACTACTCTTTTTTATGGACAAGATCTGTCAGATTATAAAGCAAAACTTGGCGAATGAACACAATAAGGAAATTCGTTAGACTAGGAAAACCCTCGGCCTAAAAGGAGAATACTCAACATTTCAATGAAAATATTCAACATTCGGCCGTTTGTCTAGTCAACATTAGGATGTGGGTCCATAGATAGATGCAAAAATTAGAAAATAATAGCGCATGCGCGAAATAAATTAATAACTGTGTGTGTGCAGCGCATGCGCTGCACAATGTCGTCAACGCTGTTAAAGTGTGATATTTGACTCTTTTTGTTTGTTTCTTGTTATTTGTATCAGGCATTTGCACTAAACAAGTTAATGTACTGTTATTTCTTCATTACCGGTAATAAATAATAGTAATAAAAATCATCATTACTATTCGATCGCTTCGAAAACTGATTAAAGAGTTTAAAACAAAATGCTGAGACCTAGAACTCAAACCCATTTCAAAAGCCGAACTTAAGATCCAAATATTTGAATTCAATCCTACCAATTATTTAATTATTATCTATTTATTCGCCCGGCCTGTGTGCAGGAATATGATCTGCAGGTGAAAACAAATAATAATTAGCCCATCATACAACAAAAAGGCCACATAGAAAGAGGTTTACAGCAACTAGGAGAACTGGTCGGCTTAAAAGTTATGAAAAAAATTAACTCCCATGAGATTATGAGTTTTTATAAAAGCCTCCGCGACAGTGTTCTGTAGGAAAAAATTCAAAATATTTGAATGGAGTAAGTGGACAAAAAGGTTAGGTAAGGAATTTTTGTGAAGACTTCTTTCCAAAGACAACTATGTGCGGGATTATAATAATAGAAAAGTGTGCTTGCGCTTTGGTCACCGAGCTTTCAGAACGGCATTGTAGACAAATTCGATTTTTCAGAGCTTCATGAACTTGAGACGTCCCCGAGCGGAACATTTCTTTCTTAGTACAGAATAGGAGCAAATAAAAAAAGAGAAAAGAAAAAAGTATGATTCAACGCTGATGCTTTATTGAAAGCCACCAATATGACATTCGCTGATTTTGGGAGCACAATTATTCGTGGAATAAATGGATGTTATCACAGCGGTGTAATAGTGTAAATGACTTGGTTGGGGTTGCTGTTATCCTATTAATAAACGCTAGGCAAGCCATTAATTCCTTCGCGGTGAATCACTTGAAGGTTACTCTTTTCCTGTTATCACAACACAATTATAAGTTGAAATCTTCAAAAAATGGGTAAAATTACCTGATATTCTACAGATTGGGCCTATTCCTTGAATTCTTATATTTAATTCATCCGAAAAACTCAGAAAATTTCGAGCTCTCTCGAAAACGACCAGCTTTAAAAGTCGAATATCAGAACTTAGCAGTTGCCGAAGGAACCACCCAGTGGGTTTTACGAATTGCCTTCGCAGCATCGTTGGCGTCGGCTTACTGATTGACGATGGCTAGTTTTTTGGTTCAACAAGCCAGTAAGAGACTTCAAAGGGCACCATGCGGTATGCTTCGTGTATGACACAATCTTAATCAAAGCAGTGATAACTTGTGCAATGATTTAGCCGAAACAAATGAATTAGAATCACTTGGCCCAGTCGTTACCAACTGACCTTCAAAAGCAAAAACGAGAAGACGGGTTGTCCGCCATATGATCTATTTGCAACAAGGAAAGCGTAAGAAACATCTCGCTCACCGCTCTTTATTGCCGGAGGCGGGTTGGAATAAGGGAATAAGGGAATTGGTCAGCTATATCGCTCTCCACTTAACCAAATTGGCAAGTAAATTGGCGCGGAATAGTCGTCTCTCTCTGAGCCCATCATCAGTCACTGAGGCCTTTGCTGCGTTACTGGGGTCGGAACTCGTTTTCGTTGAAGTGGGCCAGTTGAACGTGAACTTTCCCATCAAATCCGCAGCCATCAATTATTTTTTACACGCTGCTTACATCTCTCTTACGTCAGAGATTATCAATTGCTACTTTCCAAGCACCCGGACGTGTAAGAACGCCACCTCTGTTACTTTTGTGAAAAGGGGCACTTGGAAGAGAATGATCGGGGTGAGTTCACTCGCGATCGCCAGAAGTGCTTATTTCGCAAACGCAGGGTTTCTGCTGAGTTCAGTGCCGCTGAGTACGATTGGACAGGAATATCGCTAATTAGCACATTGACGACGGCTCGTTTGAGTGTGCTTTTGCTTAATATTTTTGCAAAAGCATTATTTCTTGAATAATTCTATTAAAGAAGGATTTTTACGAAGAAGTCGAGAGTGTAAAAGGGGAAACTTACCCAGCGGAAGTTAGGCGGATCTCCTAAGGGTGCGGCCGACATGCAATTGCAGCGAGGGAAATGCCCGTGGTGAACTATCGTGATCGTCCCGCGATCCGCTCGCCGCATGTCGTAGGGACCACGACTTTTTTTGATCATTTGTAACGTGTACTGTTTGTGGATGTAGCTTCATTCATTCATGCATTTATTGACGTAGACAATAAGCCCACGTGAAGTGACGATACATAACAAAAGAGCCAACCATTTGCACGAACTCGCGTAGTGCCATAATAGAAAAACGCAAGCTCGCGTAGGTGCAGTAAAACAAATAGTTTTCAAGAAGGAATGTAAAAAGGAAACACCATGATGAGGCACTTGTGAGGCAAACAAAAGGAGAAGAACAACTAAAATCATGACACACAATCATGACGATGACTGCAATCAGTTTGAAAGTGCGCAAGAATCCTCTAGAAGCATTTTTTTGGCCAAATTCTTGAATGAGTTTAGAGAGGAGTGCAAGTTGCCTTCACGAATAATTTTATTAAGAAGGGGTAAAATCCTGATGGAAAAATAGTTGTGGCGAACCTGAGTTCTTACCATCTGAAACTTATTTTAAAAGCACACCCTCTGGTTCTAGATCCGATCTTAGTAAAAAGCTGTCGGCGTCCAGCGCAGCTAACCCGTTAAGGATTTTGAAAGTCATCACAATGTCGTTTACCTTTCTTCGAGCGGAGAGGCTTAACAGAGAAAAAATACGGCGACGTTGAATCCCATTAGGAATGAACTCATAGCTTAAGCCGGAACAGCGCATAGCAAGTTTATGAGTGAAGCTATTCTGAACATTCTCTAAAAGACGAATATCCTTTTTCTTGATAGGAGAGAATACTGTAGTTCCCGACTTTAGAATGAGCCTGACATATGTTTTGTAAGCTAGTATGAGTGTTTTTGCATCCGTGGAGTGAATAGCTCTAAATATAATAGATTATAAATCCTATGCATAGCCTTAGACACGATTTCTTTATAATGTTTCTCAAAAGAAAGCTTGTTGTTGAATCAAGCCAGGGTCACGTACATCAGTAAAAACTTCCAATTCCTTTGTGCCCAATTTGTAGTTCATATTTACTTTGCACTTTCCAATGGAAAAGATTTTCGTTTTGTCGCCGAACAGTGGCAAACTCCATTTGGAAGATCAGCATTCGACAGCACTAATCGCAGCTTGAACATCATCTCGATCTTGTGAACTTTCGACTGCCTTGTAAACTTTTATATCGTCAGCATACATTAAACACGTTACTCCAAGGCTTGAGATTACACTCGGCAAATCAGATGTATAAAGCAAAAAGACTAGGGGGGGCAGAACGCCGCCCTGGAGTACACCAGCTAAATGACTTGGACAATACCTTGCCAAAACGCACCTGGTAACTACGATTATGCAAAAAGGAATTGATCCGCCAGTTAATGACTGTGGGATGGAAGCCAACAAATCGCAATTTGCTGACAAGGTAATCTGTAGGTACTCTGTCAAAGGCCTTGGCAAAATCGAAAAAGATGACATGAACTTCATTCTTTTCATCTAACGCCATAGTCCTGTTATTAAAAGATCTAAGAAGAGCAGTTTCAACAGAACAGCCCTTACGAAAACCACGTTGACACGAAGCAATAATGTTATACTGCTCCAAATAGGCAACAAGTCTGCGTTTCATGATCTTCTCAAAAGCTCTGGCAAAAATAGACGTATTACTGACAGAGCGATAGTTTTCACAACTGCCCAGAGGAGACTTTTTGGGGATCGGAACAACCAAGGAATGTCTCCAACGAGCCGGGACATCAGCCCTCATGAAAGACAGGTTGAGAAGATGTTCAAGGTGATAAAAAATGTGTACAAGGATATTTCTGATGATATGGAAGGGAATGAAATCAGGGGTAAGAGAGGTAGATCCAGGCCATATGGAAAGAACTTCGAATATCTCATTACGATGAAACCATAAACATGGCTCCATAGTTGGACAACATGGGGAAGATCCTCAGGAATGCACTGATCTAACGTGGAATAAACTTTCTGAGAGCTATGCGCGAACAGCTCAGCCTTGTCCAAGTCATCAACTGCAAAATAAGAGTCATCAATCGCTTAAGCAGGCGGTCTATTCTTTTCTTTTGAACGCTTATGTACCTGTACAAGCTAGATCCATCCCTTGATTTTATTAGCCTGCGCTCGAGGTTTGAATAAAACTTTGCAATGGACTCATCAAGCTTTTTATTGTCAGCACGATAAGAGGTCCAACAAGAAACGCTTCGCTCTTGAATGACAATATCCCGAAGTTTGTCACGTCTCGAAATCATTCTAACCAAATATGCAGGGAGATGTGCCCGACCGCGCTTGAATCTGCGATACGATACCTGTTATACTAAGGAATCAGAACAACAGAATACGAGATCAAGACACGAGTCCCCCTCTGGTAGGGTTCAGAAACAATTATCTGAAATTATGCGTGCGGAACATAGCAGTAGTTTTATGCGAAGGGGTGCTTTCAGAGAAATCATCCTCCCAGTTGATATGAGGCATGTTAAAATTACCGAGAAGTCACTATCGTTTGACCATTGTAAGAGCTAAAATCGCTGATAGCTTTGAGTAACAAGGAAGTCGCATAAGCGCTACAGGACGGTGCTCTATAATTTAATATAATCCTGACAGACAGGGAGGTAAAAAAGGTATCCATAACTAGAATTTCGTAAGCACCTTGACCGACTCTTTAAAAACGACATTGTAAGCCACAGATTGTTTCAGCTAGATGAGAACGCCTCCACCCTTCTTATGAACACGATCGCACCTAACGCTATTATAACTCGAATTTGCAACACCTAGAAGAGAGCATAATTCAACATTGGAATTAAGCCAAGAGTCTGATAGGAAAACCAAGTCGAAATTTTTTGAAGTAGGAGCGTAATAACGAAGTTGCAATTTTTTACAAAAGATCTGACGTTAGACAACATGCACCTAGTCCTGACTTCACGAGGCCGATGAGCTATGAGAGGTTTCCCGCACGAGCATTGCTAGACACATTGTGTGAAATATGTACAGAACATTGTGTGAAACTCAATACAGAACATATGCACTGGTAGCCATGATTCGATCTTTAAACAGAATTTTGAGATCGATACTCTGGTACCCCAGCTATGACGATAGAGCGATGCAGATCAGCATCGATTGCGGGAGAAGTATTAGAGGAGATCATACGAGATTTTCCATTACCAACATTTCTTTGATCAGACTCGGAAAACGTGTGAGATGACATCAAAGTATTGATCTGATTTCTCAAAGATAAGTTTTCTTCTCCAAGTGATCTGTTTTCGGCTAAGATCTTACGACATTGACGAGCCAGGTCCGCCAACTCCTTCTTCGTGTCGAATAGAACATCAACAAGCAGCTTGCAATACGGCGGCAATGTTTCTTCAGAGAAAAGCTCTTTTAAACCTCCAGTATTAGAGGGTCATTGTGGTGATAAGTCCAAACGCGACCGCTCCACTGCAACGGACGATGAACACAACGGAGTAGTTGCCATGAGTAATCAGAATCGAGTAAGACAGAACGGAATAAGAGTTTGTAGACAATAGCAGGCAGCTTCGCAGTATATCAGAAACGGAATAACACAAGCGGACGGCAGAAGGAAGTACATGAAGTAGCCCGAATCTAAGGCAAGGAGAGCACGGCAAAGCCGACCGCACAGGGTGCCTGATCGATCAAGAATGTTCAGTTCATACCAAGGCTATGGAAAAGCTCGCGGATCTGCCATCTTTTTCTGGAATGACCGCCTCTGGGAATCTATAGTCCATCGAAGAGGAGGTACATTTGGCGATTCTTCAAATAGTGTGCTCCAATCGCAATGCACGCGCGACCTGGCCGATCTACGGACAACTCGAATTCGGCCCTTTAAACCATCTCGATTTTATGCTCTTGCCTGCGCTCTCTCGCCTGAACGACGGCTTGTGATTATTGTGATCTAATACATCCAAACTTTGTCACAGTTTACTTGGCCCACCCACTTCGGAGTACCTCCTCCCTCCATGGCTTAGTCTTAGGCACACCTTCCTGCTTGAGATTTCTAGCCGACCCATGCGCTGTTCTCTAATCGTCTGTGCTCTGGCCTTTTGCAGCAAAGAACATAGGGGAGAGTTCAAGTAGTCACATAATCACGCAGCCGTAGATAGTAGTCCGTTATACTGGAGCGCGAGACTATTCAACTACCTGCAGGCAAGTTCTCGAAGGAGGAGCCAGTCTTCACGAAATCAAATTTAACACGTTGACGACCGTGTGCTGTGATGTCACACCACACTCTTTCGGCCGCGTGGGACCGTGTGACATGATATCATGTCACGGCCTTTTTTAAACAGCTTTTCCAACATTTTAGGTAACTTATTTGTGTGATGTACACACCATCCTGAACCACTGTTATAAAAGGCGTAGTCCTTGGGAAGAGCTTCGGGTAATGGGCCTTTGAGTTTTCCAAAAAAAATTTGAATAACCATCAGTGAGTGGCCGCACTTTTTGTGCTTAGGCTGAAATTAATCTGTACAAAAAATTTTTGCAATAACAATTTGCTACAATGATTAAGGACACTTTTGGTCGAAGGTGGACATATGCGCTTCATTTGATTCTGCTTAGTTGTAGCCGCTTCTGCGTTGTCTGTGAACGTTTCCCTTTGCCTATGTCCCTCCTTTCCCGCAATTCTTCGAGTTTGTGAGTGGTTTTCGACATAAAGGTCCGCTTGCTACCCAACAATCATTGTATAAGCTCAAGATTCAGGGGCCAGGAAGTGACTCTAGGTGTGCACCTCTCAATCGCACATTAGCTTTAGCCTTTTTTACGTGCTCTCAAATCGCAGGAATAGCTGAAGTGGCCAAGGTCGCAAAATTCAGACCTACCACACAAGAAGGATAACAAATAAACAGCTTCCCAGAAAGTGTTCTCATGGGACCGTGTTACATGATGTCATGTCACATTGGCGCGGTCAAAATAATGCGCGCGGTCCCAGAAGCCAGACAGCTAAAACGGGCGCGGACGTCAACGTGTTAAGATCCGAGCCACAGAGCGTTTGCGTGCATCTAATGCTAACATTTGCTGCTATAAAACCGGAAGTGCGCTGAGTGAAAGGGGTCGTAGCGGAACCATGGTCAACCGTGACGTTCGCACTTTTCAGAAATTTCGTGACCCCCTCCCTTAGGGAGGTCTCAATGCGACCGCCATCATGACTGTTGCTATAGTATTCGATTCTGAGATCACTCGACACACCCCAACTCCGTCTACTTTTCTTCCAAAACAGCCGTTGAGCGGGGAGGGAGTATACATATTAGTAAATTACTGATATTATCAGTGATATTATTAGTGTATACATATATTGATGAAACGGTAGATTTTCGTGAACTTTCTGTTTTCTCTCCTCCCACCTCTCACCTATCCTGCCTCACACTATGCGCCAATCCACCAAATCCCTTAAAAAACCTAAATCGCCTCACCATTCACTCAACAAATTACTATTCCCACTCAACCCCTGAATGCCCCCTTCCCAAAACCAACCACAAATGCGACAACTCGTTCGAATAATGCGAACGCATGTTCGACCCTTATAGGAATCTCCGTAAACGGGAGGGTCAGGCGTCGCCATTTCCTCGACAAGATTTTTATCCTGTACTTGGACCATCGCAAGCCCAAAAATGTGAAAGCACCTCAGCAGTATTCCCACTCTATCTGAAGTGAGTTAGAAGTGTATTTTAAATGAGTCGATTACGTGTCATAAGCGCTCTTATCCTTATGCTTCGTAACGGTGAGCACAGTGAAGCCCCCCCCTCCCGACCTAAGAATATCATAATGGCCTTCTACGTGGGCGACATCAGAAGAATCTGCCACAGAAACATGCACGAGTCAAGCCGAACATTACCATGAACACCGTCATAGTAAAAGTGCAACGATGGAACCAATGAAGTAGGACAAAGGGATGCATCGTATTCAAATGTGGGCAATTATATCCACAAAAGTCCACAGAAATCAAGCAATAAGAAAAGGTAAGCAAATTATTGGGGGATGTGGTCATAAATTGCTCAGAATTGAGATTGAATTGCCTGCAAAAAGGCGATTATGCGTTCAATGATGGCAAAATGGCTTAAGACGGAGGACCTTCAAATAAAGTGGAACACGCATGAATACGTAGATTAAAACTAGCTTAAAAAGCTTGAATCCTTGAAACCATAACACACCAGTTTAAAACTGATACTCACACATGAGTGGTAGGCCAATTGATGCGGGAGAGGTCTCAAATGCCATTTGCCCTACAACGACACGCACTCAGAAATTCAACGGAGCTATGGGAACAATAGAGGTCAGTCGGCCATTTCATTTCTTCTGCACTAGCCATCAATTAAAGTTGATTGCTGAAATCCACAACCGAGCCGTTTCCTCTACCAATGCGTGATTACGCTATATTCTATAACGCAGAGGTTAGGACAAAGAAATTTGAACAAATCCCATCCACTCTGCAAAGACTCTTTTTCTCAAACCGGCTCAATGATACATAATTCTGATTCCTAATATTCCGAATTGGGAAGTTGAAAGCACAGAGATGCCAAATACGCATTCAAACGCCACTAAGGTTCTAAACGAAAGTCAAAACGTGGCGCATTCCAAAACAAGTTTAAGCTTGCTATCCCCGGGATCGGTTTACTGGTATTATATCCATCCGAAAAAGGCACTGAGTCACACACTGGAAAGTCAATGTATAGTGCACATACCTATTCAAACGTCACTGCTGTTTCAAAAAGGACATGCCGTGGCGCATCCCCAAAAAGAGGTGATCAATATTTCCCACGTTTCCCCCAGTATTCACCATACGAGGCATTTCGCATGAAGTCCAATGAATGTTTAGAAAATTCTTTATTGTCAAATCTAAGACACTTTCAAGCATTGAAGAGCGACGGCTGGTCGCAGCACCATGTAGACAATCAGGTCAGTGAGTGAAACAAGAGCCTGAAAACAACCACCTTATTCGGCTGAGTATTTGCAATGCTTTATAAAATATTCAGCTGTTTTTGCATTGGTGAGAATAGAATAGTGTAAGAATGGTGTTTCGAGAGAAGGCTCTATTGTTCCTGTGTTGTGATCTCGAAAGGGCAGCACCACTGCGAAAACCTTTTCCGCTCAAAAGGAATGATGACTGACCTTCAACCTAAAACAATCGTCGACGAGAAATACACGTTGTACGTTCTTCTCAACAAACGTCTCAACCAAATCCAACATTTTCACGTCTTCTGGTGCCGTCACCACACCGTCACGATCACCCTATAAAACATGTGCTAACACGTTGTAAATAAATATGAAGAAAATTCCATGCATAATAATAAATTTAATTCCGTAAACTGTCAGTTCATGAAAATAACTCTCGAGAAAAAATGCACGATCTTCTCATTGATGCATGACATCATATAACCCTGGAAATTTTAATGAGCCCCATGAGGATTTTTGTTATAAAAAAATGAGCATGAAACATGTGATGCTTGCAACATATTGGCTCGGCAAAAAGATGGTGAGTTAGCCCCAAACGGACTCATTTCTGCAGTAAGTGATCAATTTTGTAAGCAAAATAGATTTTCATGGGTCCTGTCGGTGATTATTCGCTGATATTTGCCAAGCGGGTCCTTATGTATTGATATTATAGAAAGGCGCAGAATATGTAATATTAGTGGCACTTCGTCCACGGATAGGGAAGGAGGGAGAACTTGCAAGCGCAGTAAGCGAGCGCGAAACGCGCTGCTGTCGTTGCATTGATGGAAATTTATGAGGGAGGCTAGGGCTGCTGAACCTAAATGCAAGAAAAACCAAAGGCCTTCAAAAAGGCAGACCATCCTTTCGTTTTGTGCCTCTGTTAGACGCGTTTTCTTCAGCCGGTTGGCATTGAAGAGTATAACGAGCACTGTGGATAAATGAAGCTTAAAGGTAACTATGTACAAATTGTAGGCTTGACTACCAGCACAACACTATTCAGATCAGAATGGCTGGCTTTCGCAAGCTAGCGTCAAAGGGAACTGATATTCAAATGTTCCTGGGGATCTTAGCAAAAGAGAGGTGCGAGGCGCTCTGAAGTTGTTAGAACCATACGCTTGAATTTAAATTTTCGCGAGCAACAAAAGTTGGTATCCTGATGGTTTAGGACCAAATCAAAATGCAAAGGAATGCAGTAACGTGAAAGGAATGATTTCTCGATGCTTAACAGAAAACCTTTACAAACTAAATGCCTAAGAGTACGCTATCCTTCAGTGTGGTCAATTATGATGGAAGCTTAGGAAAACCTCGTATCTCGCGAATAACTCATGAGTTAGTCGCCCAGCTCTCGCCCAGCTCAGCGCCCCACCCACTAATTTGCTTGATCACTTGGACGAGCTGTGTTGCCAGCACCGACAGAACTGGAGCAGCTCCGACTGCAGTATGGTTTGGTATTGTGCAACCAAGTGCGCTGCGATATTCTTTCAATCGTTCTGTCTTTATTCCCCAAAGTTGCTCGCTTCAACCCGATTCTTCCAATGCTTCGCCTGATCCGTGAACGTCCCATAGCGCACTTTCTTATATGCGTCCCCTTGCCTCCGCCCGACCTACCCGCGACCGTCCCCAGAGCAGTAGGTCTGCTTCTCTTCAGAAACTATACACATGCGTGAAATTTTTTACGTATCAACTGGCGTATTCATATTGAGATAGAATGCAAAAATTTTCCTTGAACTATTCCTTTAAAAGCGAATAGTTTGAAAATAATCAATAACCTTTGCTTAATGAATTTTTGAAACTCGACTCTCACAATTTTGGGACACCATGTATTACTTGTTTGTCGAAAAATTGCTTGAAACGGGTTTTGGGAGACATGAGATTTTCAGTTTCATTCACTGCATTAACACGTTGACGACCGCCGTTGTGCGCGTACTGCTTCAACATTTTTCCAATTCCCTCATTGGTAGGCATTAATACTTCAGCGTTTTCAGTATCAGTGATGAAAAATTGTTTTTTGAATCCAATAATGTACATGGATCGTTGTAAGGCAGGAAAAAACGCCAAATAAAAAAGGAAAACTAGTCTGCTCAATGCGAAAGTGTGGTATGACATCATACCACACGGTCGTCAACGTGTGAAAAAAACTGGCACTAAGATGATGACGTCAGTAACAACATAATAGGGGCAAGAAAGAAAGGAAGTTTATTGAGAGAGTTCTGAAATGCCACTTACGCATATTCTTTGCCGTTGCCGTATCGCTTCCTCAACCGTAATAGACATGTCGATAGTTCTCGAGAAAGCAGCAGCAACCGCATCGAATCGAGTGTAAACATCGACGATCTAGAGCGAGCAAAAAGTCTTAGTGTCAAAGAGAACTATCAAAGTCAATAAGAGTGATTTTCCCAGAGGCCTTGTTTTACTACTACGCTTTCATAAGACCTGGGCCTATTAAGTACATCACTCATGTTCTCCCCAATGTGACTCAGATGTAGCTTGCAGCGTTAAGCTTCGGCAAGAATTGTCGAATGGGTTGGTAGATGGAGAGGAGGGGGCGGGGGGGGGGGGTAGTTATAGTGAAAAAAACGTCAACGGAGTCGCGTGAAGAACGTTTTCGATAGACTTGAATGCACGAATGAATACTATTATTTAAGGTTTCCGGAGGAATTTGGAGTGGAGTTCCTACCTTGATTTTTTACCAAACGAAGGAGGGGAGAAGGCGCTGATGTTAAAGGACGAATTCACGATGAAAAGCAACCCATTTTAAATTAACCTAGGAATGAGGAGTGGTGCAAGAAAGAAGGAAGAACCATGAGAAACGGCTCAGAACCCTAGAAATGGTACCCCTTCCTTGCCCGTTATTCAAGCATTGATGCGACTCTCATCGTTGTGTCCCCCTTCAACACTACGCTCTCTCGCCTATCTAATCACGCGCCACGTATTGAACTACGTGAGTGATCAGAGGATCGGTGGGCGGAGATCGCCGGACCCGCCAGCTTTGAGGCATGATAGGTCGCCGGGGTCAAATTTTTCCATGCGAATTGCGCGTCAGTTCGCACCCTCAGGAAGTCCGTGTGACCCTCAGCTGGGTCACACGGATCAGTTTCCCTTTCTTCGACCTTCATTCTAATCGTGAATTCCTCCTTTAAGAGAAGAAGGGAGGGCTGTACTTGGATGCTTTCTGGTCACCGTGCTCTACACTAGTTGCTAGTCGTTCACAGATTTCTATAACCTAGCTATGAATAAATTTTCTAATCAACACCATTGATACGCCCAGTAGTAAAACTACTGGTATCACCGTATGCACTTGCAAGCCTAGAAAGACTTATTGCGCGATTGAATAGGTGGAGGTTGTTGCGCCCAAAAATACCAATTGCACGTATCTATGGTGGTAGAAACATCCAAACAAGGTCACCAAATCGCCTCAATGGCACATCCAGAATTTGACAGCTAACAAAAACACACCTTCATCGTTGACTCGTCGACAATAGGAACACCGCTAATACTGTTGTCTATTATCATGTCTAGCACCTCAAGAAGTGTCATATCTCGAGTGGCCTGAATGAAAGAATAATTTCAGGTGAAATTATGAAGCAAACGAAGACTGCTGAGTATGTTGCTTAGGTACAAAGACAAACACTCACATAATGTATACCCGTGTAGGTCCCGACTTTGAGATCAGATACTCTTTCATACATGTAATCGGGTCGTGAAAGACAAGAGCACTGAAATGAGCACTTATAGAAAACCCGCTAAGTGCAATCATATCCCAAACCCAGCAGCAAAACTGTGAGCGTTCACAAGAAGGCTGGGTTGTGAATAAAACTTTCGCCCGACGGTACTCGAACCCGGGGTGTGGTTCATTAGGACAGAAAGCGACTTTTTCGCGTTTCGCAGCGCGAAACATTTTCCGCTGCGGGAACCTCAGGTCCACCGGTGATCGTCAGTGGACCCGAGGTGCCCGCAGCGAACAATCAGTGGACACGGGATTCCCGCAACGAACAATGTTTCGCGCTGCGAAACGCGAAAAAGTCGCTTTCTGTACTAGTGAACACACCCTCGAACCCGCACCTTCTGCTTACCGGGTAAGTGTGCTACCAGTGACGCTACCGGGGCATGATTTCATTACATCTCAGCTTTTCATGGTATACTTACCATAACTTGTCAGCACTCACTCGTATAACGTGCCAATTGGCAATGGCCGCGAGGCTGCAGGCTTTATTAATGAATTTTGTCTGTTTTTGTTTCTGGCCGCAGTTGGAATGAAATGGTGCCCCGATAGCGTAACTTAGCGCACTTGCGCAGTAAGCAAAAGGTGCGGGTTCGAGTCCTGTCTGGGGCGAAAGTTTTGTTTACAACCCAGCGTTCTTGTGAAACATTCGCAAAGCGAACTGCGGCCAAAAACGGCAGTTAACAAAGAAAAACATGTGAGCGTTCACTCTAACAATAAGTCGAGATAAAATTCGTCGCAAAGGTTTCCAAAAAGTGCATTAAAAAACTGTTTGAATCCAAGCAATTGAAACGGATAACATTCAAATCAGTGAGAGTTTCTAAACAATCGAAGATACTTACATGTTTCCATAAATAATGTAGAATTCGCCGGTGTGTTAATATAAAAACACAGTCGCCGGATCGCCGATCCAGAACTGGCAGTCGATGAATACGATGTTTGGTAAGCAATTCAACTGCATGAAATATGCTAAAATCGTGAAGTTATTCTATAAAAATAATAAATAAGGGTCTCATCCAGTAAGGGGGGCATAAAGTGGCTGCCCTCACCCCCCACCCCCTAGACTGCCTACACTCCCCCTGGCGCACAGGTTTCTCGAAGTACGGGACCCTGTGAGCCAGGGGGAGTGAAGGCACTCTAGGGGGTGGGGGTGAGGGCAGCCACTTGACGTTGCATCACAATGCCCCCCCCCTTACTGGATGAGACCCACAAATACTTGAGTGTGATGATAAAAAAACAAAAAATGAGAAAAGAAAGGAGTAAAAATGAAGGCTGCCAACAGTTTAGTCGCGCACCGTTGAGTGGCGGTCAAGAAGCTCACGTCGTGACAGAGCGGCAAAGAAGGCGTGGAAAGTGGGGTCGCGCTGCAGAATGCGCGCAAAAGGCCGCCGCGATGATGGATCATTGCGCGCTGCTTGCACTGAGTCTTATATATTAAGGACCCCACAACGCGCAACTCCCTGATAACACCAGTGAACCGTTGGGGCCAGCTATTCAGTGTGCGCGACAACCTCAAGGGACGGTACTGAGCAATCCTAACCACTCTATGAGCAGTAAACACGATGGCTGAGGTGGAGGGGGGGGGGGGGTGGAGCTATTCCGAAAACGTCATTCGCTATCATTGGCGGAAAGTGTTGCGAGGCAGTATAACCACACTCCCTACGCTCTGAGGGTGCAGTCCACCAATGACGTCCAATCACGCATCAGAACCGCTCCATCGTCTAGCTATCGTGTCCGATGCCTTTAAAACTGATCTTTTTTTTCGTCTCCGAAATAAAAAATCATGAAATAGGACGACGGCGTGCTCTGTTCTACAAAATAGGATAATCGTGCCAATTAGAAAAGCCGTAGCATAATCCACTTCTATTAGCCTTTGTTCAAGAATAAGAGTTCACTTGCCCGATAGCAACCAACTCGCATACCAGCAAAAACACTCAGAAATTTTCTGGTATCCATTGCTCATTTCCTCTTGAGGTAGGACTGATATAGATATAAACACTTTTGACATCAAGCCACTATGGTTTAAAAAGCGGCAGTGGTGTAGTGGCAAGTGGCACGCTTAACACGCGCGCGGTCCGGGAATCGGATCCTTGCTCGAGTGTCGCCCGGGCCAACCATGCCTTCCTACCTCCGAGGTCGACTAATCGGTACCGGGCTTGTCTGGGAGGATAAATACCACCGATTTGTATGTCGGCTGCCCCCCGCAAGTCATTGTATAGGCCAAATCGCATTCAAATGCCACCACGAATGTACAAATGGAAGTAGAATGCCAAAAAAGGATTGATCAATGGCAAATGCTTGTTCCTTTTTATCTTTAACTAGCTATGCGATTGGACTTGGCTGATGAATATTCACGAACCTTTCGTTTGAATTGACGCTTATAAATTCCCTCTGCATTCCTCGCATTTTCAGCAACTCTGAATAAACGAATTTTTAGATTTGCCAAAAGAACAGCATCTTGATGGGAACAGATGCCAACCTTTCCATCGACTAATCTTCATATTAGCTATATCCATTCCTTTGAACTCATCGTAACTTAACGGTTTCCCTCTCATCTCGTCAATATTCTCTCGAAATTTCCACAACATCATGAGCACCATAGTGAAATCAGTGATTGACAATACACCCATAACTTGCATTGTAGTTGAATCTGCTATAAGGCCGGTACGTGTAGCTGAAAGCAAAAATTGTATATAATAGGATAATTATATTATTTATTATATTATTTATTATTATATTATATAATTATAGCAATAATGAATTATACCGCTTGTATAGAAGATGAAATAAAACGCAAACTATCGCTCCCCTGAAACACGCGTACGCTGAAATAGGGTGACCTGTAGCATCTGCTCTAATTTAGGGGTGGGGTGGGATAAAGGATGTGACTGTTGGAATGGCAAATTTAGCCCTAATAGTCAAGAATTGTATTCACAAAAATCTTCCAGATTTCCGGAATTTTCCCCTTCTTATTTGCCCCTTCTGCTTCAGAGTTTCCAAAAGTACGACCCAAATAACGACCACCTCATCTATCTCGGCCAGCCGGTTGATGATCCTACGCCAGAATTGGGGAACATAGAGCACAGATCAAAACGCTAAGGAAATGGTTTTCACCATGATCCTGTGAAATTGTATTTTTAATTATTTATGCGATTCTGTGGAAACTGAAAAAAGCGACATAGGGGCCAAAATGCGGACGGCAAAATCCGGAATCCATGTAGCTAAACGCTAACTCCAGCTTCTCATTGTCCATCTTATTGCCGCTTAAGGAATGAGTTTATTCAAAATTCCTCGACGTTTTTCAGAATTCCTCGAGCAAAACTCTTTAAGAAATCTTCGAACCAGGGTCAGCCCTATGTTGCTACAAGTAGCAAGGGGGGGTTCGTACTTGGATGGACCTGGAGGGGGGTTGTGAGGCTAGCACTACACATTGTTGAGATGAGAGTACCCCCGCACCTTAGAATATCGATGGAAATATAGGGGAATGGGGGAAAGTGAAGGGAAATATAGGGAAATTTTGCGGTTTCATGACAGGTATATACCCCCACGGTGTTTTTTGAATGAAAACGTGGTTGTGAAGAGGGGGTCGTAAAAATATTGCAAAAAGTAGCAACGATAGGACGGGCCCTGCTCCGAACAGATATCAGCCACGATTAGACTGCGCCGAGGAAATCAGCAACACGATACTCCCCACTTGCCACTCCGATTACCTTCTGACTCACATTCGTCCCTGTCCAACCTTCAATCTCAATTATGCTGGCCACAGTCCAAGTCCGTTCAGAGAAGTTCCCTACTTACACTCAGATGTCTCTGCTAGTTGCCCACTAATTCGCCAAGATTCAAAAGGAAAGCTTGAATTCAAAAAATTGATCTAAACCCTGGCAAAGCCCTTCGTTTTTCCATTCCAGAAAAATACTACTACTGCATCTGAGCGACCCTTTTCCCAGAACGACTGATACCACTTCTATCGAGGATTCCTTGACATTGCCTAATCCTGTCCACCATTTCATTGACAGTATCTTCATTCAGAATTTGGATGATGGCACTATTGCCCTTATAATCTGATAAATTCATCCAACTCCTGCATCCTAACTTGCATGACGAGTGGACAATAAGTAATCAAATAAATAAAGAACGAGTGAATAAATAGACTTACAATTATACAATAGTCCATAGAAGGCCTTGCGTACTGACAAGTCGTCAGTGAATACAACAATTTTATTGTTGGTAGACATAGTTTCGTAACATTGTGATAATTGAAGAAAATGCGTATAAACAAGATCAGGATCATCTGAAATGTATCTATGGATTTATCCAAGAAAAATTGATGGCAAGAAAAAAGTGGACCAAAAATAAGTAGTTAATTGTTTTAAAGCCACCGGTCAGGACTAGGTGCCAAGAAGTAGTTCTAAAGTGACAAAGAGGGTTGCCCAAGCGCAGGAGGAGTGACACTTAAAGGAATCTTCCACGGACCATGGACCAGTGGGCGGGACCGGAAGTTTTAGTGACGAAATGCATGGTAGGTACGGATCCACGAACGTGAACAGGATCCACTTCGAACCTTTCCATGAACGGATCCGTACCAACCATGCATTTCGTCACAAAACCAATTCCGGTCCCGCCCACTGGTCCATGGTCCGTGGAAGATTCCTTTAAGTGTCGCTCCTCCTGCGCTTGGGGAACCCTCT
>MU868355.1:165756-198467 GCA_036418205.1 Ostertagia ostertagi
GTTTGCATAAAAAACAAGACAAAGTCTAATTTTTTATGACACTGTGGAGACACCCATTGCTAAGAAAATCCAGCAAAACTGTGGGCCTCTCAAATAAAATACTCTTCCACATCCCTGGACTCTCGCAAACGGATGCCCACCTGCTTCTCTCTCGATACCACCTCCTTGGATAGAAACTTATTTTAACCCTTTGACGACCGTGTGGCCCGCCGGTGGGCCACACTTTCGCTCGGTGGCGACACGTTTTTAGGGTTTATTTTGGCATTTTTTATGTTTCAAAACTACACAAATACATTATCGAATTCGCGGAATAATGCGCTAATTACTAATAGTGAAATTGTTGGAGAGTTAATGATTATTGATGAAAAAATTTAGAAAGAAGTGAAGTGACGCATTCATAACGGCGGTCGTCAAAGGGTTAACCATCATGATATCAAAGTCGACATCTAACCCTTCCCATAACCCTTCCCCTCTGAAACTCGATGAAGTTCTACAAGAGAGGCATCGACCAGCTTTGATGCATTGGCAACATGTTGTAGACAATAATGGTGTTTATTATGCTGAGCGACAAAGCAAAAAAATGAAGTCGAAATGCAGCTAGTTTGTTGCCGAAATTATGGAGCTACCTAATATTTTAATGATAAAATAAAATCATAAGTTATAGCATGAATACAAAAGAAAAGTTGCAAACTGTTTTTTTCGTATGCTGAATAGCCAGAAGCTGGGGTTGACTCGTCCGAATTTGAAGTAAGAAGGGAGAGGGTGCGGCTTCTCTGGTTTCTGACCACTTGTTTTTTTTTTTGAAAGACGCACAATTTGACAACTTTAACCTCACATTTCAATGGGAAAACGAGCTGCGAATTTTGTTCTTACAGCCCTACAGAGGACGTGAGGTGCTTGTTTTCAGGATAAATATTTTTATTTTTTACATATTTTTATAAATTTACGTGATTACTAGAAAGTCATTGTTTGGATGAGAACAGAACCAATCCGAGACAGAACTGTGTGCACAACCAGCACTTGAGAAATCACAAAAACAGGTACTGCACTTTCAGTTCCTGTTGATGAGTGAGGAAGATATCCTAAGAGGGCCTTCTATTTGTCTTACTATACTATTGTACGTCATAACTACGTGATGAATTGAAAGAAAATTGCGAAGGATTGAAAAGCAAGAACATGTGATGACAGGTGTATTGCAAAGTGCGCCTTTAATTTTCTAAAACTACTCTGAGCTCATAAAAAAGTTGAGTTCGCATGTGAAATGAAAAAATTGAGTTCGTGAAAGTCCTGAAAATTCATGAAAAAAATCATGATGAAATCTGCTGTCGTCTCTACTAAAATGGCTTAGCAAAAAAAAGTGAGGCGAAATTCATTGCTGATATCACAAGTAATGAAGCACTCGATGCTGGCAGTGCGCTCTAAGATGCGCCACGAATTCCACTTCCATTGAGAACCATAATGATTTCAATGCGATAAGCCCACATAGTGACAAGCTTTGCACCAATCAGTGGACCCAAGGGGACGAAAAGCTTATATAACTTGGGATCGATGCGAGATTTGAACCCGCACTGAGCTCGTGACAAGTGGCTCTACTTGTCATTATTTCACTTCCGACCACAAGAAGCTAGCAGTAAAAAAAATTGTTCTACTGATGTCCTAGCAGAAACCTCAACATCCAAGCATAAAAATAAGTCTAATGTTCTGACATTGAAACAATGAAATTTCTCCAGATATCAAACGTCTTCTCTTTCAAAGCATTCCTTACAGCGCCTTTACTCTTTTCACATTAAGTTTAAGGTTCCCAATAACTTGAATACAGCTTAATAGCAATCCAATACAACAAATCAAAGAGAGCAAAACACCGCACATTGTTTCGTATATCGCGCTATCAACAGCAGCATTCATTGACAGCTGTCCACGTCATTAAGTTGATGTATTGAGGGTTCTATGGACTATCTCGCCCTTCTCGGCTACGTTCCGTCGCTGATGTCATCGTTAGCGACTAACACATGGTGCAAAAAAAGTGTGACGAGATCGGTTCATGACGGAGTAGTAAAACGTAGTAAAGAAGATGCCACTAACCCAATAGCATCCTTGCCTTCCCTTCGAATCGCTCGAATTCCATCAGCTGGTGCCGTCTGCTTTGAGAACACGATAGTGTGTTGTAAATCGAATATTGCTAAAAGTTGTTATTTCGAAAGAAAAACCTGTTTAATGGCTTGTGAGCAAATGTTTACGTTGTGCTGTATTGATAGGTCTTAGCTCAAAGTTCCCCGAACTCTTCCATAATAAAGGGTGATTCAAGGCATTCGCCGATTTTTTAAGGATGCCTCCGCCATAGCCCATTCTATTTCCGAGTAATGTCTCCTTCAATTTGGCTTCCCTAATGGCCAGAAACTCTCTCCACATAAAGAAATGCCATAGGACCAATCGAAGTAGCCTCATTAGCCAACTTTTCCAAAAATTTGGGAAAATGTGTCCAATTTTTTCAATGTATAACAAATTTTGGTTCCAAAATTATAACTCCTGATCACGATAGCTTTCTTTCATTCGCGTTAAGGTCGGTCAGGTTTTTCAGAAGCTGTACTCTGTTGTGTGCGAAACAGCGCGCCTACGCGTGCATCTAATAAATAAATAGATAAATAAATGAAACTTCTCGGACTTTCTCAGAATGATCGTAATGATCGTTTGTCCATCAAGAAAAGAAAAGTGGCTAAATTTATTTCGAAAACGAGCTATGCATGTGCTACCTTTATAAGGCCTGAAAACCATAGAATTTCAATGACCAACTATTTCTTGACCGGTATTTGTTGGTTCAGTAATTAAATATGGAATAATTGAGCGCCAAGAGTGAAGATTTAACAACGATTCTATGATTGGAAAAGAAATATTAATGTTTATTTAATACGGCCAATTTTAGGGTATTCCCATTGATAATGGGCTGCAACTTTTCAAATAGGCCCAAATGTAACACAGAGGGTGGACCGCTTTTATTATTTGGCCATAGGTCTACTGACCTGTGATTACATCCATGAAAATGACTCACTGCCGATAACCTTCAGTCAAGTTTCGCTGAATATTCCCATTTGAACCGCTAAAGAATAAAGCGATAATTACCAATGATATTTTATTCTCTACTCCACCTGCCCATAAGAAATCCATATGACCCATGCAAAAAAGCCCTCGAGCTTTTGTAATAATATTAATTGGCACATTCCAGTAGTAAGGAAGACTTTGGCACGCCAAGCAGCTATTTCAAATAATTACTAGGTATCTGAATTACATGGGGTACTAATTTCTTAAAGGGGTGGATCTCTACTAGCGTTGTTTCAGCGCTAAGCTGAGGTTCCGAATTATAAAAATAAATAAAAAATAAAAAGCTGGTGGAGCTAATCTCAGTTTTATTTTGTCGTCGATAGACCTTCTGAAGAATGCTAGTGCCTGAAACCTCCACGAGCATCCCTTATAAACGAGGGAAGCTAAACCTACCAAGCGTTGACCCTGATGAGGACAATCTCTTAAGTAGGGATTCCATTAGAAATAGCAACTATATTCTCAAAGTAATAAAAGAATATACGTTCTAATACAAAAAGGGGAATGTCCTCAACCTCATAAAGTCTAAAAATAAGCTTGTACATTAACTTTAGTGCAGCGTTAGGGTAGAATCTTTCACTTACGATAACAATATTGATGATTTCGATTTTTGAGATTTTTGTACCTTTGTCATCTTTTGATCCAACTGAAAAAACATGTCATCAAATTTATTAAAGCTATTTAAGCGCCAATTTAGAGAGTTCACACATAATGTTTGAAGAACTAGCTCTCGTAAAACTAGAAGTGGTCACATTGGAACACCATCCGACTGAGTTTTTGATCGTTTTCTGAATGATGCGATTAGTTGATCCGGCGAAAAGGCTGAAGAGCAAAGATTCAGAAGACGAGCGATCGCCTTAGTGTCAGCGATCGCCGACGACGATACGATTTATCGGGCTATTGAGTGGTAAATAAAGAGACCTCCAATAAGAAAAGCAAGTGTGGGCTTAGACACGTTTCTCGTGAAACTGTCCAACTAGGGAAACTCACAAAAAACCACTAATTTTTGCAAAAAAAAAGAAACGAAACTTTGTCTTCTCGGAAAAATATATGATGAAATAATTGAAACAAATCAAAAGTCAAACGTTGTGGATAATCCAGTCGTTCGAAAGAAATTGCGATACTCGGTGTTTTAGGTGTTATCTTTTTCTTTCAAAATTTTCGAAAGAAAAAAATAAAAGAAATGAAAAAACTCGAAAAAAAGTGAAAAACTTCTTTCGAATCAATGTACGATTGCTGAACTCTGAGCACATGAATTTTTCATGGCATTCGCAAGGAATAAAGAAAATAAATCAACCTCACTGTTCAAGCTGTGAACTTACTGATAAACGGGAGCTTTAATTATTATTGAACACATTTAACTGGCATTATTTCAACACCCTAACATTACATATTTCTCGAGCGAAATAAAAACCGCAAAGTATGAAGTTCTTCGGAAAAAAATGCTCAAAAAATGATTGGATTCAATTCAAAATTCGATGTAATTCACAAAGGTCCTCTTAATCGTCTCGAACAATGGCAATATTTCATTTCCGATTTCCGACCCTTTGGTCTCGTTCATTATAGTTTGATAATTTTGCAATATGATTTATACTCAATTGCTTTGATTACAATACTGGTAGAAGTGCTGTAACAATATACCGACATTGCCACTCCACCCTTACTTATCAGTATAATGGAGACAAATAAGCATTGCGTTACGCCCAAAAATTTGCTGCGCATCAACGGGGGTGCAAGGAGGGGGGGGGGTGCTAAGGTGAAGCTAACGCAAGAGAAAGGACTACAATCCTTTGCACTATTGAAGTTTATAAAATGTTGAAAGTTTGATTGAGCACGGCTTTATTAAATGATCTGAACAGAGAAGAAAGAAAGCAAAGAAATAGCGACACCACGACATAAACAAAATTGTACCTTTGGGAATTGGATCTATAACGAATGTTGTGGCCTTGTTTCTTGGCAGCTTACGACACGTACCATTCATCTTTAGTTGGGCACGGTCATCGGCTAAAGTGGGCAAATGCTTTCGAAGACGAGAAGTGAACCCGGCGACAAGCGATGTGAATGATAGACAAGAGAGCGAAAGGAACGCCAGCGATTCCAGGACAGATTTACGTCACATTATGAATAACTGAATGATCTTAGAGAATCTAGCAGAATTTATGGATTATTGAATGAATTTCAGTTGTACTATGTAATCATAAACATAAACATTAGTAGTGATAGGTAAATAAGAAAACACTCGGCGCAATGTGGCTCGCGGAGGGGGGTGGAGGTTCACTACAGAATTTCGCGGACTTCGGAAGATCACGGAAAAACTCAGTTTCAGGACTAAGCCTTTGGAAAGGGGAGAGACTCTGGTATGCGCAAGCTATTTTCGTATTACCCGGGAATCTTCCCTGCTGCCTAGGCTTAGACCCACAGGCCTTTCTACAAAGTGCTCCCTCCCCGAGCCACATTGCACCAAACACTCAAAAAGAAAAACAGGGCCCGCTTCGCCCAGTTCTCGAACGAACGATCAGCATTTTTTTCAACCTCTAGGCTTATCAGCGAGGTGAGGCCGACGAAAAAAGGTAAAATGACGAATCAAAGAATAGAACCCAAAAAATGGCAAAATAATTGTTAGCTCAATAAAAAAAATAGCCAAGCGGAAGTCACACACACCAATTGACAGACACAAAAATGAAAGTGCTGAGCGCTCATTCAGGCGTACTTGATGCAGGCCTTTCCATGAACTCTCCCTTGGGTAACCGCATGTTATCTACCGAATTAACTGCCCCTTTGTGTAAACAGCCTGTGTTTGAATCACCACGAGCACCCTGTGAGATGGAAGCGATCGAAAGCAAAAAGGCGGTTTTTCAATGGAACACGCAGGGGGTCGAGACCGCCGGTCTCTCAAGGGGACCGGAATGCGAGCGCTATACTCTCACGTGTCAACGATAGAACAATAAGTGGGCAGATGAATAGCAGTTCTTTAATATCGCACGATTACCGGCCGAAGTAGACGCATCGACTAGAGTCGTAGACACACTGCCAGAAATTAATGCCCCGACTCAGCTCCTCAGGTATTGTCACGTGGGGCCTATACGAAGACCTCGTGGATGATGGTAAACAGTAGTACGTAGTAGTACGAGCACTTCGTTCTTCACCACAATGAACGACCACATAGTGACACTGATCAATACGCTAGCCCGTTCCCTCCCCTCCCTCCCAGGCTGCTGGCGCGACCTCGTTCTCATCGAGATGACCTCAGTCGAGATCACGTGATGCTATGAACTGCAACCGTAGAGTCAAATGGAAAGAAGCTAAAGAAGGAAAAATGCTTTAAAATATGCGAACGGAAATTATTAGGAAAGTTTTCAACCATCAATAAGTGAGGTACTAGGTTGACCCATAAGTATAATAGTATGGTTTTTTAGCTGGAAAATTTACTGAGAAAATCCTAAATTTCCACATTACGTCATATGCCATTCGGAAAGAGATATGTGCGCTTTACAGCAAAGTACAGTATGTTTGGGTTCTAAATTGGTTGTAAAGATTTTAAATTTTAGGCCAGCAAAATGGGAGGTCTAGTCGACAAAAACTGCCGAGTTGACAACATAGCTCCACCTCTATTTACCCCTAGAAGCCCGTAGGAGAAATTGATCAATTATGCACCCTCTCTTAGTCACGACGTCTTCTGCACATTCACATAACGCTATAAAGCTACAACAAGTAGCATACTTCCTTTTTTTTGAATTTCGAATTCTCCGCCAGAAATCATGGCTAAGCCCTATCGCGTCAAATCTAGACCCAAAATTTAAGTTCAAGGCACTAAAAATTAGTGGAATGTCAAGAACATGAAATGGAAATCTCATCGATTTTTTCATCATATAAGGTACTTTTTCTCTTGGAGTATAAATGTGTTCATTGTCGTGGACTGGACACCTTATCACGAAACCTAAATTCAAACTAACTATGATGGAAGTTAAAATCAGCATACGATCGAATAGGACAAAAAAGCTTTCGAATGACATATCGCTCGAAATGAAAATTAATATATTTTTCCGTAAAAAATTTCAGTTCAAGGCTGTAGTTTAGCAGTTGGCCAGAGAAACCGAATTCGAAACACGACAAGGCTTTTTCGGCAACCTAAGGGTGGAATGTTTAGAAGAGGTCATGAGTAAGTAGAGGGTACATCATTGATTGATTTCTCCGAAGGGAAAATAAAGTTAGAGCTAGTTGTCGGTTTGGTAGTTTTTCGTCTCCATACCTCCCGATTCAATAGCCGAAAATTCAACGTTTTATAGAGATTGTGGAGAAGAGTGCGATTTTGAAGCGCAGACAAATTCCGTTGTAAAGATATGACTTGATGTGAAAATTTGGGGTTTCGGTAGAAAATTTCCCGTTTCAAAAACGACACTTCTTGTTGGACAACCTAATAAATAATGTTAGAACGATATTTGGCTTTCGAGTTGAAAAGAAAAGAGCAGTAGTTAGCATTTTCAGCTTATGGGTTTGAAGTCTGTTTGCAAACACCTGCTCAAATTTGATTCCAATGTTACTAGTATTAAATCTGCCCGGGAATGGTTGTCCAGCCTTTTCAAGGCTTTCAAGCCCTGAATTAAAAGCTGAGTCAACCTCAATAAAGAGTAAGTAACCAAGGTGACAGTCAATAGCTTTGAGATTCCAGAATATCTCTGTGTAAGAGGGATACAGTCAACAGCTTCAGGATTCCAGGCTATCTCGAGGCAAGAACACCTAAAGGCTTTTCCTAATTACTAGTACAATTCGGTCAGTGATTCGGATCACGTGGAACAGAATGATGAGACTCGTCGCGTATGCTTGACGGAGAGAACGGAAATGAAAGAAGCATGGAGGTGGAGCTAAGCGCTTAGCTTGAAGAGATTATTTCAGAGAACATGAATATTTGATGAGTCTTTAGGGTAACAGTTCAGAGTAATAAACCCACCCGTACAATAATAAGAAGTGAAGCAGTAAGAAATTATGCAAACTATTAGATATTGAATCACGTCTTCTTTCACTGTAAAATTATTGTTCAATTGCGTCACTATATTGATTAGAAAGGCAACACGTTCTTTCCCTGTGTTTTATACATTACGCCACTACTGCAAACCTGAAACTAACAATGTAACTTTCATATTTTTTTCATCGAATTGATCCTATTTTGGACGAAAATGTATAGCAGACTTGCACAAGGAAAACGGTGAGGAGTGAACGGCCAGTCTTGTCAAATCATTCGGGGAGGGGTTTTTCCTCTGATTTAAGTAAGGGGGCCCACTCGGCGAAATGGGATCGCAGTGGATGCGATCAATTTTTCAGAATTGAGGAACTTTGGAGGATTACGAGGCAACCTAATTTTTTTTGCCAAATTTGAAGCTTGGAAGTGTACCAGGTCAGGCGTGGCCTAATTAGGCCTAGTGAGGGCTCTATCTACACCATCCAAATTCAAGATGTGGGTGGGACGGGGCCGTATATCTGAAATAGGGCGGACCCTGCTTTCGACTCTGATGACCACTCTGAAATTGAATGGAATAATGAAGTATAGAGTATCCAGGAGAGAAGAAGATGTGAATTAGGGGTTCGTGGCCTTAATCAAGCCGTTCAAGGGCGCCAGGCGCTCGATCTACATTTGGGCCCATGGAGCTAATTGAATGCGACGGAACATGAGGCATACACATGATTTCCTTCCTTTGCACTATGAAAGTAAAACATCCGGGGTTAAGCGACACCATCAGGCATTTCAGTGTGGAGTTACGATGGCAGGAGTATTTCAAATGGTACTTGGTTGCTTGAGTGTATGGTGAGACATCCGGTCATAATTGCATGTAGTTAACAACACTGTGGTTACTCGTAACGAAACGGCTAGCTCTTTCAAGCAAGTTTTGGTAAAGGTTGTAGACTATTTAAACATAGTTCACGCGTTGTGAAATTCACTCCAAAACTCAGCTGCTTCCATTGTATGCACTTGTAGGTTATCTTTATCCCCCGAGATCCCTTAGGCTGGTGTCAGAGTCCGCGATCCGTCGCGCGAATCGTGCGAATTGCGCGACGGACACCGGACTTCGACACAAGCCTGATAGCAATGCATTAAGCTATGCTGATAGCAGCGTTATTTGTTTATGATTGATATTTACATTGCCCCAACCCAAGTCACTGTGTGGGAAGAACCTTACGGAAATGACCTACTATCCTGAATCTGAGTAGAATGCGTGGCGCATCCTCCGAGGGGTAAGTAGAGCCGAATCATTAATTTCTTATTCATTCATTACATGGAATGCACCGCATGTGCTGTTGAAAAACTAAATAATGAAGGTTCATAACAAATTGAAGATATTCACAGGCTAAAAATTATAGCAGTTACACGGAAGTTGGAACTATTGGAGGCGACATCATGCGAAGAGATAGCACTCTCAGAGCCCAACTAACTCTTCTCGGAAGCCAACTAATTCTATGTGGCATACTTATAAGACGCAACGCTGACAAGAAAAGATTTTAATCCGTTTATCTCGGAGTGATACTTAACTTGTTAAGTGTAAATGTTTGAAGGGATCACAGTTGTTGACATCGGGTGAAGATGGTTAGGCTCGATATCGCACTGATCACGGAAAATACTGCAGAACATTACAAGGCTGAGTTTTCGTATTCGATAGCAAAAATGGGTGCAACTCGAGATTTTTGCCAGAGTCCAAGAGTGCGCAGTTCAATCTAGGATATCTAATGGAAGGGTTGTACTAGAATTGGTAATACTGAAGGACTTTTCCGAAATTCTAAGAGTCTCAAAAGTTCCACCGTTAAAACTATCCGTTGCTGTTCTACTACATGCCCATCACCTTACGCTTGACGGATTTTAGGAAGAGGAATTGGAAGCAAGAAAAAATAAGGAAGTTTGAAGTTTCAGGTGGGAGCGAGGCGCGGGGGAGGGTGGAGGAAAGCCGAAAGGAAAAGGCATAAGAGGCTCTTCTCGGCGCTGAGATGCTTCACCCTGGTTGGCAAAACACTGAACACAGAATCATTAATAGTATTCAAAGCGTGGAAACACAGGTAATACTGTACACTAAAGTGCCGTTCGGGGGAAATTCTGATGTATAGGACTCGCATGTCTGCGTCTCTACACACCTATTCCTATCTCCGACTTGGTTTTCGCTTTGATGCTTCAGTTTTGCCATCAGCACTTCGATTTATCATCGATCACTTCCACTTGGACTGATTAATCGCATGCCTAGTGTGACTTGTACACCATGACCTCAGTTTCAGCGTATGTGAGGTTGAAAGGTAAACCTCTTAACCCTCTAAGCTTCAGAGGTGCTCGCAACTTGCTGTCGTCCCGTACTCCTGATAACGAAAATAACGACATTTTTTTCCAGGTAAGGTCGTAGAATCCATTCAACCAAGGGTGTTTCGTTCGCTTGTGAAGGGCTCTTGTTTGTGAAACTTACGCGATTCTCACCGCGACATCTATGTAAGCCTAGTCGCGCATAGAACGTCAATCTGACGACACTGCTTTGCATGCAACATGTAGTGCTATATTGTTCTTCACTTGTCCCTTATAGGCCAATGAGCGTGTTCAACGACGCGGGCCAGAAGTTTTTCTGCTTGAGGTATTCGTATGAACTTGATCTCGACGACGGGACTGCGACCTGGACTAGGTGACAATGCTGCGACAATGTATGTAGGCTTCAGGTAAAGTTACCAAAGTAAACAGCTCCATTATCTTTTCGCGGTCATTCTTGAATCTCACAAAACACAAAGTAGGGCAAGTTGAAACGATCCGATGCGCTGGCAAGGAATTCGGCCAACCGAGCTGACAGGAATCCGTGAATAGGAGAGTCAAGTTCATATTTATTTTATTTATCCGTGCGTGCAGTTGACGCGCTTAAAAGGAACAATAGAAAACGCTGTGGTTAGCCAGTAGGACGGTAGCCCTACTATCTTTACGGAACTATTAAAACTACAGATAAAAGACTCCAATAACCCTATTCCCCTTCTTGCATTCATGGATAGAACCAGCAAGGAAACATTAGCACAGCTGATCCGCTAACGAGGACCAAGGAAAACCTCTCGGAACCTGGGTGACCACAGGGGGTCCAGGTCTCTTACCTGCACCAGTCGGCAATGGTGCCCATAGCATCACTATAGTAGTGCAATGGGAAGCCTGCCTGAACTTCGGGACACGAGTATACCGACACCCTCGTGGAACAGGCAAGTCAGGTAAGGACCAGATGCCACTCGTGGATTCCAGCAGAGAAAACGTAACTTCCAAAGCATGTATGTGGAGGTTATTCAGTTAGCAGACGATAACTGTTTTCCGAGGTGAGTGCTTATGTGGGGAAAGGGCTAAATATAGTAAGACTGGTTTACTTTAAGTACGAGTTCTACATGATGCGCCACTACCATTCGTCAGTTCGTTTTGGAGTACCATTCAGCTTCCAGTGTTTCGCCTTCACCCCTTTAGCGGACGAGATGCCATGAGTTTCTCCACTGCAACCATTGCCACCTTCTATAAATTGATACAGGACCATCTTTCTTGAGGGCGCACTTTTCGAAGAATGGACCATGATATCGAGGTTGATTAATACCTTTCACAGACAGATTGGAGCTGTCAAAGATATGCCATTCTTACTGTCTAGAGGTGCATGACAGGTGCTCGAGCTCTGCTGATACTGATCTGTGGCTCGTGACGTAACGGTGTAGGCGTATGTCTCTTCCTTTATGTCACGCTCCTCCTTTATGCTCTCTTCTGTTCCTTGGCCCTCGCCGGCTCTTCGTTGTGGACTCTTCCACTGACCAAAGAAAAGTTTTTATTCTAGTATTTGGGACGATTTTATACCTGTTCCCTTTAGGGCAGGTTCTACCGCTGTGCTGCTGAACTCCTCTTTACGATCTCCCAGCTCGGCCTTCCTAGGTTTCAATAAGGAACTCGATGACTGAAGAAGCTCACCAGGCTCTGATCTTTATTCAGAAGTGGCAGTTCTAACACTTCAGAGTGCAAACCTATCACCAGTTTAGCCAGGTGATCACAGGACCTTTCACGGTCGAAACTTCCAGACCATTCCTACTACAAATGAGTTCGTAGCCTAAAGAGCAGAAATTATCTAAGTCAACTTAAATTATTGTAGATATACTGCTTAATAGGTATGCTAGAATTCTCTACGTTGGCCTCTGCGAGTGTTTCCGATCTCAAACTTCGACGTATGATTGAAAGTGGTGCCACTTTCAGATTTCCTTCACTTGAGACTGTGGTCAGTAATGGAGCGCCATTGGGAAACCAACCAAATTTACAGTCGAACATCCCGAGGAGTCTTTGTAATTGCTCCGTAGATGTGATGATCCGCTTCACACAGAGGCAGACAGGCATATGTCACGTGTCTTTACAACCAGACTGAACTCTGTCAAACCAAAGTTTGGCAGCACAAGTTCAAAAAATCACACACGTCATCCCAAGCCTTGCGATAAATGCTATCGAGTTACGGAAACTGTGGTAGATGGGTTTTTCCCTACATTGTTCCCCTTCTAGTTAACCCTTTAGCCATTAATCGGCCTCGCTACCTTCATTCTTACAAGGGAAGGTTAATTTGTCAGTATGCCATTCGAAATGAGGTGTGTACTGAGTATGTGACTCGAGACGCTGACTTCAAATGTGCTCCCGCTATCTGTGAAGCGATTTCCTAAAAGAAGTTAAGACGCAGGAGAGAGCAGCGGTAGCGACCCTAACTCGCAGGCAAAAAAAGGAAAGATCGATTTCACTGCGAGCCTGCTTAGTTACTTTCATCAGAATTGAATATTGTATGACACGGAGGCGCCAAAATTTTATTCCAAAAGAGTTCCAAAAAATCACGAAATTCCAAGTCATCCGAAATTCCAAAAAAAAATTTGAGAAACCCAAGAAACAGTTTAGAAAAGAATTCCTTTGAAATCTTCCGCGGAAGGGGGAACAAAATTGTGGTGCCTCCTTGTATTATGTTGGAAAGAAAGTCCTGCAACACGTTTTCAAATTTTTATTTTTATTTTATATTTTTGTTTAGAACAGGTCATGTATCTAATATTCCTAAGTTCCAACCATTGTCTCGCAAACGCGTCGCCCAGAAAATTTCTTGATGCTCCTCCGCCACCCAGCGGAGTGCGGAGTCAAGAAAGGAGGCGACCTCACTTTCGAGTTGGAGTTGATCGTCTGATTATTTCGTTATCAAGATGATGATTAAAGGTCCAGGATAGGTAGCAGCATTTATAGCTCGACCAGGGGATTACGCTAAGAAGAGGGTAAGAAATCCTGCCGCAATTCCAGAATTTCTTACCGGGCTCGTTCCGGATCATGGTGATTCGCGATGTCATCACCTGTCACCTGTCGTCCCGTTGATCGTCGATTTGCTCGAGCGGGCGCCAGCAACGTCTCCATTCGTCCCTGTCGCGTGCTAGAGTGGTCCAGTGGATCCTCCTCGCTCGAGGGACACGAAGTCCATCATTCCTTTCGTTCAGAGCTTTCGTGAAGAAGTCTGACCATCGGGCCGGCGGTCGTCCAGGTGTTCGTTTGACGTCCCGAGGGATCCAGTCGGTAACCGCTCTGGTCCAACGGTCATCGCAAAATCGCATGACGTGTCCGGCCCACCTTATCTTCGATTCCTTGGCGAAAACGGCAGCGTCCCTGATCTTCGATCGTTGGCGTAGTTCGGCACTCCGGATTCCCCTCTGCACTTGCGTGTATAGGGTTACTCCTAGCATCGTCCTCTCGACAGCGCGTTGGATAACGCTGACCGCATGCTCGTCCTGCCTGCGCAGAGTCCAAGTCTCTGAGGCGTAGGTTAGGGCAGGAAGGACAGCGGAATCGAAGAGGTGGGCACGGAGCCGGATGTTCTTCGTCTTCTTCACTACTCCCTCGATGTTCTTACGCTCCCCATGCCGCTCGTTTCCTCCTGCTCAGCTCTGGAGCTAGATCGTTCATCATATTGATTTCCCGACCTAGGTACACGTAGCTGGAGCATTCGGTGATGTTCGTTCCGTTGAGCGTGAATGGGGCATCAGGAACCAATCCGTTTCTCATAAACATCGTCTTCGTTAGGTTCAGCTGTAGACCAACCTTACCACAGGCGCAGTCGAAATCAGCCAGCATTCGCTCCGCTTGCTCGATGTTCGGCGTTATAAGAACGATGTCGTCAGCAAAACGAAGGTGGTGTAGTTGCCGGCCGTCGACCTTCACTCCCATGTCTTCCCATTCCAGTTGACGCATGACGTTCTCGAGAGCGGCGCTGAAGAGTTTGGGCGAGATGGTGTCGCCCTGTCGAACCCCTCTCTTGACGTCGATGATGACCTCCTTGTAGAATGGTGAGATCCTGGTCGTAAAGTTGCTGTAGAGCTCACGAAGAATCTTGATGTACTGAGTAGGGACGCCCTGGTTGCCCAAGGCTTCGATGACCGCTTCTGTCTCCACAGAGTCGAAGGCCTTCTTCAAGTCGATGAACGTGAGACAAAGCGGCATCTTGTACTCTCGTGAACTTCAATGAGTCTTGTAACCGTGTGGATATGGTCGATCGTGCTGAACCCTCTTCGAAACCCTGCTTGCTCGCATGGCTGTCCTTCATCTAGTATTCTGCCGATCCTGTTAAGGATGACTCGAGTGAATAGCTTGTAGATTACAGACAGCAGGCAGATTGGGCGATAGTTGCCAATGTCGTCCAAGTCTCCCTTCTTGTACAGCAACACGGTCCTGCTGGTTTTCCACGGAGTGGGTACCTTGCATTCCGACAGGTAGCGCGTGAAGAGTCGAGCCAGAGTTTAATGATAATTGAGACCACTGTAGAGACCGGCGCTGTACAATTCTCACGGACTTTGACTGCGTGACGCCCGACTTTGGAAAGGAAAACTGAGTGGACAAGTCGATGCCATCCTGGCTGCGGTTGGAATAAAACTAGGGCAAGATGGACATGGCTATCGAAGAGATCCGAGTAGAACTCGTAGATGACTTTCTCCATTGCCCTTTGAGACTCAATAACTGTTCCATCCGGACGTCGGAGGCAGGTCATCTTGGTCGTTTTGTAGCTGGAAAGCTTCGGCGGGCATTGCGGATGCTCCTCCCAAGCCTCTGCTGCTTCAGCTAATACTGCTGCTCTTCGCTCCTTGAGATCTTCCTTTATCGCCTCTCTGCATAGCTTCGCAAGCTCGGACGTGAGTCGGTGATTGCCTGCAGCTCGTGCGGCTCCACGCTGGCGTATCAGTTCGAGAGTTTCCGGAGACAGACGTCCCTTGGTGACTTTCAAACTCTCTGCCTTCTTGCCACAATCGTGAAGATGTTCAACGAGCCGATAGTACTCCTCGTCGATGTTTTCGATGACGGAATCCTCCCATAAGCTGACGAGGGAAGCGAAGTGGTCCCAGTTGATGACTGTCCTGGGGCTTCGCTTCCTGAACTTTGCTGCTCTCTCAACACGCATCGAGAAGTGGAATCTTGCGCGGAGGAGACGATGGTCCGATCCCGTGTAGAACTTTGGAACAACAGCGACGTCGGTCAGGCAAAACCTTCGATTGAAGATGATGTGGTCTATCTCGTTATGGAACTGTCCATCAGGTGACTCCCAAGTCCAACGAAGGTGAGGGGGCTTTTGGAACTGTGAGTTACCATGGATGGTGTTGGTCGACATGATAAACTCCGACAGTCTCTCACCCTGCTCATTCCATTCCATTCCGTGAGTACCGATGTGAAGTTCTTCAGCCGTTCTTCTTGGGCCAATCTTAGCGTTGAAGTCGCCGACGATGACCTTGAAGAAGGTATGATCTTCCCTGTAGAACTTTGTTCTTCTTCGTCGTAGCTGGATGTTGGTGCGTAAGCGACGAAAATTGTCAAAGCAGGAGTTGATGCCACATTTTCTCAATCTCAAACGTCCGATTCGGGTCGTAAGGCTTTCGTACGAATCGATGTTTATGGCCAAGTGCGTGTTGACGAGGACACCCACACCGCCAACGCCTCTGCTGTCGCATGTTCCAAGGAACAGTTCTTCTCCAGTATCGAAAACGGCGTGTAGCGGGCGGTGCCTTCTCGTCTCGGTCAGTCCGATGACGTCGTACTTGATCTTCCTGGCCTGCATCATCAGATCTTCGATGTGAGCTTCGGATGCAAGCGTTCGTGCGTTGAAAGTACAGATCGCCATCTTAGTCCTTCTTCGTTTAGGCAGCCTATCCGGGCCCTGAGATTCTAGCAGCCTCTCCCGAGCGGTCCTACCCAACGCTGCCGTATTGGGGGTTCAGGGGAATGAGGCCCATCCATATTGCTGTTTTCGGCATATTGAAGGCACACGAGTAGCTTGCCAGGCTCTGTCGTGCGGGCTAGGATAGACCTCCAGGTAGTTAGCCACGCTATCCTGGAGCGGAACAAGGGGCTTATTTTTGGAGGCGGCCCCGAATCGCCTCCCATGTACTTCCCAGTCACAATTTACGAAGTCCATCGCGCTTCTTCCCGCTGCACGCTCCCCAGTTGAATGCAAGCTTTTGGCTGTGCCGACATGCAGGATACCAACCGCACACACACAGAGCGCACCACACACGCAAGCATGCATGGATGCGCCTGAGTGGAGACAGCTGGTATGAATCAACACAGCACTACAGAAACAGGGAGTCCATCCCCTGAATCCACCTGCGTCTCAGGGCAAGTACATGGTGGCTTTTGGTCCGCGATTTACCCCCTATCCGCCACCTGGGGTCGCGCCACGTAGCCTCGCCACCAACCGGCTCGAGATCTTTCAGTGAGAGAGGACCCTCAGTGAAGGAGATCCGTGGAGATGTGGATTGAAAACCAACTGCGGAAAATGCTATTCTTCTCACTTGGGTCATTGCAGCTTGAAATACGGTTTCCAGACGGTACCCTTGTTTAGCCGTCTGACATAGTCAAAGATCTCGGGGTATATCTATCCACGGATTTGAAGTGGAGCTTTCATACAGATGAAATCTCCTGATACTAGGTCTCCAGACATAGGCGTCTTTCATTCATAATCATTGCACGACTTCCGAGATTTGCCGTCTGATCGAGGCTAATACAAATGTATTTACTGTCCCTGTAGTTCGAGTCCGTGGCCATGTCTGAAGGCCCCCTGGTTAAAACAGCATCAATAAAACTCGCCAAAAGTTCAGCAATCGTTCACTATAGAATTTGTATTATCGAGCGCTCCGAATGTCGATTACCTCGAGCATTACCGGCTCACCAGACTCGAATTCGGGAGCTAAACTTGAAGAGTCTGTTCCATAGACGTGTTGAAACAGATCTTATTTTAACTTTCAAACTTCTTATAGGAGAGCTGCGTCTGGAGCCTTTTGAATTCCGGACATTATTCGATCATCTGACGAGATGAAGAGGCGCCTTCAATGTGTTCATCAAAATGGGCATCCGGCCAATCGGGAACTAAGGGGGCCAACAGCCATGTACCACGGACAACAAAATGGCTGGAGTCGATCTTCCGATCTTTTGGCGTTTGACACCTCATCGAAATTCAAGAAGGCTGGCAGGAAATCCAATATTTTGAATCTGCTGGGCATCCCCGACGTGTGTTGAATATTCCTTAGAAGATCTTCTTTGTCTCGAAGGATTGTTCTTCGCTTTCTTGTTCTCCGATCCTGCGCTGGGCTGACCTGACAAAGCACACCTTCATAGGCATATCAGCTGGCGATTTGATGTCTATTTATATTTTCCTATGTCTTCAGGCGTCATCCTAGTGCTCTAAGATTGAGAGGACGTTGTGCACCTTTTGCCTGCATCAATTTGCCTCACTCGCCGACGCTCGCCTAGCTTACCGTCTCCACGAGGGTGGAATACCCGTGTCTCGGAGATTCGGTGAGCCCCTAACGCACCCCGTATGATGGAAGTTGGCATCAATAGCCGACTGATGCAAGGCCTGTGTGTGGTTGCGCTTGGTCTGTTGCTTGTTTCAGTGTACACGGTGTTCCTACCGCCTATCGTGAACGCTTCTTTTCAGAGTCATAATGCTGGTCAACGTGCCGGTGCAGCTGAGCGCCTGCTACTCTGTCTGACGTACCCCTGCTCTCCTAATCTTTATTTACAAGAGAATTTCCTAAGTAAATATTCGCCCGCTTGACAAGCCGAGCACTTCATTCCAGCCATTTTCTCACTGTGTTCTTAATCCTGCGCCATCGATTAGTTAGCAGCGATAGGATTGTTCCATTATTTTGTGTTTTGTTTATTTGACTTTTCTGTTTGTTCTTGTTTCTTTTTGTCTTACAATTAGCTAAGCTAATATTGTCACAGACTCGCTAGTTGCCACCATCGCCTGGCCATAGCGCGACTTCGGACGCAGAGTAAATAAATAACTGAACAAATAAATAAATGAATACCGAATATACTGAATACTGAATACTGAATGACTGAATAGAATTTTTGATATACGCCTTTTTATTTGCTGTAGGCCATTTTGCAACAGTGCTATTGTGGACCTACATTTCTCGCATATTGGTTGTCCCATAATTCCTGTCCGAATTTCGACAATTTCTTCTCATCGAGTTTTATCTTCCTCTAAAACCAATTGATCAAAAATATAACCATTATCATAATCATCGATATGCATCCATTCCGCCAGGGGAATCCTTTGGATGCTTTCCTCCTAGAATGGGTGAAGCTATGAGCTGAAGAATTCGAGCAATGTCGTTTCTGGAGTGCTTGTAATTATGACTTTTTATTCACAGATAGCGACACTGCTGCTTAACGCACTGTGAAGGGGGTAGCCCGATGGAGAGATGCCAGTTATATAGGTTGTCTCATAAATAGTGTCGCTTTTTTTCAACCAAAAAATTTTCGTCTAACTCCCCATGCCTTTACACCATGTCATGTACCATTCGAAAGAGAATCGTCTGCTCTACAAGATGTTATGTTCTTCTTCCACCTCTGTTCCGGGTTTCAAATTTTAGGCCTGCGAAATGGGAGGTCCCGCCGACAAAAATTGACCAAACCGACAACTAGCTCTAACTTTATTTTCCCTGCGGAGAAATCAATCAATGATGTACCCTCTACTTACTCATGACCTCTTCTGAACATTCCACCCTTAGGTTGCCGAAAAAGGTTTGCCCTGTTTCTTTTCGAATTGGCCGACCGATAAGCCATGGCAATTTTCAAATTGAAATTCTTCCTCTGAAACGCTATTGTTTTATATCAACTGGTGTATCTTTTGTGAGCACTTCTTCTGCTCTATTCGCTCATTGTTTTGTTTTAATGTTTGTTAGGAATTAGCTCGAATTTTAGGGTTTTTAGGAGTAAGGTGCTTTATCAACGAAAGTGACCGCATTTCTTTGAAAAAAATTATTCCTGAGAAGATGAGAAAATCAACCAGGCGTACATTCCCAACATTGTCATGACTTGTTCTTTAAATTCTACTAGTTTTTCAATGTCTCGGCCATAAAAAAATTTCGACTAATCTCAGGTAATGGTGCTCGACCGTCGAGTTCTGGTTGAAAAACCAGGTCTGGAAATGGAACGACGCGACTTGTTGGGAAACCTAGTAGTGTAATGTTTAGAAGAGGTCATGAGTAAGTAGAGGGTACATCATTGATTGATTTCTCCGCAGGAAAATAAAGTTAGAGCTAGTTGTCGGTTTGGTCAATTTTTGTCGGCGGGACCTCCCATTTCGCAGGCCTAAAATTTGAAAACCCTGGAACATAGATGGAAGAAGAACACGATATCTTGTAGAGCAGACAATTCTCTTTCGAATGGTATATGACTGGTGTAAAGCATGAGGATTTAGATGAAAATTTTTTGGTTGAAAAAAAGCGACACTATTTATGAGACAACCTAATATATATAACAATGGACAATGGTGTCGTGGTCCTTCCAGTTTCCGCTCAAACGTAACAATGTCATCTTTGCAAATGTGCCAGGTCTCGCCACCGGACGTCTATTCAGCCCGAAAGGGGCGATTTGCGAACGTTGTCCGGACCGGTTTTCATCTGCATCTACTGCGGGCCAATCGCCAGGGAGCTGTCCATGATGGTATTCAGAGTAATTGGCGGGGGGGGGGGGGGGGGGGGGGGGGGGGGGGGGGGGGGGGGGGGGGGGGGGGGGGGGGGGGGGGGGGGGGGGGGGGGGGGGGGGGGGGGGGGGGGGAAGGCTTTAAAACTGCGAAAAGCGGAAAAAACCCAGTTGTTGTCGTAGTGAACTCATGACTCATCCCTCTAGTGATCAAACAGGGAACGCTCTGCTAATGACACAGAATGAGGATCCTCCAAGAGGGTCATCCCTGCTTCTCGGTCGTAGGCTGGTCGGCGCATATGGTTTCCATCAAGTTCTGCTGCTGCCCACTTCATCCTGATGGCGTGTGCTGGTGCATCGGCTGCGCCCAGGTGTCTGCTACAATACCCTGGTAGTAGCGTCCGTGTGCACTTCCAATCCATGGCGCAAGGGGTCCTCATCGAAAGTGAGTGGAGGCCCAGGATGAGGCTGATTTTCACAGCTCGTATTGTCTTTGCCATTGCGACCGAACCTCCAGCTCAGTGACCGATCAGTAGCAGAGACTGAGCCAAATACAGCGCTGATCTTATCTAGTATCCTTCTTGCAACAGCGTCTATTGAGTAATCAGAAGCCATTGAATGGCGTGTCGTTATTGGTATCAATGATCTATTTCGACATTCTAACCCAGTTATTCCGGTGCGTGTCTCATCCCGCTCCCAACGTCTGCTATTGCCTAGTATGCACCATCTCGACATCCCAACATATTTCGCAATGACAATGATTCGACTTGCAGAAATTTGAATTTGGTCAAATATCGGACAGGAATTATGGGACAACCCAATAGTTTTCCTCATCCTTCACAGTTTTTGAGATGTATCTTTGTAGCGGAGGACAAGATTTCTGGGCTTCCGAGCACCCATTATGATTGGCATCTTGTGGAACAAAAGCGACCTTTTTAATTTATTTACTTTTCAATCACTATGTAAGCAGCCAGGGCCGCGTCCGAAGAGAAAAAAATGAAACCAATTTGTAAAAGGAATATACAGAACAACACTGCTAGCCGCTAGAACACCAGGAACGAAACGCAACTAAACCGAGACACTAGACCCGCTATGCATGTAGAATGTCTGTTTTGCTGCAATCAGCGTTTGAAGATGTAAACAGGCCTGGATGATATAGGAATTTTGGTGTATACATAGAACCAGCTGCTAATGGTGAAAAATTGTTCTAGAAGTAGTTTTAGGCCTATTGGAAGGACCACGTTGGACTCCAACAACCGCCTGTTCTGGGTGGAAAAGGCCACTAAGCTCAGAGAAATTGATAATCAGTTTTATAATCAGCACATCTGGATAACTGCATATTCGTAAAAGGTCACGTCTGGATTGCAAGGAGAGAAGATGAAAAGATTTATTTCTTATAACAGCGTTTGGGATTCTGGCAATACAAAAAGCCACCGCGACGCACACGTAGTTTTCTGGTGACGTATTTTTTGGGCCTTCTCAATATGAGCCACGTTTTTTTCTTATGAGTGCAAAACACAACAGTTCCATTCTCTACCAATGGCCGTGCATAAGTCTTGTACACTCTGGGATCTATACTTATCCCTTTGTTGTTAAGCGCTTGAAAATTTGGTTAGGTAACACGAAAATGCTTTTGTGGATTTCGCATGCAATGTTCGAGAAATCCGTTGGTTATGTATAAAACGCCTAAGTCCTGTACCATATTCATATTTTGGCGAATCTCAGGCCATTTAAATATAAAATATGAAGTTGTGATGGCTAGAAGGAATACCCATACGCATGTGAAAGGTTTCGGTAGAGGAGAGAGGGATCTGCCAAACTTCAGACCACTGGACAAGCATATTAATAGAATTCTGTAATGAGATCGAGTCCTGTGGAAAATTAATTACTTTGTAGAATTTGAGATCATCAGCGTATTGTTTGGCAGAAACTTCGTCATTATAACAATGATAAGACCAAATCAGTCAATGAGAAAGTAGTAAAGAGTATGGGAGACAGGAACCCACCTTGAGGAATTCCACTATGGATACAAAAGAAATCAGAGTATGAAGTGCTCATAAGTACTTGGTAGGTTCTTAGACTGAATTCGGCTGAATCCAGCTGAAGCACTATTTCTCATGAAGGCTAGATTCTGAGTTTCAAAACAGCTATTAGACTGAGCGCTTAATCAAAAGCCTTCGTTGAAATCAAATAGACGAAATCACATCAACAGACTTTTTGTTGTCTAATGCAATTGTCCAATCATTGAATGACCCCAATAAGTTGGTGATAACAGATTTTCCTTTAATGAGCCCATGCTGGGAGGAGGAGTACTTTGTTTTCCTTCAAATGGTGAAGAATGTGCGGCTTCAGCAATTGCATGGGCTACATTTTTGACAAATACACAGGGGATATGGTCTGGGGTAGTATTAGGTTGATCCATAATTATTGCGGCTTTTCTTTTTTTCGCGCGTTCTTTTCTAGAGAAGATTGGGTTTGATTTTCTGTTTTTTTTCATGAGAACATTCTTCTTTCTTCCATTAACAGAAATGCTTATCGGAAATTGTCCTCATCTTCACCACACATGCTTACTACTTCTATAAATGTAGCCAAGCCGGCGGGGGGGGCCAGTCCTGCGATGTCATGCACAATTAGCAAAAAACCAAGACGAAGGATCGTTCAAGAAGTTTAAAACGCCACATCTACCGAGCTCCTACAGACTAGCAATTCAATCAGACGTTGAAAAACTGGCAAACGAACAAATTTTAGGATGAGCTGGATGCGTTGGTGGCCAGTGTTAGAGCGTGGATCGTCTCCGAGAATCGTGACTTTTTATCCGTGGAATCACCGAGAGAAAAGCAAATGGGAAGCATTCTTGTGGGATGGTGACCACGCTCCGGGGTTATTATTTAAACATGTTTTTGTTGAATAATTTTGTCGTTTTCGCTGAATAAAATCTGTTGGAAAAAGCCGCAATAATTATGCATCAACCTGCCAAGTAGAATATGATTAGGCCATTTAACCAAGGCTTTGTCCACAGTTATGCGTTAGGGGATCGATATGCCGAAAAAGAATTCATCTTAATCCGGAAAATGATGGGCAAATGGTGGCAGATCACTCATGATCGCTGAGAAATGATTTGCTAAACTCGACTGCAGAAACATTCGCCTTGTCAGTGTCATACGTAAGTAATTTTCCATTGTTTTTCAGGTCAGAAAGCTGGGATTTGGTGCGAATTCCGGATTTCATAGATCTGTAGAAGCGATGTGTGAAGGTGTTGTTGTTAAATTTGAGGAAGTTTCTCCAAAAACGTTTCTATCAGAGGGGATCGCATTCGCTTAGACGTGCTTGGAAGGAACCGTTTTGTACCTGTCGGCGCCGACGCAGCTAAACTTTGCAATTGTAAGAGGCAAATTCTTGTTTTGCTGACCTGTTTGGAAGGTAGCTGGTAACTTGAGTTATTTGGTAAAACGTACATGTCCAAGGAACAAACTGTTCTATAACATCATTGAGTATCGAGAGGAACATGACATATTTCTCATCCACCGTAGAAACTGATTCAAAAGATTCGATCCATAAAACGTTGACAAGATAATTCGTAATGCTAGGATAATCACGCTTAGAAAAAAAGCTATCTTCGAAGAAGGCGGTACGGTAGGGAGCGAGCTTTCCATTATTTTAAAAGAGATACTAAAGTGGACGCTATGGCTAATCGATGAGTTGAGACACGTTGCTCAAAAGTTCGCGATCGTTCGAAAAAAGTAGATCCAAAATATTGTTGCCCCTGTGGGCTCTTTAATATATTGCATAAATACGTGAGAAGCAATTATCATTGATATAGGATGAGGATCTTCCTTCCAAGAATCCAACTGTGTGCGCATTTGATTTGAGCATCGTTAAAATGCACTAAAACTTACTGATACTACGGGAAATGGTACAGTTGCCAAAGATGCTAATGTGCATTTGCTAACTGCTCGCAGACACAAAAGGGGATTGCAGCTAGGCCGGTCTCTATATCAATACGGTCCCATTGACCGAATATTCGGTGCAGCTAGTCCGACGCGAACTAAGGTTTTCGTACTTTAAGGAACTGATTCGGCAATATAATATCCCGTATTAATATTGATGATAGTGCGTTATACTTACAGGTGTTCCATAAGCAAACTATGCCGACACTCCACCAGCGGCTCTGTGATTCCTGTCACACCTCAACACAGCATAATCATTGATCCAATTACTAAGCATAGATGTGATAGAGTAGTGGTCTTCAAGCCAGGTTTCTGTCAAAAGGTACAGGTCATATCTGTTCAAAGTGACGTGATCAAGAAAAACTCTATTCTTAAGCAATGACCTGATATTACAATAGAAAACAGTATTAATTGCGAAAGAAGCGAAATGAACTGCCTAATCGAACGCCGATCTTAGTTGGGACAGCATATATGATACTGCACGGAGGACTATGAGGACGATGAACTTCTAAACGGCGAGACGTTCCTCCCGGCGTCGCCTTCTCTCCTCAGCAGAGAGCGACTCCCTTAGGTAGACGCCTCTTTCGGGGAAAAAACGAAGTCGGGCAGCGCGCCTCACTGCCATACGTTGGAAATACGAAGAAGGTAAAACCACCTTCAATTTACTTGTTTGTGAATTTCTTTTTTTTGAAATATTTACTTTGCTATAAATGTAGCAAATTGACTCCAGGTACTGTGACGGGAGACTTATGAATCAAAGATTCGAGGTCTTATATTCGACCTTATGAAATTTGCTCAATGAGCTAGTCTCGACTCCAGGCCTCAAAGTTGCGACGCTTTGACACGGGAGAATTTGGCTTATTTAGGCCGATGCACCAAGCTGTTGCGGGTGACTAGAGACTAGGGTTATGGTGGACCCTTTTAAATACACCTCGCGGTGGTTCAGTGGCAATTATTGAATGTGAGAGAGAACAAGAACAGAGTGTGAGTATCAACGTCTTTATCGAGCCATTGTAAAAGTGCGTAAGGTGATGTGTTTGTGCAGCAAAGTTTGCTTGCGCGTTTTTACTTGCCCCCGCTAGATGTGAGGGTAAGAGGGAATCATCGCCTGCAATGCGCGGGCCTCTGGAGTCTCTCCTACGTTGCTTAAGACTTGATGTTTCATAACGAGAAGGAGATTTTCACGCGGTCTTAGATGTATTGCTATCACAATTCCCCTGCATTTGTGATAGCGCCTTGTAGGGTCTAAGATTCTACGATGGGTCTGGTCCGAGATTACGGTATCGCAGAAAGCTTTGGCACGGCAACTAATGATGCACAGCGAAGGTGCAATCCTGACCATGCTCTATCCCTCTCCTTGACTCTGTCAGTTGTCATGGTATTGTAATAAATATGTACATATAACCTAGTCAGATGCCATGATATTCAGCTAACGCTACACAGACATAGGCCTGCCCAACCTACAATCTGATAGCCTTCTCTTGATTTGCGATAGTGATTAAAGTGGCTTTTCTCGAACGTAATGCACAAATTAGTCACTTCACGCTGGTGTGGCACGGTTGTTATTTCATATGGTACTTCTGAAGCAAATGATTGCAACTTGCAGCTGTTCTGCAACACCAGCGCGTAGTATTTGGTCGCGCCACTTCATAGCGCGAAGCTGCTGCTCCGTCATGACACGCTTCGATGGGGTGTTGCCCCTAATGGTCGCATTAATGTGGTGGCCGCATTTCACTGGACGACCAACACTAGAAACGAATATGGAAAAAATCTCAGCTCTATCTCACTCGAGATCTCAAATTGTATATGGGGTGATTTGAAGTGCTGCTTCCGATCCAATTTGGGGTGATTTGGCGTCTTTTGACGTCACTCAGCAGCTTACACTAAATTTATGGATGTAAATCTGTGAATAATGGTTATTCGGTGCTTCAATTACCAATATGATATCAATTTTCAATGGCTGTGGTCTGTTAAAACAGAAAGCGACTTTTTCACTTCTTGCGGCGCGAACCTTTCTTCACTGCGGGAGACCCAGCTCCATCACTGATAGGGGGTGGACCTGGGGTTATTGCAGGGAAAAATGATTAACGTTGCAAGCATGATAAAATCGCTTCCTGCCCTAGCGTACTTCACCCAGCTGTAGTATTCGTAATTAGGGCATAAAAGAAACCCTATATACAGGCTTACACGAATTCGGTGAAAACCCTCGGTGCAAACCTAGTACAATAATCAATTTCACACTCGTAATTAGGGCAGCAAATAATCGCTATGGGCGATGTTTCGACGATTTTTTTTTAATTTCAGGGCAGTATGTTGGGAGAACGAAACCTCTTCTTGTGGATTGATCTTCATTGACAAGAGTCGACAAACAATTAGTTGTTTTGGGCAGTATCGGTACCTACTAATTAATGAAAAACACTTCTGTGGCTTTTTTTATAATATGCTTGGATCACAAATTTAGAAATTTACGAAGCAACTTCAACTCACACCTTTTGGTGCAGGATAATGGGCTGGTATACTCAATTTTGGATTACGGTAGGTGCCTGATGTACGCAGTGGAATGGAAAATGTTATGCGGATCGGGAGGCCTTTTTTTTACTCACTACTATTTATTCACTATTCGCTAATATTGACTATCTAGCTTATTCATTGCTCTCCATTGTCTTCAAATTAGCCTACTATGCCAATTTCACTATGCAGCCGGTAAACCCGTCTTCGAAAGCGTCGGCAGGTCTTTTTGACTCGTTGAGTAGAAGGTTAGCAGTGCCTTTTCGAATGCTTTAGTGTACTGTATTGAGGGAACGGTTTAATCTTATTTGCGCCATGAATAGAATGGAATGAATGGTTACAGTCCTTTTATCATTGCTTACATTGTTTTGTCCCACTGCGAGCTGCCTTTCTTTTTCCATTCTTGTTTTCCGTAGTGCTCTTTTTCGCGTAGGTTCCTTGAGGGTCATTTAGACGTTAAAATAAATGAACTATTACGAAAATAAATGAATCTTCTGCCCCACTCCGGCGAACTACTGCATTTTTGAAGTTCCAGCCAGCTCAAAAGCCGACTCCACAGCGTCTCGTAACGATTGCCACTTTTCAATGGATTGGGCGCGACACAGTTTACAGCCAAAACAGCCAGGGGTTTCTCTAGTGGCAGTGCTTAAAGTGATTTCCAGGGGCGGTATTCAATCCTTCCCCCAGGGGGATATATCCCCCTACTCTGATTCAATCCTCTGGGGGGACAAAAAAGGGTTGCGTCATAGGACCTAGCATACCTCTGTGTTTCTACCTGCCAGACAGTTAGAGCAGCGCGACCCCTCAGGGAAAAGAGTGCTTTCATAACATGGAGGGTAGTAGCGCTGCTCTAACTGTCTGGCAGGTAGAAACACAGAGGTATGCTAGGTCCTATGACGCAACCCTTTTTTGACCCCCAGAGGATTGAATCAGAGGAGGGGGATATATATCCCCCTGGGGGAAGGATTGAATACCGCCCATAGAAGGAGAAATCACTAGGTCTGAAATGCTGGTGTTGGGGGGACCACGCGGCGGCGCGGCGCTCTGTTCGTCTGCTCCTCCAAAGGCTTAGTCCAAGGGGCAGTTACTATTTCGTCGCCACGTGGCAGTTTTCGAAATACGCGCCATCGGTGGACTAAGCCTTGGAGGAGCAGACGAAACAAGCGCCGCACCGCTGCGTGCCACCCCCCACCCAATAAATTGCAGGCCCGCAAATCACGCTGGGCGTCGCTTAGCTATTAGTCTCTTCTTGTGATTTCTCGAAGGCAGCATGTGCTATTCACTTACAAAACAACTATTTCCTTTTCAGTTTGTTTTGTTACACATTTCTACATTAATTGCTTAGAGGCTTGTCATTCTACTGCTCATACTATCAGTCAAGAGACGCGAAACTATTAACAAAGTATGACAACTGCGGAGGCACGACTCTGTTGTCCTGTGTTCTCTTTACGGAAGCCGATGCTCTTCGTAAGGCAAGGGCGCACTTACCGCTCGTCCACGATATGCCCCTAGCCATTCCGAATATCAGTTAACAGATGGTTAAACGCTGTACACACAGTTGCTTACACACGACTAGTGCTGTGGTATTCAGCGATCGATATTCAATGGAATGGTTCTATGGATTAGTGATCGTCCACTCACGCGTCTGCGTCCTCTACCATTCACATAGCCGTGCGACTGTGCCTCCTTCGGGTACCCCGCCAGGAAAAGTCCACGAACATAGCGCCGGAGCCGCGTGGCCCACACCCACAAACGACCTCAGCAACGTTAGCACCAAGATACTGATTAGAATAATAATGATCAACACACATTGTTATGTTCAGTGCACGGCTAAATTGGCAATATGGCCTGCTGCGATCCAAGACATCGCCCGGGATTCATGGCCTTGGAGGTTCGAAAGTTTCTCCAGAAAAAAATGAAGCAGAGATACATCAAAAAGGATGGCAGAGTGTTTATGGTCCCGACGAAGAAACGTAAAATCATCTACAAGAAAATCAAACTAAGCTACTCTGCGAGATTCCGGAGAGTATGGTCTGTACGTATTCTATGAACTGATTAATTACAGTTAAAGGAATCTTCCGCGGAAAAAGCTCCGCCTCCATTACCAGAAAAACGATACCCCTTAGGCCCCTAGCCTCATGAGCATAGCAAAAAGAACGGAACATAAGTTAGTTTCGATAATACTAATCCTACACACAAGACAAAATGATCACTCTTTCCGTGGAAGATTCCTTTAAGGTATCGTTTTCTGTGGTAATGAGGGCGGAGCTTTTTCCGTGGAAGATTCCTTTAAGATAGGGCCACGAGACGGTGTCTGTGGCTATGGAGACTACCTCCCCCTTGTATTTGAAAGTGTTGATTCCTGGCAGACCAATCGCCACATCCTCCATACCGACCCCGCCGTTTTCCCTAGTACTTACTTTGACTTGTTATTCCCGTGCTGTGAACCACATCGGGCGAATAATTCTTCCACTGCTGACGATTTTGCGCAAGTGTTTCACATTCATCCCTAGAAACATCCATGGTCTTTAGGTCATTCTTCGAATTTTCGTCTCCACGTGTTCTCTGGGACGGCCCCCTTGCTCTCTTCTCCTGGAGGGACCCAGTACATGGCCCTTCGTGAATGCGGTTGTAAGCATAGATATTGTCCAAGAAACTGATCGGAGTATGCGCCGTCTTAGGCGGGTTGTAAGTAACCAAAGGAACGGCACATCCTCTTATTTCGCCCATTCTATGCATCTTTCGCAGATGTCCGTCAGAATTGCTAAATATACCGTTGAAATCTCCCCTGCTCTCCCACTTCCAACGACATCTTCAACAGGGTGAAAATCGCTTGAGGAAATATTATACCGCGCTCGCGGGATTCTTTCACGCCTCGCTCGCTGAAGGCACTCCAGCCAGCTGCGAAAGCTCGTGCTGTGCTCATCGCCGGCATTATTCACATACTCGACCACGCTAACTCCGACACGGAAAGACCATCATCGAGTAGAATTGCTCAGACTCAGTTATACACCTCTGATCTTTACACTATAAGAAACGTTCGTCTTCTTTCGGACAGTGTAGATCTTGCAGCGCCATACCACGACCCCACCCCCACCCTATCCTCGTTTCGAGTACAAACGGGCGGTTGATGCTGCTCGTAGAGCTGAAAATAACTGCTAGAATTCTCACTAGTGGCACATTTTCTTATAACAGTCTCAGAGCGCCTCCCACTTTTCGCTTTTGTTTTGCAAGTCTAGCATCAACTCTAAATTAGGTACCACGTCCAGAGGGAGAGTGAACCACGGTCGAGGATTTCTTGACGGTAGGTGGTATTTGGGATTGGGGGGGGGGAAGAGGGCGTGGATGGGAACAGTTGGAGATTGAGCGAAAATAGAGTAGCCATGCAAAACGTAAAAATTGGTGTGGAGGAGTTTTTGGAACAACGTTGGATTTGTGACCTATTGCTATAATAGTATCAACGGCAATAGTGTAACTATCGACCATCGGAAGGTGATGGAGGGGGTAGCTCGGACAGGAGACAAAGGTGATATTGGCAAATATTCTCTCGACACCCGGGTTACCCTGGTAGGCTTGAAAGGTTGATGCGGAGAACCGACCAGTAACAGCTTGTTCCAGTTGTTGACCTTTTTTTCTTAACACAGGTGATTCCTTTTAGTTTTTTTGATTTAGAAACGAAAAGTGGAACTTTTCGGACAGCGGAAGGAAGTGCGAATACTGAGGATACACAATTTGGTGAAAGAAAGACGTTTATTAAAAACTATTAGAAGATATAACAGAAGGATGAGAGCTTACAAAGCCATGTGCCCAAAGGAGACCGTTGGAACTCAGACTACACTTTCCGAATTTGACTTCGTACGTGGTTGTCAAGTGGATTCTTTTGAAAAGTGACCAGTACAAATAATATTGTACTGGTAGTTAATCACTAGTCTTCTTGCTTTGGATCGCCCTAGATCAATATTTATTTTTGCTACTATCATTTAGGCGAGGTGGTTAGAGCAAAGAACTCCGCGATGTCGCCACGATTGGAACACTGATGCAGGTAGATCCATTCAGTTTCATTTGCAGTTTACAATCTATTCTTATGTTTTCAGAGGAGGGTCTCCAAAATGATCAGGTAGCACAAGCGGCTCCCAGACAATACCTAACCACTGGGCGTGGCCGCGGTGATCGCGGCCCGAGTTCGCGAGGGCGAGCGGTCGCCTTCGATGGGGCGCCTGCAGCTGTATCGATCCAGACGAATGCGCCCCATTACGATTCGCGCGCCCCATCGAAACAACCGCTCGCCCAACGAACTCGGGCCGCGATCACCGCGGCCACGCCCAGTGGTTAGGTATTGTCTGGGAGCCAACACAAGCGCTTAAATCGTCTGCTTTCATGACGCAAATGTTTGGGAATGGGAATGCCGTTTACAGTTCATATCTCGCCGTCTGGGCGTGTGGGCGCCGCTGCACTTGATAGTCGGTTGAGCTGTTTCCGGAATGTATTGCTGATTTCCAGCGAAGTAATCCAGAAGTACAGTCGATATCTCGAAGTCTGATTGGGCGTGTCACCGGAAATGACGTGGCAGCCACCGCACTTGATAGATGTTGTGTGGATAAAATACTCCGCCAGATATCAGCAAAGCGTGTTGGAAGCAGCTTATCCGCGCAACTTCTATCAAGTGCGGTGGCTGCCACGTCATTTCCGGTGACACGCCCAATCAGACTTGAATGGGACTGTACAAAGGGATCCATGCATTCATTCGGCATTGTTGATTCAAACCACGAGTCTATGTTCTACTCGGTCTAGTTAATTTTTGACCTCTTCACCAAAGAATAAACGATCTTGCTTTGAATTGGTTTCTTTCCAAAGCTTTTGATAGAATGGGATCTACAAGGAGGTCGTTCAGGGTGTGCCAAGCTTTTTCAAAATGGTTTCTTGCATGATATTGGGGCACATGGGGACCACAGAACCATGGTTCATTTTTCCTGAACGGCCCTCTGAATACCAGAAAAGGGGTCCCTAGTTCGATTCCTCGTGGTGACAAATTTTTGCATTTCGAGTTGACGTTTCCAAATTCGCGCAAAATGGAGTTAGCATGAATAATTAGTACCATATTCATGATTAGGAACCGTCAGTAACCCTTACAAATAGACTTTGATTGAAAAACTGGTGAAAAAGGTGTGACTAGGGACCCCCTTTTCTGGTATTCAGAGGGCCGTTCAGGAAAAATTAACCATGGTTCTGTGGTTCCCGCATGTGCCTCTATATCATGCAAAAGACCGTTTTGAAAAAGCTTGGCACACCCTGACCTTCCTTGTAAGATCGCAGCAAATGCGAATGTTATTCGCCATTGGTGGATGGCTTGCGTCGACCAATCATAGGCGCTTCGTGGATTGCAAGGAATCCGAATTCGTGATCATCCACTCTTATCTGGTGCGTTTAGCAGTGGTACTAATGGGATCAGATTTGGTGCTTTCCAATTAACACAACCATAATGAGTAGAAGATTCATCTTCGATGCATTTTCGAATGTGGAAATAGAGGGTGTGGACCAATTCATGAACGCTTAACATTCCTAAAGTCGCTGGCTCTGTTTCTCACCATAGCTACATCTCAACCCCTGTTTTCTTTCAAATTTATTACGAAGTCTGGTCATGGGTACGGTCGTAAACAAATTTTCGTATCGGTGCGCTAACATATAGTTACAAGATGTAGGGTGCTAACAAGTTAGGGGAGTATAAATTGTTGCTCTCCTGTCGTTTCAAACAAAACAACATTGCTTTCATGGTTGAACTTGAAAATAAAAGTTCCAATTTTTTAAGATTTTTTTGTAATTTTGTTGTAGACTTCTTCGTTTGATTCTTTTTATGTAGCTTGAACACGCCTAATAGACCCTGGTCACAAAGTGGTTAGGCCTTCCACTTTGCGAATGCACCAATCAACCTCCAACAGAGCGCTATGCGAAACCGTTCTCGACGATTTTTCAAATCTCAAATTTTGTTCAAACAGCGTTCAAACTCGGTATTTGTTCAAAACCATGGGCGTGTCTTCACTTTGGAGAGGATTACGGGTGAATTCACCAAAGGGTTTGCTTCAGGACACTGACCGAGAATGGTCCAGGAACAGTGCACCGAGCAAATCCTATGCTTCATCAATTATGACGAATGGTTCTCAAATTCTCGGGAAAAGCCGATATATTTCCAAGTATGGGCCACCCTCAAAGGGGAA
>MU868355.1:216384-272482 GCA_036418205.1 Ostertagia ostertagi
TATCCCATGACCTTTATGTGGACAGCGTTATCCATCAAAGCATGATGGTTGTTGGCATGATGGTAGCTATCGGATTAACACGTGCAAACAATTTTTGGTTGCTGGCTCGTCCGTTTTCCGAGGTCAACGGGCAGAGAAAGCCGTCTCATTTTGCGTTTTCGACGATTTCTTTGATTTTTTGCCTTTGGTGCGTTATTCAACATCTCCCACTTCCACTATAAACCCATCCTAATCGTCTCGCTTTGAGCCTGCAAAATTGAAGGTCTAGTCGACGCAGTAGGTGGAAAATTAGGCGAACTGACAACTAGGTCTAACGTATCTTCCAACAAAAGATAGGAGATATCGACCGATGATGCATGAACCTTCCACTTAATCACGATGTATTGTGAACGTTCCACTATAAGGTTTTCCAAAACGTCGCTTCATCTTTTCTTTCAATCATGATTTTTTCGCCAGAACTCGCTGGTGTGGCACTATCGCGTCAAATCCCCCCAAAAATTCTTAACAGCCTAGCATTGAAAGTATAGTTGAATGTCAGAAGAGTAATGCTATTGAAACGTATGCTTGATTCATTTTATCGTCTTCTAGGAAATTTGTTTCTTGAAATATTGTGGCCATTCTCGTGGACTGGGCACCTTATCACCTAAGCCTACACTTCGACCTATTCAGACTGAATATCTAAACAAAACGTAGGAGTAGCCACCAATAGTATATCCAGTTGGTGCAAAAAAATTGGGCTTCAGAAGGAAAATTTCAGGTTCAAAACCGCTATGGCTTGGTGGTCAAGCAGAAACAGCATGAAAGAAAAATGACAATGCTTTTCCGACAATCTTTTGGCTGAATGCTTAGAAGTAGCTTCTCTCAAAAAAACGTATAGCAAAAATAACTGCTTTCTGTGCAATTTCTTGACTTTTTCTTTTAAAGAGTGAATCCAAACAGAGTTTCTTACCTTAATGAGCTCCGAACCGTTAAGGCCTTGCTGTTCGAGAGATGACAGGGACGCGTGGTACGTATTCGTTTCAATGTCATCAACACCAGCGTCAATGAATCTAAGCGAAATCGCATCAGAACAAAAGAAGACGTTCATGCATTTGGCATGAAGAAAGTCAACACTCACCCTGCATTCTCAAATTAGTCATCCACAACAACGACGTACAAAGTTTGCTTTATTTATCGGATCCTATACGCAGTGCCTACAGGGGCCAAAAAATGCTATGGAGAGGACTTGACCTGGGTGGCAGGAGATCTTTTTTGCGGGAGCGTAGCAGCATAAATGGCTCTGCTGTGGGAGGCATCCTAGGCATGAATAGGTCAGCACATCTCAAATAAACACTTCTCGATAGATGTGATCAAAAAATTTCTACGGCAAGCCGAATTTAGCGAAGAGGAGCGAATCAGCGCCGTCGTACTTTGACCTCGAACTCACATTTGTTTAACTCCTAGAAGGTATAGCGAGTATATCTTATGAGTGATAATGAGGAAGAAACTGGTAATAAACTAGTGAAACCATTGCCACTCCGCACCTTGAACATATGACCATTTGACAGGTTGTCGCGAACTCTTTAGAGCTCAATCACACTGGCATTCATGGGCCTGATGTTAATAACTAGGCTCGAAGGAGATCAACAGGATTGGTATGACGGAACTGGAAAGCTGCCAATCACTGGCGTGTTTATTGCACGATGAAGTGGGCTCACGGAGAAGACTTTACTCTCGTTACACAGGTGGAAGGGCGAAGCGGGGTAGGCATTGATGACCCCCAACGTTGGAGTAGAGTTCAGAAAATGGCACCCAATTGAGTATGCTTCGTCGTTAATGTATTGGGTTGGTGCATAATATCGTAGCGCTTGCATTTTTCATTTTTGCACGCAAACGTTTTGTGAAGAAATTAAAAACATAAAACTAATCAGGGATGTCCACTTTGCCATTATTTACGACTTTTATCCTATTTTGCAGAAAGTCACTGGATTTGGAATTGAAAAAAAGATGTTGGGCTCGCTCTCGAAGTCCTCATTATTTCGCAATTTGTACGACATGAATACGGTTTAATTTGAGTGAAATATGTAGGGTTGGTTAGAGAGAGGTTCGATAAGAACAATGGATTCTGAAGAAGAACTTTTGTTTTGACGGTATTTTTTTCTTTATGTGAACTGAAAAATAACAGCTGTCGAAATGCCGATTTCTGCCGTCTGGATTTTCCAACTTCTAAGCATTATGTATGAGTACAAATATAATTTTGAGGGAAATGACGAAGTAATTTTTGTAGAGCGAAAAAAGCACTTTCAAAAGGTATAGGCGATTTTTAGGGTTTCTCTTGTACTGATTGAATTTATACGCCCAAAAAAAAACGCTACGAATATTATGCACCAACCCAATTAATATTCCAGGGTGGCCAGAAGGTGTAGGGGAGACAATGAAGCATAGTGCTGGCAAAATTGTGTGATAAACTCTGTCGGAATGGGTCATTGTTTTCATAGGCTTCCGTGAGCGATATTCACGGTCTTGGAACTTATTCGAAATTGCCGTTCAGTAAGCTTCGTAGCGAGAAATTCTCAATTCGCGGTGTTTCCTTAAGCGGCTTGGAATCGATGGTTTACAATTAGATACGCAACCCACCATGCTCAGGTGTAGGAGTCCTTTTGGTGGGTACGGTAGAATGTCACAAAGGCCGCAGATATCCCTTCCCCCCAGCTCTGAAGGGCGCAACAAGGGCGTGGGCCCTATCGAAGTTCGCTTAAACCGCTTCCATTTTATCTCATCCATAGCGTGGGGGAGTATGGCGCACTCCCGTCCGTTGTTCCCTCACTTATTCTCCCCCCTCATGCTCAGTCTCTCACCCACAAAAGTGAGGAAGCTCTGAGCTTGGCGCTTTCGACAGATTCCTTTTCCTTTCTTTGAAGAACTTAAGCTCACAATTCACACCTTTTGTGAACCATCTCTACCGCTTCTGGCTCATACAGAACAGCATCAAAGGTCCAGTTCGGTCTCTTCCTGAAGTGATACGAAGTGAGTTACAAAATTTTCATTAAAGAAAGCCTCCCCTACCGTGTTGAAGAAACCGCTGACGACATTTGTCAGTTCTGCGCTGAAAGAACCATCCAATACGCGGATTTTTCGTGGAGTCGACTGCTTATGCATTTCAGCGATTGCGCGAGAAATTAAAATTATGAAACTGAAATAAAAGCGTTCGAATTGAAACGAACATTCACAAAAAGATTAGAAAGTTTCGGTGAATGTAGCGTAGCCGAAGTCGGACATTAGTGGCATACTTATACTTTCGCTGGTCAATCAAATGGAAGTAGTACACTATTATAGGAGTAATACTGAAAACGGTCTGCAGCTATTATTGCACATGGTATCTCTAAACAAAATTAAGGGAGAGGGTAAGAAAGAAACTGGAGAGATCAACATCGACTGGCCCTTCTTGATGCGCCATGCGCTTAGCCTCATTCAAAAACGCGAAACCATTTATCACTAATACTAATATATGTGTGTGAATACATAGCACTGGGTCGCACACTTCATGTTTGACGCTCCTGCATGGGTTAAAACTCGTTCGCCCATTCAGATAATTTCCAATGGTTAATGAAGGAAAAGAAAGTTTGAGAGACTGAGAGTAATTGAGAACGACCTACAAGGTATGTATGCAAAAACCTAAAATCATTTTATCCGACTTAAAAATAATGATCACGACGGTTGGAGGGAGCTACGATTTTGATGAGATAATTGGGCGGCACCAATGAACTGGACCCTCTTTGCGTTTAGGGTGTGATTGGGACTGCCGCTAAACCCTTTGACTACTGGTGGTACACATGTGTACCACTCGTAGTCAAAACCACTGCCACAGTTTAGGGGCTTATTGAGACTGGAGTGCCCGCTTGATGGCGGAATTGTGCACATCTAAGAATGCTATAATTTTTACCTCAAAAAATCGTCACAACCAAACTGAAAAGAAAATGGTTATTTGGGATTGAAAGGAATCTTCCACGGACCATGGACCAGTGGGCGGGACCGGAAGTTTTTGTGACGAAATGCATGGTAGGTACGGATCCACGTGTCGAACGCACGAACGTGAACAGGATTCACTTCAAACCTTCCCATGAACGTGGATCCGTACCTACCATGCATTTCGTCGCAAAACCACTTCCGGTCCCGCCCACTGGTCCATGGTCCGTGGAAGATTCCTTTAAGTATAAACGTATAATGCATTTGTCTCATTGGGTCAGTGTACGCAGCCCCAAAGATTTAATTTTTCGTGTTCGCACACTCTTAATACTTGATTTGGTTGCCCACTCTTTGTTTATCAGGATGGCAACATTTTTTTTTTTTTTTCCGCCAAAGACGATAAAAGATGGACCATATTATCAGCCGAACCAGTCAGAGGGCAGAGTCAACCCTGCGTTGCGCAGTTCGCAACGGCACGTTGAGAGATCCTCAAGGCACACTGTATGGGCGGAGACGCAGACGGCTCGAGCATGCGATGAGCATGAAAAATTGAGAGCCTGCTGAATGTTTCGCGCGAAGAGAACGGCTATATCGGCTGCGAAAACTGCGCAACGTGGCCGTTGAGAACTGCGCAACGCAGGGTTGACTTTGGTCAGAGGACTACGCCGCGTTCCACGACAGCGTTGGAGATTCCAACTTCTAAGATTCTGACAGTTTCGGTGGGCGGAAGTGAAATTAGAAGGACTACCGTGATGACACAGATTTTGAGGCAGTAGAAGACGAAGAAAACTTGCTAGAGCAGAAGCACACGACTAGACCCGCAGCTCTTCTCCGGAGTGCGGCTTGCAATTCCAACCCAGCGTGATCGCTACCGGATATTGGCTTCTTCCACGAATGTGATATGGGAATTGTGCATTCCTACTTGTTGATTTGGTTGCCAGTTTTATTACAAAAATACTCATTTGAGCAGTTATGGTGTGGTGACAAGAGAGGGGCCGCTACCGCGCGCATAGTCCCTATATCAAAATCTCAGGTCAACTGCAGCGTCGCCAGCCAAACTTCTTCTATGGTTGTAAGGAGCGATAGTTACTACATAAAACATAAAACACGTCGGTACATGTTCATAAAACACATCGGTGACTTAGTTTTAAAAAAGTCGTAGTCTAAGGGTTAATGCCCATCCTACTTACTATAAAGCGCTTCGTCTGTCGTGTCGTCTGTCCCTCTGTCTGTCGTTCTGTATGTCTGTCACGAAATTCCCTAGCTCCTCGGGATCCACCTGGAGGGACCGGGTCAAGTGTGGGATGGGTGGGCAGGGTCTCACGTAATACAAAACACACATCAGCTAAGCGGAGCCCCGCCCACAGAGGGCGTGGCGTGGGTTGCGTCGAAATGAATTGTACCGAAGACCAAGATTTCGATTTCAGTGACAAAACGACCTCGAAACTGGGCCAAAAAGTGGGTAAAGGTGTGCATTGGTAAGTCACATCGAATTAGGGAGACCCACCCCCGGTGGGCGGGGCGTTCTCTAAAAAAGCAGTGCTTTATGAAAAATTTCATAACTCGGTTGGGAGAAAGCCTACAGAGCAGAAAACAATTTGGTGTGTAAGGGAGCAATGTCTAAGGTGTTTCCTGCATACATGACGTGGGCGGAGGCCCGCCCAGAATGGGCGGGGCGCGCTCTGAAGTGTACAGCATTTTCTACAAGCCCTCATAATTCGGGTCGGGGAAGTCTTAAAGAGCCGGAAAAAGGTGGATAGAGGTGTATGGAGGAGTGGAGGCCAGCTGTCAATGGTGGGCGGGGCTTGACCAAAGTGGGCGGAGTTTGCGACGAAAATTCATAACTCGGCTCCAAGAAGTCCCGGAGGCCGGGAAAAAGGTGGATAGAGGTGGGTGGAGGAGTGGAGGCCAATGTCATCGGTGGGCGGGGCTTGACCAAAGTGGGCGGAGGAGCGAAAAAAGTGGATATAGGTCAGCAAAGAAAGAGAAGTTAACTGCTACGGTTGGGTGGAGCGTGCGCTAATGTGGGCGGAGTTTGCGCCGAAATTGTAATTCGGCTCCAAGAAGTCCCGGAGGCAGGGAAAAAGGTGGATGGAGGTGGGTGGAGGAGTGGAGCCCAGCTATCACCGGTGAGCGGGGCTTGACCAAAGTGGGCGGAGTTTGCGACGAAAATTCATAACTCGGCTCCAAGAAGTCCTAGAGATAGGGAAAACGGGGTTAGAGGTTGGCGAGGGAAAAGAGATCAGCTGCTTCCAAGAGGTCCCAGAGACCGGTGAAAAAAGGGGTAGAGGTCGGCGAAAGGAAGGGGGCCAAATGCTATTGGTGGGCGGAGCACGCACCGAAGTAGGCGGAGTTTGCCACGAGATTATTGTCCGGAAGCAGTCCGGACCGGGAAAAAGAGGATAATGGTTGACGAAGAAAAAGAGGTTGAAAGCCGTCGATGATGGAGCGGATAGAATTTAGCTGAGAATTCAGATATTCGTGGTGTATCAAGCCAAATTTGAAAATTTTCGTCGCACCATCAAAATTCGCCGCAGATCTGTGTTGCGCGCGCAATGCGTGCGGCGCCAACTGGTCCAATAATGGGATACGTCATTGCAAAGAGCAAGCTCTAAAGCATCTTGAGCAACTGCTTGAAATAGGCTTATTCGTACGGAATATGCCTCCAGGAGATCGACGGCGTAACAACACCCACACATCGTAGATGTAGCTTGCAGGACACTCCTCATATAAAGGAATCCTTCCCGGAAAATTTTGCATTCTTTCCTAACATGAATGTGTCAGTTCTGATCACTAGAGACAACGCACAAAGTTTCACGCACGAAGATTCTGTTTGGTTGAAGAGTTCCTAATGACCGCTCTTCGATAACCAAGTGGAAGCGTGCTCTCCGCCACCATTTATGACAGATGTAAGGCGAAAATTTGAACGCTTAATATTCCTTTAGTTCTTCGAATTGTTTAAGACACGCAATTTCCTTGTTCTTGTCCTTTTTATCGTGAACGATAAAAAAGGCAAGAACAAAAAAATTTCTAAGCCAGTGAGTGACGGGTGAAAAAGAATCGTGATTTTTGTGGGAAAGATTCCTTTGAACTCGGGAGGAAATGCAGCGTCAGTAAATGAGGCGAGCGAGTCCTTCTGTACTAGATTTTTGGATCTGATCACAAACATTGCATTCATTTTCGACACAGAGCCATCTGCAACTTTATTTTAAGCTGCTCATATTTTCAAGTAATAGGCGTCATTTCTTTGCTCATAGGGTGATTTCCTTGTTTAGAGTTATGCAAGAAGAGTCGGATGTTTACAGCATCTACAACAAATTCAAAAACATAGGGGCGCAAAAGCGTTTCTGTTTATGCATGTCTTGAAAACAAGTAAGACACCTTTTGTGAAAAGAGATCAGAGAAAAACGAGCCAATTTTCTAATATATTGTCGATAGTTCGAGTGATATGAAAACACTTTTTTTAATTGTGATGTTTTGAAGTCTCTGCCCACACTCGATATTTTTCTTCTTTATGTGATATGCGTTCGATAAAGAGGGAGAAACCGCTTCCGGAGAAGAAATAGACCAAAATCAATGATGAAATGAAGGAGTGTCACCACTCCGCTCGACTTGGCGAAACTTTCTAAGAGGAATGGCTCATTTGCGTATATGATTTCTTTAGTAAAGAAAGACATTATTTTCGAGACGTGAACTATCATGAATGCTCCGGAAAACACGTTAAACTGCCTTCTTTGAGACATTAACTTTTGAAGAAGTTTTGATTTCCGTACCCGGCTTGATAAAGTTGTATTATTTTCTTATGATACGGCGCTTATCTCGGTCGGATAGTAATCAGGTTTCCTTGCAGTATCATATCCTACAGGATCCAAGGGAACTGTGTGAAATGTGGTGACCCCGACCAAATTCTAACGTGAACTGACACTTCGAAAATTTTGCACAATTTTTGCTAGGATTTCCCCTTTGGGGACTGTGGCAGCGGTTTAACTTCTGCCATCACCTCGAACTGAAAGTGATTATAACTCGGAATTTCATCTGGTAAAAATAGTAATCCGCGGAAAAACATGTGGTGGAAGTATGATTTTGCGCAACAGACAAAGCAAGTTTTTTTTTTTAAAAATTGGATCCAAAAAATTGTTGCGTTTTCGAGTTGTGTTGCTGTTCAGAATAGTGTCTACATTAATCACATTTACACTAAAGAGTCGTTTTGGAAAACGTTTCCAGGTACAGGTTTTTGGGGAATTCACAGGTGGAAGCAGAGTCAACCGTCCGTTCGCACTATTCGATCGAGGGGTCTGCCCATTCTCAATCAAGTCATGATCTCAGAATCAAATACTATAGAAACAGCCATAATGGTGAGGGTGGTAGTCGAAGAAAGGGGAAAGGAAGAGCTTTCTCAAGCCTTTCAAAAATCTTGAAAAAAGTTTTAATGTACTTGTTGGTTGACTAGTACGAATAATGTTTTTCATACGTATCTCTCCTCCTTCAGTAACATTGTATTTTTCTCTTACCGTCGAAGCGGGGTGGGGCTATCGTGTCGTGACAACCGTGAGATCCCGTACTAGTTTTCGGCAAACATATTACGATGTAATTGCCTCAACCCTCTCAATTTTTAAGTCCTATCCATTTTCTGGATGGGGTGTATAGTTATCAGTGGGGGGGGGGTCAACAAAATAAGACATTTTGCGCGCGGACTTGTCGCTCTTTTTCTTTTACGGCAAGATTGCTGTCGTTGACTGGATATGTCTCAGCAGAGATAATCCCTTTCCAGTTTCCGTCTAAAATAAGGTTGAAGCACAGCCCTCCTTCCCAGTCCCTGCACCGTTCTTCAGAATATGACGTCATCTGTCACCGTCGTCAGGCTCAAGGAGGTCTACCGTAAGAGCTTCAGCCTGAAGCTCTTACGCAATTTCGTGAATCGATTTAATGTTGGATAGTTTTCTAGAGGCATTAGCTACCACTGTGCAAATCCCCTCGAAACTAGCTTTCCAGTAAGGGTCGTTATGGTACACGATCCTTCGAAGACCCCATTGAGCTCGACCAGTGCACGATGTTTCCAGGGCAAATTCTTCTGATGCCGTCCACGTAGGTGGCCACCATAAAGATTTTCTTATAGAATGGAATGCGCTCTTTAATAATAAGTTGGACCATTCGGTCTGAATTGAGCAAAATGTGCTTAAATCCATCTGGAAGTGGAGACAAAATGTCTTTTTTTTTTGCCCCCCCTGTATACTGCCGATGCAAGTCCCAATCAATTCTCCTCGCCCGCGCCGCTCCCCGCATCACACTCTCACTTCCTTCACAACCGCCAGCAACCTACGACCCCCCCTACAAAACGCATCAAAAATACGACCCCTCGCCCCCTCGTTGCTCACACTAGGGTTACCTGCAGTATGCAGCAGTGTACAAAGTCGCACACCGACTATTCAAAGGAACAGGCACCGAGGCCGCGCGAAAAGCTGTTCGCTGGGCTGTGCTCAAATCGTGCTCCCTACACCTGTGTGCCGAAGACCTAGTACAAGTAGGAGACGATTTGAGCCACACATCAAACCACGACGAATTCATAACCATCTGCTGTCGCCAACACAACCGGCTCATCTGAGTTGCAGTCGAGTGCCCTCATGATAAGGCCAAACGTACCAGCGCTTAGGTAGTTTATGAACCGAAGAGAAACTCCAATTAAGAATCTATCGATGCGGCTAAGTCCTTTGAGTCTGGGACCGCCCTGCTCTGTAAATGGTCAAAATCCGTTTCCACCCACAACACCTCCGCAGCATGGTCCACCCACGACTCCCAAGTCGAATTAGCGGCCCCAAGCAAGCAATTCTTCGTGAGCTTCAAATTTCAGCAAAATAAGGACACCGTTAACAAGAGTACCTCAGCATGACGCTGTTTGAAAGGAGAAATTTCAGATTTCTCATCTGGCCAAGCTCAAATTCAATCAGGAATCTCTGGAACATCCTCGTTCCAAACTTTTACCCCACTGCGGACACTTCAGCACAGTCGAACAATCAAAAAATCTCATCAAAGAGGTTTGGGAGCAGCTATCATACTAAACAACCTCCCGATTCTCTTTAGCATCTCAAAGCAGATGACCGAAAGCACCCAAAGGAGAGGGAATTGCAGGAATTTTCCCCGGAAATAATCTGAGCATGTGCTATCTTGCCTTGTCTCTTCTCTATTTCCATATATACGAAGACCTCCCATCAGCTGCCGCACGGTTACCTCCTGTCACATACTCCACGAAGTGTGACGTCACACCATAACGCTACTCTTTTCTATGATTTAGCAATCATAGCAGGCAGCGGAACCCTTCTCAGATCTGATCTTCATGGGCGCTCAATAGAACCAGGGGAAGAAACCACTAGCACTAGACATTCGATACGAGAAACGATTTATCCACTTCTACGCTTTTCAGAGTCATAAACATATATTGTATATATTGCATATACAGAATTCATCTGACTGCCGCTCATAACGATTATGATTGAATAGACCGGCATTCGTTTAGCACAAAAACTAGTGAGATCGAGCACTAATTACTGGACCTCACTGTTGAACTTAATATTCTTCAATGTGCACGATTCGAACTGAAATATATGACACATTCGGGTGGATTGTTTAAAAAAAACCAAAACAAACAAATTGACTCGCAACTAATCGAAAGAATAAAACTGCTGTGGTCCCAAAACCACAGATACACAATGTAGCTCCTATTGATACACCGTAGGTAGCAGCGTCATGAACGATGAAATTACAGTATGATATGATTTTGACAAGAAAATGAGTGGCAATCGACGGACGAATCCGAACGTACTGTGACGGAACACTGTTCCAGACAGATGCCCAAGGTTACTGAGAGGCAGCAAGAAATTATTTCGTTACTGGGAACAGAGGAGGCATTTTCACTGCAGGCTTTGCTGGATCCAACATCGCATCCAATTCATCTGTTAGGTTCTGCAGCATGAAACCAATGTCCGACAATACGTTACCGTTTGGGCCGACTGCATGTGCGGGTTTCTCACTGAAATGCGAATAGTTGGTAAAGAGAAAGAAATCGAAATTACATGAGAGAGGAGCTCAAACATTAAGAAAATATTGCGCAACGAAAATGAAACAATCTTTGGATTTACATCGATCAATTTTTTACAAAAAAGAAGAGGGATGGGGTTAGCGCTGATTAACCTTAACGATGTCAAATAGCCTCTGGTTTTCAATTGCTTTGGCGCCTCTACGAGGTGCACGGTTAAAGAAAAATCATAATTCTATGCTAGCTAAAAATCACTGGCTTGACACCCATCATCCACGATAAGAATGAAAAGAACAGAAAATTGTTTTGGTAAAAAATTCGAAAAACCGAAAGGGCTGCTACGCGTTCAAAGTACCGCCGGACATCTTTCACAAATGCTGGCGACGGGAATGCTTCCACTTGGTTCTTGGAGTGCCTTCACTAGAAACTCTTTCTGGCCTTTTGACTTATTGCATTCACATCTCACACTTCTACTCCATCCTATTCTATCGATCGATTTGTCTCTACTCCACGCTTTAACCCGATTCTTCATTGCGTCGCCTGATACGTAGCCGCCCAAGGCGGACTTCTTTCCATGCCCCGCCTTTGGCTCCGCGCCTTTTACCTTCGATTGTCCATAGAGTGTAGTTTTTGTACGTTTGTTTCTCTTCGGAAACCGAATCTTCATGCGTGAAACTTTGTGTGCTGTTTCCAGTGATCACAACTGACACATTCATGTGAGAAAGAATGCAAGAATTTTCCGCGAAGGATTCCTTTAGCTTTCTAGAGGAGGGACGGGGAGCCTTAAGATACGGTCTAATCTACTCCTAATTCCGCCATCATCTCCTTCCTCCTAAACATAGCAAAAAAGGTGACAATTCCTGAATACAACAACAATCCTTGAAACTTTTTCATTCCTACTATCCATTTGTGAAATTCCCTTCTGAATACGGGTCTTTTCAATGAAGCCCTCTTCAACAGATCTCTCGAGGGATGTTTAAGCCTAACTCGGAATCAGCCTTCCAACAGTATCTTCTTCAGCAGATGACCGTAATATGAAGTTGACTCTGTAGAACGCACGCCGTTACGATGCACATGGGCTGAAGAACCACCACAAAGAGACGAACAGTGGTGGCGTGAAGATGTTCCCAAGGGTGCATATGACAGAGCTTTGTCAGTCTGACAGCTGAAAGGTTAGTATGGAACTCGATTCGTTCAAGCAAGAAAGCACCGAGATCGTGCAATTGTCGCCATATCTGATGAGTGCTTAGGTAGGACAGACTCTGCGACCACAGCAAACGAATCGCAGCCTAGCTAGCGATTGGTTGCGAAGCTGAGCCTGCCTTGAAGGTACAACCCCAATGCATACCGCTCGATTATAACCAGTCTGGGGTCCGCAAGTGTTCGGAAGCTATGGTCACACCGACCGTAACGCAAACGCGTGGACAGAATCTAAGTGGCCACGCATCAGTAAGGTGCTTCTAGCAGGGCTAAGAACTAGTTTAGCGAACTGATGCAATATCATAGCAATAAAAGAGGCCACTGAGAATAACTCAGCAAGAATATAAATCTTCAAAGGAGATCGTAGACCATAAGCAATCCAAGTAAATAGAAAAATGATGATAACCATTATGTAATATATGAACAAAATAAGAAAAGTAAAATAACCAACCGATTTGACATTGAGCCGTCCGAAGTGGTCATAGGCAGTGTTTTTCGGGGTGTTTGTGGCTGAGACATGCTGGCCGTTGTTTTACGGGCAGCATTGTCTTTTGACCTGGAACATACCATATCCCTTCTTAATTCGATCTCGAGGAAAAAAAAAGCACTTTGTCTTCGAGAAAAAAGTCGCGATCGCCGCACGTGCATGTTTCGAGCTGTCTCTTCAGAAAACTACCGCGTCTAAAAAGTAAGTAATTCAATTCTCACTTGATTGTTCCACAATTCTCGTTCGCAAATGGCAACTGCTCAAGACTTGATGATGATCCTCCGCTGCTACTCGCCGACGACTGGAACGCGTGCTGCAGCCGACGTATTGAACCCTCACAGTGCAATGGAGCTGAAAGTAGAATTAAAATTAGTTCAGAGTCTAGAGCAACTGAGATGTTAGCAAGACGTAATAAGTAATCGAGTCTACACTCCAACACACCAGGTGGTGGCGGACAATCGGCATTAGGAGCGCCCAGAACAGACGGTGTATCACGTTCACGGCTTGCATCGCTAAGTATTTTCCCGGTGGATACCAAATTCAACCGAATAGGTTCGATCTGTAACAGCACTATAAGAACATCACAGTAAACACAGAAAAACAACTCTTGTGCAGTGCACCAATTTTGAGTACAAAAAATGAAATCTAAATTAGTTTCGTTTCTGATCTTTCATTCTAGTAATCTCTACGGAATATAGGTTCAGAAGAGCATAGGTTAAGATCTCCTCTTACCTGACGTCTGGACTCATGAAGTTAGTACCAAGACTGGGAACATTGACTTTTTTGCATGAGACAATACTCCATGAAAATGATAATTACTAGAGTAAATCTACCGACTTGCGTTGAGGTCGCAGGAGGTCCACATTACTGCACTCCCTATGTACTTGTTAGCTTGCCCATTATACAGTCTTTTGCAAATTTATCCTCATTGGTTGCTTATAGCTGTTAGTTCGACCTTCACAATGCATAGTTCTTACAGAACTCTATCCTTTTTGCTGCCGAATGCTTTCTCCACTACTCCAGCTACTCCAATGGACCCGGACCCGAACTACTATATATTTATCCTACTAACTATATATTTATAATATCGGACATGCGACAGTTTTAGCCCCAGCTCGACTCGCCGCCCTCCTGCCTTTACGAGCTACTTCCCATCTATTTGTGAGTTGCTCATCTACGCACATATATTTTTTGGTTTTAGGGAGAATTTTTCCATTTTCATGATATTTCCTGAATTTCAGTAACTGACCCTCTCGAAAATTGGATCATATGATCCCTTCGATGATCTTCTGAGTTCGGGGTACGTTGAGCATTCCTCGTTCGCTCTAGACGGTGGGACGGGAGCATTCTAAACAGAGACTTCACAAATAGGCTCTAACACTAGTATTAGCGCACTAACGAGGTATAAGTAAGTAGAAACCCTGCCGAATAGAAATTAAAGAAAACCATATTGTAATACGAGCATTTTTCTAACCGCTCAAAAAGGATTTTTCTGAAGGCGGAAAAAAGAAGCGCCCAGAGCAAGCAAAGATTGGCCAAGCAGAAATAATGAAATTCATAAAATTGACAATGTAGCTGACGTTTACCTTCGATCCTCTGGAATAGCTCAGATAGTCGATATTTCCATTCAAATTCGCTTTACCTCGCAATGTACTTGATGGAGCAGGAGGAGGTGGATCATTGCGCCTAAAACTGTCAGTCGTAGTGGAGAAACGCATGGAACCATATTCGAATAAAAGTTTGACGCTATTTCCAGGGTCAACCGTACATTCGCACTACTCCAACGGGGGTTGTTGAGCAAGCGGGGGATGGAAAAAGGGACGGGATAAGGGGTTCGACGATTTTTGCGAGGAATAGGCTTGCCTCCGTCGCAGAAACAGCCATGATGGCGAGGGTAGCGGTCGGGGTAGGGGGTTGTAATGGGTGGGCCTCCCAAAGAGTGATGGTGGTGGTGGGTATTGCATGGAGACCCTCTAAAAGGAGGATTCGCTAAATTTTCGGAAAAGTGCGAGCGTGACGGTTGACCCTGGCTATTATATGAGGCGTGAAGGCTGGGCATTGTGCTTGCCAGCTCTGGGCTTCTTTCTGACGCAGTGAATTGATATCCCTCGCAAAGAAAAAGGCTAATGGATCCTGGGTTTCAGCACGATGCTACCACATTTCTCTCATGGCATGGCTATAGGAAGAAAATGTGTAGAAAATGCTCAGTACATGTGGATTAAAGTCGTATTGACTAAAATTTTACAGGACACGTAGTATCGCAAGTTTGGCTGAATGGACGATGGAGAGAATTGAGAAAACTAAAGTCGTAAACTTCCCGAAGAGGTGAACGGAAAGATGAGTCGCCAAATAGTTACATAATTTAGGTGATCTGGAGGCACACCGTCCCACTTTGGTATTAGAAGGGATCACAAGATTAGATTACCTGGTATGTTGCACCATTTGCTCTTGCACCGCTGGAGCAACGGAGCGTGCTGAAAGCATTGGCGATGGCACCTGCACTGGATGAACCTTGGCTGAATTCGTCAGCGTGTCCAATGGATTATTCATTGAGCGTCGATAATCCTGAAATGCGCACTTGTTGGGACTCTCAGAATATCACTTCAATTTTATAAGATGGTGACGATGTAAAATATTCACCAGATAAAATATACACATTTTCTTCACAACTGAGAAGATATCGAAGCATGAACTATCGGTGAGGTGATCGCAGCTTTCAAAATTTAAAAATGGGTAGCTATGTCAAAAGGGTAAAATGTATGCGTCTGGATCTTGTAAATTATCACAGTACACCAGCGATGTTCTATGCATGTAATAGATCTAATCGTTACAAGGAATGCCAGCCGGAAAACATTCTGAATAAATAAACCACATTTCAACAGAAAATATAAATTTTCCACAAAAATATTTGTAATACCGCTTTTGGTGACGACTTTCCTCATAGCCTTGCACTTCATTGCAACATTATTGCCTTTATAATACAACTGTTTCACTGATCAACGCTCCTCGTTAAGCCTGTCAAGAACGAACCCGGTTCCCAAATAAATTTGATGGAAACTAATGAAAACAACAAGGAGCTCACAATAGCTCCTTGTTATTGTCCTTGAAAATATTCTCGAAAACAGCGAAAAAAAGGCAGAAAAAAGAGGTGGTATAATTCAGGAACAGAGGCCTAATATGATGCAATGATAAATAATGACAGTATTTCAGAAATGTATGGAGATTTTTCTACTCATACCGATCTTCAACTCTAATGTAACTATGCATATGAGACAATTTGAACATAGCACCTTCTCCTATCTTCTCCTTCCTGATTTATCCATAGAAGAAAATCCATCACGCTTTACAGTACACCTGTTTCCACGCTCGAAATGCTGTGAATCAGATGATGCCTAGCGAACAGCTTATCGAAAAGCTCTTTGAACACATTGGCGACACCGCGGGATATATATGTCTCGCAACTCCGCTCGCAGAAGGCTCGCTCTACTCACTTTATGCCTCCATTTTCAGCTTCCAGAATGATCCATATGCATTATCGGCTGTAGAAAAGGGTACTCTTCTAATAATAATGAAATTGTTAGTGAAGAAATCAATATTCATGAAAAACTCTAAATAAGGCCAAGCATGCGCGCACTGAACGGCGGTCGTCAATGTGTTAAAGCTCAAGAAAAGCGATGTTGTACTAAAACAGATCACATAAAAATTACAGCAAATACTATACAATATATAAATCAAAAGTGGCTAAAGTTTGAGCAAAGCAGCGAGCCTGCTGCCTGAACAAGCATCAATATAGGGAGAATTGAATTTGTGCATGCTCACCTTCAGCTTCTTAATAGCCAAGCCAAGACGTTTCAAGTGGCCTAATCTCTTCACGCCAATATCCTCAAAATCCTCCCAGCTCAACTTCATCACCTCTTGAACAGAATCGTAGCCTTGCGAATCGAAGACGCTTATGTATTCGGGCAATGCCAACAATGTAAGCCATTCACTGAAAAAGCACCTATGCGAAACAAATTTTCAAGTTTATTCAATCTGCAGAACATTGCAGAATGAAAACCAGCCGACCTCAAGCCACCTTGCGGTGGAACAGATGGCCAGCTGTCAGTGATCTGCCAGCTATGAATCTCATTCATCAATCGTTTTCGATGAGCTGGATTCGTTATCCCCAGAGACAGCAGGTCCTCAGGCGTGATTCGGGCTAAAGACAAATTGTTTGGGCTTAGTTTCACGTAGATCATTTGTAGCGTGCACCAAAGTCTTCTGTGGAACGGATAGTTTCACCAACCTATTGAGGACAAATCATATCCTTGTGTCAAGAACAAGGCAAGGTACTCAGCCATACCAATCTTGTCCAACCAAATCGCTAGTATTTCAGCCTCGGGTACGCCTTTCGCCACCATCTGGGTTACATTAACCGGCGCTTCTGATGACGATGAATAAAAAGACTCATCGAGCGCGTCGACGGATGATGAAGCGAGTGATGATGACCCACTAAATGCACGCTTGCTGATATTGATGCATGAAAAATGAGAAATTGAAACGTCGCAGGAAGCTACCCACCTTCCACCGCTTCCGCTCGAATGTACACTTATTCGACTCGGTGGTGAATCCGTGTGACTGGGGGTGAGTAACGAGGTGGTGTGGAATGACGACGACGATGAAGAAGCAGAAGTCGTGCCATGCGACTGAAATCACTTGCATTGAGGATAGTAGGATGTTTCATCTCTGCACGTGCCACTGACACCATATCTGTTATTGTCATCATGACAAGATGACCACTTGTCCATCATTTCGACGCTGATGCGTGGCTGGTGCCAGCGGCACTGATCTGTCACACCGATGAAAAGCGCTGTCGTTCGAATCGCAAAACCGAACACCACAACCGAATGCAGCGCACAATGAGGACCAAATATCGGCGCTCGCAACGCATGGTTCAGCGTGCTTTACAATTACGAAATCGGCGAAATACATAGAAGAGATGATGCGCAAGTTTGGAATAAGGGCTTAACGAAATGTGAATATGTATACATCAGGTACAAACACAGATAAGCCCTTTTTCGCAAACGACTACACAATTATCTATAAAGCCCTTACCTTCATGCTTTCGAAGCCAGAGCTTCCTTGACTGGAATTTGACCCTGTCGAAATACGATGTGATGGATCCGGAAGCACGGACGTCGAAGGATACGCCAAAGACGTCATCCCTGAAACATAACGGGTAGAGAGGAGGGAAACGGAAGAGGTATCGAAATTCGTATGATGAAATCTATGGAGTTGCGTTTCCCAATTGTTCAATTGCTCATGGAAAAGTCGACCGAAATTCGGCACAGCGACACCATAGCTACTCATATTAGTTCAGTTGGTGTTGGCTTTATGCCAGACTGGTGAAAATGTGGGAAAGAGTGCATGTGAAATGAGATGTGGTAAGGGTAACTCGTGCAAAGTATGACTTCAGACCATGCTGTTTCACTATCGTCTGCTTTTTCAAGCTACCAAGGCAATGAGAATGGTTTTGCACCTGCTCGGCAACACAAATCCATATTAGTAATCGTTGAAAACCAGTTGTGAAAGATCTTGTAGGATAACGGAGCCGCGGTGGAAACCACTAATTACATCTACCACAGACCACCCATTCAGAAACGGTTGATTGAGCCTCTGTCACATTAACATATTTGCCTCCGAAATCCCAGGACCATCTATTCACTAAAAAGATGGAAGAGTATGTAAAGAAGTAGAAGGTATTTATGAGAAACAGATGATATAAAGAGGAGAAGAGCGATTCGCGAGCATTGGTCAGCAGATTAGAAGGGGTCAAAAACACTGCAAGAGACAATGGAGCTGCATGAGCTCGAGGGCGTGATGATTAGCGCGTGGCGCCGAAGGGTGAATACGAGCCATTCTACTGGATGCCCCGGTCGGGCAGCGATTGAAATCAAACACCTCACAACATCAACGCACACGCACACCAATATCATAACATTAGGGTAGCGGCTATCTTGGAAGTATTTATAGCGGAAATACAATATCTAAGAAGAATGATATTGTTCACATTTTGGATGTGGAACAACGTGGCACAGTTTGACTCAGATCATAATGCGTACAACTCAACACTTCGGGTAGCACGGTACTTTGCAATCACATTAGATGAACTACAGCTAGGGTTTAGAAGTAAATTGAAAAGCGATAATATCTATGGCAACTCGAAGTGCAAGCCTACGCCACAACTAAACGCGATATCCACTTATAACTCACTCTTCGCCATAAGGATGCAAAACTTTCTAGGAAATATCACCAAGAGAAGAGTTCAAATTACTTCAATACCCTCAAACTTGAAGAAATAGGAAATCAAATTTTCTTCGATTTCGGATAAGTCGAAACAACAAACATGTGCAAGTGTAACTGCGGCAGAGCAACTAAAACGAGAAGAATGGCTAATTCATATTTAAAGCATACGAGAGGAGATTAGGCATATCGTGGAGTGTGAAACATCTGTCTTAGTAGAAAAATTATCAGAGATTAGAGAAAGTTCAAAACAATGTCAGGGGAAAGCTTTTCATCAGGTCTGAAGTTTTCGTCTATTCTAGGATATCCACACTCAACTCACGGAAATACAGAATATAACTTGCATACTCTAGATTCTCGCCGAAAACTCTATGATAGTGCTTGTATGATTTTCAAAATTATGTGCGGTATCACCAAAATTGATTCATCCAATTTTATGGATTTAACTCTAGAATTAGAGGGTCGTCGGAGAAATTTCTTACTTAACTACGAAAGCAAGCTTAGAACTCCACTGTTTTACTTGCTGAGCTGGTCAAACATTTATTTCTCGTAAAATCAATGTGCCGTTCGCTCCAAAGACTTTCATGTTGTTCAAACGTAGGGAAAAGAAGCAGATTGTGTTGCTGGGTACTATGATAGTATGAACTTTTTCTTGTATGTTACTATGCTTGTATTTTTGTCGTCTGCCTTGAGCAGCATCTCAAATAAATAAACAAATGAATAAAAAAGCAACTGGGATGCCAACATTAATGGGAGAGCAGGCAGCGCTGGAACAGCGCAGATTCCAATTCAATCTCCGTTTCCATGCGAGGAAGTACGGAGTATTCAACCAGAAACGAACTTTTCACTACATTACTAAGAACTGCACTTTCTTGCACGAGATGGCAAAATGGCCAGAATGCGTGCGTTGACTTATTGGAGGAGGATATGCGGAGGCGTGGAAGCTTGTTTGATCGAGCCCAGCACCGGAAATCAAGTCACTGAAAAAAAACCGCTTTAAAGTTCAACATGACACCATGTGGCCAAAGGCGCGAGAAATGCGCCGCGAGAAATCCGCGGCAAAGTTCTCTCCTTTCCTGAATATTGGAGCATGGTGACTAAATTGTGTATAGAGTGCAAAAGAGGGACGAGAAAAGGGCGCCCTCATCTCAGTCAACGGCAATTTCAAGGCCGAGAACAAAAGCCAAACAAAGGTGCGCAAAATTCAGTTGAAACCGATTAAATGCTTGTTAATTATGCTTGTTTAGAGTGGGCTATGACCACGGAATTGTGAAGCCAACACTGCTTTGAAATGAGTTACGGGAATGGAAGATAACCATCTTTTGATTTAGCATTGGCTAGTTAGTGGATCAAGGCCAGCTAGGATGAAGACGATTTTCAAATAAACCCCTCCCCTTTCTCTACACCTTCACTAAAGCCATCTTGCCTACAAAGCGTTTACTTTAGGAGCGGGCGGTGAAGTGTGGGAGGTACACGAAATTGAAAACTATAATTTCTGCAATTGACAACAAGATCCCCTAAAAATGTCTTCCTCTTGGTCAAATCCAATCGCTTCGCAGAGGAATGCTTGACAGAACTTGAGTTCTGCAGACAATGCCGGCATCAACCTAGCCATCAAGTAGGGTGGAAAGGCACGCTGTTTCAAGGCGGAAGCCAGCCTTACAAACACTGACAGTGGCAGCCACCAGTCTAGCATCGACTTCACGTTCCATTGAAATGCTCATTATCATCACTTTTTGCGTCCATACTAAAAAAAACTCAAATGGCATGAAGCAATTGCCCCCCCCCCCCCCTGTTAGTGATCTTCGAATGCACTCATGACTGTCCAGCAGTTCCACTTTCATTGTTGCATATGAACGAATAAAACACTTGCGGTGAACCGGTTTGGCTCTTCAACAGGGATTTACTGATTCTCAAGTCAAAGATATGGTAGCTTCCGGTTGCCCCTATTGATAGAAAGCCACGAAAAATACTTCTAGAGTTCCCCGGGCATAACAGCATAATTAGCGAAACTTGAATATTTGTACAGCAGTAGTTACTCACCGAGGTGAAGCAGTTCTAAAGGGCACTATTAGGTTAATCCTTAATAGAACAGTGGCTTTATCAAAAATTGCGATAAGAGCTTCGAAAGCAGAAAGGCCATAAGGCCATGTTATAAATAGGACAGACGGTGGTCTTGAAAGACCTCATGGGTACATTCAGAGGAAGTGGTCCGCCGTTCAATCGCGCATATTGTGTTGACCCGACAACGACCGACGAAACACAGCGCATTCCCGCATGAATAATTCGAGGGTCGAGCCATCATTACGATTGCTCTCTTCGCAGCAACAGCGCGCCCTAGCAGCTTTGCACCGCAGACGGTAACGGCTCGACAACACATAGAGAGGCAGAGTTGCTAAACAAGAGCAGCAGCAGCACGACTAACACCAAGCGCAACCGCAAATGCACATGTAATCCCCGGCGAACGATGGTCACTAACCTCCACTCCGTTCACTCGAGCTCATACGCATATTTGCAGCATAATTGCTACTCACTATGAATGCGTTAGTATTAGTCGCAAATGGCGCACATTTAAGTGATTGGTTGAACACGTAATTTAGATCAGGAGCTTATTATTTAGCAGACTAAGAACACCTTCGGACTCTAGTAGAACTACGAAGCATGTTCAAGAAGCTCTTTATACACTAGTAAACCCTGGGTTTCTTCACCGAAATTCGGATGCTTTCTTCACCTTCTACCTTTGCTTATTTGCTGCTATGCACAGCAACAGTGCTACTGCTGAATGAATGGACATCGGAATAAGACACGTATCCAAGAACCACTCAAATCAGAAGCTTGTCGGCAGCGTGAAGAACTCTTCCACTTTTTTCGATACCGGTCAGCAAAATTTAGAGATTATACGATTGACTGGATGACAGTGGGAATAGAAGCTATGGTACTACAGCTAATTCAGCAGCACCTTCTGAAGCCACGCTCTGATGGCTCCATTGCTTCTGGCACAACTTCCTGCGCTACGCGAAGTTGGTCCATTGTGGAAAAGATCTGTATTTAGTAAAATCGGTAAATAGAAAAATAAAGACACGTGTGTCACATGGGTTATGAAGAAAATATGATACTACATAATACCAGGCACTGCAGCCGAAATCTACCGGTTTTATGAAAAACAGTATTACTATAACACCTCTGATAGAGTAATTCTATGATAATTACCTACAAATCATCCGACCAACTGAACAACATTGTGCTAACAAGAGTTACATCACATCAAAACACATAACACCCCTTGTTGTCGTTTGCTTACTGTAGCATTCATAATTACTGGTTCATATAATATGAAAATCGAAAATAAGCAGGATACCTGAAAAGCGCTATTCCTACGCGGCAAAAAAAAACAATTGTGAGTAGCGGAACCAATTAGATTTAAGGCATCGAAAACCGCCCTATACACATATCAAATATCCATTAAAGACCTCTCAACAGGCGGGAGGGGGTGCTTTTTTCAGAAGAAGAAAAGAAAATTTTTGAGGATTCGAGAAACACTGTAAAGTTATTTTGACAATTTCCCAACCCACGCCCGGTAGGCTTTTTGTGAAATAGTGGAGCCAAGTAGTTAGTGATTAAAGTAGGAGCACTTAGCGTGGGGAAGCAAAGGGGCCGCGTTGGTCCCGAATTTAGTTCAACGGGATGCTTCATGTTATACCCTATGGGCCCTGCGCTCGTGAGCAGATGGAATTCATGATCTCATCCTACAAGGGAGGGCGTCAGCCGTCACCATCAACACCAGGCGGCACATCCGATGGTGCTCCTAATGGTGTTGTCAACGGCCAGAATGAGTGAGCGTGAGAATGAACGAATTCATCAGAACTTTAGACACAAAACAAGCGAAGCGACGCGGCAGAAGCTTTTGATGCGAGTGGCCGTCGTGCCTCCTAAATGAGCGAAAGTGCTTGCTGGGAATCAAGAGGGCGATGGCTACGCGATAGTGTCCAGCAGATGTGTGTGAATCCTCTCTGATGCTAATGTGAAAACAGGGAAAGAAATGTGGTTGGGCGCATAGAACCCGCGCTGGAAGAGATATAAGACGGCGCTCCGCTATTTTTATGCATTATTCTGCGGAATGAATACATGAATGAACTTAAAAAAAAGACTCGAAAAAATCTTTGCGTTCCAGCAACTAACACAGCAATACTTGCCTCTACTCCTCGCAGGCGAAAATGAATCGGGGCGTCAACGCTTAAGAGTAGGCGCGTTGATTGAGGGCGACAAAGAGCACTGAATGAAATGTATGCATATAGCCGGGCTAGGCCGGCCACCCTGGTCAGGTTTCGGCCTAGGAGCCTCGCATGGAAGCACTCCACACCTGAATGCGAGTAATTGGAGCTCCACGGGAAACGAATTCGAGGAACCTCCGCTTTTCCACAACATCGTTCGAGCCAAATGAGAGGAAAACAATGGCATGCGGTGAGATACATTCATCGGATAGTCGAGTGTTATACTAGCTTGCAACGAATGTATCCAAAAGCTACTCTGAGGGTAGAAAGTTAGCGTTTCAAGTCCTCGATTAGTAACTTCGAAGCGCATAAGGCGCCAACTGTTGTTAATAGGGCCGGCTCGACGTTTTATAAACTGGTCAAGATAGGAGAACCTTCTGACAAATCAAGTTCCTTCGAAGAAGCCTCGGAAAAGTGTCTAACACCACAGTTCTCACACTCAGGTTTTTTGCTTGCACGCCGTTTTATTTTACCTCATCTTTGTTCTGTCTTTGTTAGCCTTTTCTGTCTCCTTATGTTGGTTCAAGATGGGGGTGTACCAATGAAACGAACAACTACAAGAAAGTTAAAGATTTAAAATACTCAAATTGCAGCTCTGACGGAGCAACATGTCGCATCCAAAAATGGATATGTGAATTAACTGCGACCGAGGTACATAAGCTGATTTTATATCCAGAAATTCACCTGTTTAGCGCGACCTAATTCAGTGCAAACAAGGCCAGCAAAAGGTTTACCCCTCCTTTTTGCCCATGTAGGGAAAACAAGACATGGCTCCTCTAGCCCTCCAGGTGTTCCACTGTACAAGAAAATCTACTCAAAATAGCGAACGAAATCCATAGTGCAAATACTGTGACAACTAGAGAGAGATGGAAGAACACATAGAGATTGAGACGATATAGAGAGAATGATAGAAAGAGAGATGCAAACGCAAAGCGAGATAATCCAATGTTGACAATTAGATACACTGGCGCTACGATAAACAAAATATCTCGCTAAGGATAAATGCCTTGTTATGAGGAAAGTTAATTAAGAAATGATATAGTAATCAATTCTTGTCGACAACAATAACATTTCCCCTCACAAGTTACACGCTCATAGAACTTTTCTGTAAACCTCAGCTTTGTTCATAAAAAAGTCGAACGTCCTGAAACCTAAGCATCTCTACAACCCGCTTTCTATTTTCTACAGAATACGCCATGGCGTCAGGAAACTTTCAGCCAACCAAAACGACTTTCTATGCCTCCTTGTCCCCCCCCCCTTTACATGGGTCTTACCACCCCACTCCAAGCACTCCTTCTCGTCCATCTAGTTTCTTCCTCATTCCTCCAACATAAGTGAACAGCGTGGGGTAAAATGGCACACATCCAAAACCCCTTTCATATCTATTATATAAAACAGTAGTCTATTATATAAAGCAGTAGTTTGGTGTGTCTGTCTGTTTGTAACCAGTAGGCTCGCTCATTACCTAAAAAATAGTAGGGACAAGATCTCGGAGGGGTGAGAAGTTGTCCTTAGGGAATGTACGGTTGTAGGCAGGGCTTAACTACAAGCCGGTAAGCTAGTGGGCGGCGTTAGGCCCAATGGGCGGGGCCTGCTCAGAATCTATTCAGAATATCGATTTTGCGCCGAGGGCTAGCTCGAATGAGGTTGGAAACCATATTATTGATTAACGACCGGTAATGAAAGATTCCATGACTCTGCAAACAATTTCTGAATATTTTCCAAAACTTGCAAAAATACTATTTTCATCCCATCCAAAACCCACTGCCGATATCACCGTATACGAAGTACAATACGACCTGCCCCCAAATGAATGATTTGACGTTCCCAAATAAGTATTTCTCGCCCCATCGCGTTCTATGAGGGTGTTGGACTAAGGAGATTGGGAAGCGATGAAGACATGTATGTTTTCTCGGTCTTTTATGTAACGGTGCTGATGTATCCGACGAAAATCTATTATGTATACTGCGGTCCTAGCCCTTCAAGCCTCGTGACACACTAGATTGATTACTGACAAATTTAATAAGATATAAAAAGGGCTCGCCCGAACGCGATTTAAGCAGGTAACAAATTAAATATCTACGCGATAACTAGGTAAATCTAATACTCGACAACACCTTCACACTATTTAACTTTCAGAGACATGATAACCCAAAACCTAACCTCCATATTGTGCAATATTATAATTATGTGTAGAGCAAGGATTTCTAGAACCTGAAACATCCAACTGCTGAAAATACCGCCCATGAGGAGCGAAGATCGGAAGACTATTTCGCCCCTTAAGCAAACAGGCGAATATTGAAGTTTTTCTTGTGGATCGCTTCCCGGATGTATGTAGAATACGTGCCAGTTCCGAAAATCTATCGCAAAGCACGATTTGGAAATTCAGGAACCAGGCATGAAACCAGTCATATGAAACACAAACACACAGCACACTGCTACTGGAAATATAAGAAATAAAGCGTATCAGGATGGGAAACCACTGGATGGAATTTCATAATAAACAAAAAGAAAACATGTATACTCAGGACGAAGTCGACGTAGTAGGAGGGGTGGCGGCAAGGAGCGAACCTTTTTTCTGCTATGCACCAACGGGCGAAAAGTGAACCACTCAACGGGGCAGAGTACTAGGAAAGACGCAAGCGTATGAATGTTGCCTGAATGTGAATGCAATGCGAGTTTATGAGGATTGGATGAGAGTGGCAAGCGATGAGGAGCGATAACGCGGTGATGAGGCCGAAACGTCGTTGCGCACTATACCCCCTGTTCGCCTTCACTTACTTGCATGATTGGCGATATTCATGAGACCGACGGCCACGAGCCACCACAGCCTCGTAGCTAGTCGAATCACGACATTGTGTGCGACCCACCACACCAAACGACTGCTGATCGTCGACGGTCGTCGTCGTTCGCCAAAGCGTTATGATGCTCACATCTGGCTATCGGCGATCGAACGTCCACCGCTCGTATATTCCCCCACATGACATTCAGCATATCAAGTCGTAAAACTGCGCGCCGATTCCCCTCTCAGATGCACATTGGCAAGATTCTCGACATGAATACATTTCGTTGAGCATTTAAAGACGAATCAGAAGCAAACGTCAACTGCGGGGTGAGCACGTACCAGATGTACAACCACCACTAAATGAACGTGCACACCATGTGAAGCGAGCGTTAAAAGATAACTTCATTCGAAGGCACCAGAGTGTACGCTACGCGTTGGCGAGTACGAATCGAGAAGAACTCGAGCATGAGCAAATTGAAAAGCATGCACGCCTCGACCAGCATTATAAATAGCGACGCAAGTCAACGTGATGGACGTCGTCCTAGTGGTGGTGGTGACACCTTCGCGCACCACCGACAGCCAGCGTCAAACAGTGTGCCGCCTTGGCACGAGCGCGCACACGCCGCGCCTTGACGACGATTAGCCCGATCTGAGTTTATTGAGTTGGCGGGCGTTCAAGGGTTCCGACACTCTAATTTATTCATGGCTACTGCTTTGTCGGCTTATACTGTTAGAGCGAGAACGACGACGAGATGGATGAGCAGGAGGGTGAGGAAATAACAAGAAAGGATGTCTGAAGTGGTGAGAAGAGGTTCATATCGTGGAGAAGCAGAGTCAACCTCATGGCACAACGAGGACCATCGGCGTCAAAAGAAAGGTATGAAAGCTTTAATGACGCTCGAGAGCTGCAGTAGCAGCAGAGGGATATTGCAAATGAAAAAAAAGCGTCATGGTATTAAGGCAACATGCACTTTCACTATTAGAAAATAACCCATTATGAAAATGACCATGGTAATGATGATGAGATGTAGACCAAGCATGAAACTTACCACCGTTTCTTGTTCCAAGCAGCTGACCAACTTCCGTGCCATAGTTCGAAAACGATGACGAGGAGTGCGTGCCAAAGATAGACGGGCGGCAACCTCTGCAAAATATCAAAAGAATAAGATGTCATCCTGACAATGGAAATGCGACAAAAAGCCAATAATATTATTTCGTAGCCACTAGACTGCGTTTTTTTTTGCGCGAAAAACATTTCTGAACGTCGTGTTCAAAGCCAATTCAAGGTGTGTTTCAAAAGGGAAGTGTGATACCCACAAAGAACTAACCTAAATCCATTATATCCAATCAAGCACCAGGTACCATGCTAGAGTTCGATCAATAGTAGTGAACAATTTATCAAGATGAACAATATTGGGCTTCATTGATTTTATGGATGACTTTTCAAAAGAATACTCTACTGGTAAGCTGAAGCGTGATTCGGATAAAATTATTTTGGAATCGAGTTCTCCTGACAAGCTTGAATATTAGAAAATACTATTTGAATTTCACAGTCGCGGAAACATCAGAGAGCGATTTGGGCCTCACAATGAATTTGTATGGCCAGCTGATGTACAAATGTTTCAATCATTTCAGAGAAGTCTGGTTCCAGTCAATCGAAGCAGGAGGGTTGGGAGGCGTGGTTGACCTGTCAAGGTTGGACTCGGGAACCCGAACCATTCGCATGGGACACTACTTTCAACTAAGTTCCGCCATGTTCAGATATTATAATGAAAAAAAATTGGTTAGTAGGTTCTCTATATAGGTTCTTAAGGTACGCCTTTGATCCCAACAAAACAGCACTTATACAGATGGCAACTATTCTGTATACGTCAAGTTGCAAAGCTGCAGTATCTACACACCTATCAAACCTTTTTGAGAGCTTGAAAAAAAATCCGCAGGAAGGGGCGGGGCGTGAGGGGTGGTAGGGGAGGTGGCAATCTTGTTAGTAGCGTCGCTTACCTCGTTAATATCGTAGACAGTGCAGCATGTCTGAGTCTAGCTCAGCATGCCTTACATTTCAAATATTGCTTGAACGTTTTCTCTTTGATCGTAAAGAACTCGATTTTGAATTGTTTTCAAGAAAAAAGCAGTCAGTCATGGCAGAAAAGGTTACCAGTCGCTTGGCATAAGAATCTTTGTAATTTACACGTTAAGGACAGATTCACTTCATTTTTGTGTTCAGCTTTTGGAAAAGAAAACTAAAAGCTACTGCGCTTTTGAAAACGAACTCCCCTCCTCAAAACCTATATGGATTCTCGCCAAATAGTGAACAGACCCACAGATATCCTCTCAGATCTGCATTTATTGGAGCTAATCAATAGAAGAGTGCAGCTCGCAAAGAGGTAAGTCTTTTCGCGATTTGTTCGTCATTGTTGGAAACCTCATGGATAACGCAAACTCGAAATCAGCCTAATTTCTAGAAGAGGTGTTTGAAAACAAGGGTGTAAGTGGTGCACTGGCAAGTAGCGCCGTTCATCACGCGCGCGGTCTGCCTTACAAACCCTGGGTCGTAAGCTGTCCAGCCTAGGCTGTCTTCCATCGACGTCACTTAGTTTGTATTAACAAACTCGCGTGGGTAGATAAAAACACTGGCTTACACATCGGCTGGCCCAAAAGTCATTGTATAGGCCACATCGCATTCAAATGCCACTACGAATGTACAAATGGAAGTAGAATGCGTGCCGCATCCCAGCAAAGGGATTGATCAACGCCGCGACGTGGGCGAAAATAGTGCAGTTGCGTAGCCTGTTGTAGCTGACTGAATCTTGGATAGATCCCGTCCAGGCCACCTATAATTTTAAACCTTTCTGGGTCAGCTTACTGAATTCAGCCTTGACTGGGAGGACAAAAACATTGACTTGCACATTGGACACCTCCCGCAAGCCTTTAAACGGAAGCAGAATGCATGGTGCACCTCAAAAATTATGACCAATAATCTATCCTTTCTCAGTTTAAGTTCAGAAATACGATAGTTTTTATGCTTGTTAAGTTTGTTAAATTTTGAAGAAACCTACTACACTACTCAAGCCTGGTTTAAAGGTATTATCGGAAATGCAGCAGTTACTCAGAAATGTTTTCTTGTAAGGGCGATTACCTATTTGACCCATACATTACAACGTGCTTTAATCGCAATCAGTCTGACCGCAGCTTCTTTACAGTTCATTGGCGGCTAATCAATGATGCCATAATGCTAGACAGGGTTTTAGATAAGAATCGACCTACACTAGAATAACAGCATCACCATGTTAATACATAATAAATATTTGACCATCCCATTAAATAGGAAATCCACGCAGTTGGAATTATTTATATAGTACTCTTGTTCACACTTCCTTTGGTGTATGATAAGCTGCGAATTACTCCTTCACATTCCCTTGAGCCTTCGAAATATCATCACCGAAAAAAATGATATAAAAAATCAAAGTGGGCGAAAGAGGAAAGCATTATGAGAAAGCTTCTGATTACCAAATGGGTGACGTTTTGAGTCATAGATCTCGCTCTTTATGTCCATATATAATTGTAGGTGGTAAACCAGGGTTAGTTCCCAATTTGAGATTTCTAGAGTAAGAAAACTTCTTCGCAACTAACCGGTTACAGTTTTGCGAGTCACTGCTGCGATCGTCACTCATTCGTGACGGCGAGGCCATAGATCGGCAGCTGAGATTGCTGCGAACATTGCGGTTCACTTCGTCATCTATAGCATAGAAAGGTTTGAAAAAAGAATAATTTTACTTGTCATGTGCTCAGCTGTCTGAAGAGTAAGCTCAGTACTATGGCTAACAACACCGTAAACATGTTCTACAACAGCCCTTTCAACAATGACAAAAAACGGCTTTTCACAATCTAGCTGCAATTAAGTCTAAGTATTACTCCCAACTTTTTCCCAAAATCAGGGTTATGCAACTTACATTTGCTCCTTTCAACTACTGACATATTCGGCACCACAGGCACATTGACCTTTTTTGCTTGACGTCCTGACGCGGGCGCCGTTCCTTGAAACGGCGCCATAGCCACTCTCGACGACATTGAAATAACTGAAATCGCAACTGATTAATTGAACGACCATTCAGAGAAAATCGATTAACAGTGAATCTCAGATCTTCTCCAATAAACAACCAGTCCAGCGCTTCTCACCACTAAGTCGTTTGACTGTTGCCGTGGTTTTCCGATTCGGCCTTAGAGTGGCAGCCTTCGTCCAATCTATAGCCACCTCCTTCGGTTTTTTAGGACGAGGCAAGGACATGTCTAACTCCCGTCCTTAAAGTTTCGATCATTCGTGGTATGGCACAACAGATATCACTAAGAGGCGATCCAGAATTCCGTAAAACAGCGACAGGAAGAATAATCAAGCAAACTATACGAAAATCAAAGAAAGTAATTGAAGGACAAAATTTTGCAGAAGCTGACCCAGACAAGCATGCATGTTGTGCGACTCTTATCAGCCTCTGTTGGTTCAGTCAATAGTAGTCATTGAAAGGATAGCGTTGACTCGGAGGTAGAAAACGTTAAACTACTATGAAAATGGTTGCAAAGCATCCCACTTCTAAGAGGAGGAACAACCCATTTTATAGCTAGACGGCTACTTACAAGAAGAGGCTGGGAAGCCGTGTTGGCCTTACGCCAGCCGCTGATACATAAAACTATTGCCTACGACGACGGAACAATAAAGGTCGCGTCGTGGCTGTATGCACCATAAATATAATGATAGTTGGTGGTTGACCAAAATGCCAAATGATTGTACGTTCACATCAACACGCCGGCGGAGACGAAGTAGCCACCTGCACTTTGGTCATTTATCGGATTTTCTGCTGAGGTGTTCGGATGCGTGCTTCCAGTGGTACTTTTTGTGAACGGATTACAGAATCCTACAGAATCCCAACATGCCACGGCATCGTCACAAAGTCGACGTCAGCATATTAACTGTGGGAGTACCACGGTAATCATCCCTTGTGTATTACCGTGAAAGTGTGCACATAAGTATACAACGAACTGCGGGGCACAACTCAGCTGCGGGAAAAAACCAGTATAACTATGTTAAGGTCTATCTTTTCGCTATCAAAAACCACTAGACGCTAAAACTTGAAAATCCTTGTCAACGAAGAAACAAGTGGTGAGACTGAATTGCTGCAGGAAAGTGATCTCCTTGTAAGTGTTCAAAGTTGAGTGCATAACGGAAACAATTACTTGCTTCGCTTGAACTACAATAGTTTATGGCATCATGTAGGTAGGGAGAAGGAATTGGGCAAGCTGGACTTCCGTAAACACCAACTACACCAACACGTTCATTTACAAATGACTATGTACTTCTATGTTACAACTGAACCACTCCTTCCGCACATTCATTTCCGCCCCAACTTGCTTCACATTAATCACTGCAGCAGTAGTAGTAATAAACACTGTAGTAAACATATGCAAAAATTAATAAAAAAAATAACGATTGAAGGTTATAAGTGCTTTGTTTTCCCACATATTCTATGAAGTTCCCAATGGCAATGTACTGCAAGGGAAACGGTAACATAAGACTCATCCTGGTATCTATCCCGGCTTGATGGCATTATTCACCACACATATCACAAAAAAACTGCTTCAAAATACAGTGAAAGAAATCCGTACGTTAGACCAGCACAGCAAAATTATGCCTAACAATAAAATAAACATTTAGAAAGATGAAAAAATATCATGTTCGATTCGTCGTCACCAACGCTCAACAACATTGAGGGTAGCGAGGATTATGTACTGCCGCAGGCGAAAAAAAGGTTACGAAGAAAAATTCATAAAAACATCTAGAAATACATGGTCAGCTGTCAGTTGGACGTGATATGGATAGCGATACAACCTCAAAACAACCTTGTACACGTAACCTGCACTTGTAAGGATCAAAAACCATTCCAGGCTTGCATCCTCCTACTTTGGCCACATAAGCATGTTTTCACGCTTTATTTATTCAAAATAGCCCTACTTCACCAAATGGTCCATAGGTTGAACACTACTTCCTTAGATGGTTCACTTGTTACCACTACTTTACCTCAGTAGATGATTGTGCTTCGAATAGAGCATCACCAAAGCATTGGGGGTAGGGTCTAGAGGATCTGCCACTTGCAGCGTTGCAAATATCGTCCGGCTTCCATAAGCCAATAAATGGGTCAAACACGCATTCAAACGCCTTTACAATGTCACTGTATGGATCAAATGGGTGGCGCATTCCGAAAAGAATGGTCTGAACAAAACAGTTTGCTTGCCCTTCCTATATTTTTCTTGCGACAGCATGTGCAACCGTCTCATGATGGCTACTAGCAGGACAAGAATGAATAACTAGAAATTTGAATGAGTTCGGCAAAAATAAGAAAACCACATATAACACATAACATAACAATTTCAAAGCGAAAGGTGATCTAGGTGGAGTGAAACAACCATGAACACAAATGAAACTTGTTCCACCGGCTGAAAACGAACGTTACAACCAAGTACCAAGTCAACACAACTACCATATTCATCACGCGACACGTTCGGGCAGCAGATGACATGACTCTACGTGTTCTATACACATACATATTTTCAGCGCATGGTTGTCATTAATATGCGACGGGCCGTCGGTCATTCAAGGACAACCCACCACGAATGCCAACAACAATCTGCTACTCATGGTTACAGGAGACGGCGGCCCAGTTGCTTCATTGTCTTTACTCCCATAGAAAACTCCAGGTATATCTCAATTAGAGCGGAACAACACGCTGGGTGTTATACCCCAACAACAAAAAAACTTTTAGCCCGCCCTCTTCTCTCCCCTATAGCTATTAAATACTCGGCCATTCCATTATCAGTAGTGGTCAGTGGAATCGCAAACACGTGCACTGTAGTGTTCAGGGGCATAGATGGAGCAGCGCGTTCGCTGCGATGTCCGATAAGAAGGGAATGAACTGCAAGAGGAGCACAATTAGAGCGCGTGAGACAGTGCAACAAGTATACAGAAGATATCTAATTAGGTCACACATAAGCACAATATTCAACTGGGTTGGCGTAGATGGTATTCTAAGTATTCGATGTTGAGCTGTCTACCACAATTGGCCTCCGCAAGACGGCATCTGCTCTCCTAATCATACACAAAGAAATACTTGGCGGCGCAGCCTGGTGTCGGCCTCCGCCGCCGCCACGGAAATCCAACCACACACCAAGGCCGCGGATTAACCCCTTCTATCAGCTGTCCTCGCCGGCTATGAATTCTCCGATTCTCCTCAAAACAACATCTTTTTAACCCTGTTACTAGTACGAATAATGGCGAACCACAACACAGCAAGTCAACTTGCGCTGCTCTCAAGGTCTCATCAAAACCTCGTTCTGAGAACAGATGGGATCTACTGTATCCTCAGGGCTACCACCTCATCCGATCTAATTAAAATAAAAATATGAAAATATCCCAAATACCATCTTCCCAAATACCATCTTCCCATCTAAAAATTGAAATAAAGCTCCCTAGGGAGTGAGTGGAACGACTGTAAGAGCAACCCCACACCCTCTTCGTACGATTCCACTGGGAACCCGAAAGAATAGCCATTATGAAGAAATTTCAAAAAATCGCACATGGCGCCTCATGGGGCAGAGCAATAGAGCAGAAAAGCGAACGGTATTTAGTGTGGGTAACGCCATTTCTAGGACATGCGAGTTTGATCGAGTCTCTTTAGATGGCTTTCCACTCAATACGGCGATCCCTCCCTCTGCATTCATTCTCTGTGTTGGGAATCATCTGCTTATAATACTCTCGACTGAGTGGATCTGCGCAAGGCAAACGGTGAATTATACAAAACCTCCAGCCTGATAAACAACCCCGTCACAACAAATCAGCATAAAACGCAGCCAAGTCACAAGAATAACAACGTTCTCACTGACGCTTCATTGATTAGGAAATTTTCACGATTAGGAGAAAACACATTCGGGTGTTTCCCAGCACTAGTGTACAGAACCACTTTGATTTGCCACTGTCCTCAAATTGCAATCCTGCTGTCTTCATCATCGGAGAACAAAGGAATCACGCAGAAATTAGGACATCCTTCGACAAAGGTGGGTGATGGCGAGGGTAGTAGTTGCGCGAGCACGCGCACATGAGGGCCTGACGATCTATAATGCGAACTGAGTGAATGCTACGGTAAAGATGGAGTCAGTGATTAGGAGCGTATTATAGAACCAGAGAATTGTGAACGACAGATTGTGGACGAGCCCATTACGACCTCGTCGCCCTTCAAACGATGCCACATCCCGTAAAGGTTCTCTGTGGAAACTGAAAGTGAGACAACGTCCTAGGAGGAAAACGCGAGATGCATAGGGCAAGCCGGTTCTGACAATGGTGAAAGGTAAACACGCAAGCCCCATCGATATCTGGAGCAACAGAAGCTAAAAGTGTAAAAACTCGGATGATGATCGTTCTGCTGATCCGCTGAACCAATACGGCAAAAAGGGAGTCGACCCTGTTTGCGGCGATGTTGGTTTCGTTAGCTCGCCGTGGCTATCTGACAAAGTAGTGAAGCGGACTCCGCACTGCGTAATGGTTGTTGAGACGTGTGCTAATGTGGGTTTTTGATACGGATTACGATGAGAATACGCCAAGTCTAACGCCGCCGACCGGACACATTAGTCCCTGCGGGATACCCGGATCTGACCGTAGGCAAACGCTGTAACAATTGGGATCGGATAACATTGGAAAGAACACAGTAAGCGTTCCCTTACTGCTCAGGCCGGCCATTCATCGCTCGCGAGAAACGATTGAGGAGCTAGAGAGTTGTAAGAAATGGCAGCAACGATGCGTGAAATGGTTATTCCGTCGCCGCGCCGGCGTTTTCGATTCGGAATAACTAGAATTGAGACGTGAACTCGATAGCACGATCTGTATACATCACGTAGATAAGAAGGCGTAAGCTTGAAGCAACGGCCAGCTCAGGTTGCTGTGAGATTGAGTTAGAGGGGTGCAACAGCGACGGGTAGGGTGTGCACAGCAGAACGCTCGCGCATGTGCTGCGTCAAGCCGCGCTTAACTGTCATGATCATTAAGGCAAACTAACCGTACTCAAGTGAGACGTCACAAACAGGCAGCTTCTAAATGCGGAACAATGGACAGGGAGAGAGCAACGACCGAGGGTCAGTGGTTGGCTCAAGGTTGTGATGAGCGTCACTGTGCGCGTGTGTGCGTTGGAAAAATAGGAGGGTTACGCATTCCCAGGGCGGGGAGGAGCGCTGCACAAACGACGTGCGTATCTTACGAGTTCCAAAAGAATGCGATCTTCGCTTACTATACCAAAGAACAGGGGTGATGTCAACAACAGTGATGCGCAGAGCAGCTGCAAATCGTCTTACAAAGAGAGATAATCCGTTTGAAATAGACAGTCAGTACACAAAGTCGCACGCGTACGAGTGTATGTAAATGAAATGTCACCATGGCATCAAAGGCTACCGCCTCATAAGGAATGAGGTCGTCGCTGCAAATCATGAATCCCGCTGAGTGGACATCTCTCACTGTCCGGTATGCAAATGACAGTGGCAAAACGGCATCGTGGTCATAATTCACGTCGATGAATGCGTCAAAGTGTGAGAAGCCGGATAGATGGCAATATGACTGTGACAGATAGCGCTAGCATGGCTCCCATAGCAATGGTTGAAACCATAGTAGAAATGAACAAAAAGGAAGGCTCATCATGATTCAAGCAATGGAAATCTTCGTTACAAATCCAATTTGTAGGATTTTCTCTGAACACACACACAGCCAACAAGCCTCAAGCAGTAGCCACAATGACCCAATCAATTGCTAACTATGAGCAGCGTCGCCAACCTAGAAAGATTATGGACTGACAGGTAACGTCTCATCACTGAGGCGAATGGATGATGGCGCGCCACGGGGTGACGACCTCGGTTTTTTGACAGGGCTGACCAGCGACGCAGCTCACTCTCACGAAACGCCTCAAATTCGCGGGTGCCCAACTGCATCCATCACCACCCTCTTCTTCACTTATCGTTGCCATTACAGTTAACATGCGATGACAAACACGCAGCACAATCAGATTACATTAAAATGAGCCTGCTGCAGAAAAATTAACACAAGAGAGTAGAACGACGAAGTTTATTCATAAACTCAGTTCACTAGCAGATGTGAGAAGAAAAAACCTTGGTGTCAGCCACAGTATGCACTGACTTTTCTCAGAGACCAAGGCGCTTTTTGTTCCAGATTAACGCTGAGCATCTTATCAAGCGTACAAAAACTACTAATCACTACGAAATGAGCCGCTTTGCCGCCCTATATCAGCAAAGAAATCGAAAGGTGTGATTTTACTTGTTTAGTCAACCAAAGCTGTTAAGAACTGCGTAAAGTTTGCAAATTCGAAAGTAAGCATGCTCATTCCGGACCCATCATGCACCACCTTAGTTATTGTAGCAAAACAATAACATAACATATGCAGCATCATTTAGGATACTGATTGCTCACTCGAAACGGGTAATAAGACGCTGCTCTTGCTGATCGATTGCAGTCACATTTCGAAAAACGATTAGAAAGAATTAACTCAATTCCGTCAAATAGGCCCTCGGGAACTAGGAAAACGAATCAATGCATGAGCATCATTCACTGAGGGTGAGCCCAGCTGCCCAGTTCAACTTGTGGACCAAATTACATTAAGATGCAGGTTAGATATAAGTACAAATACGCCATTATGATTTTCAAACCATGCCTGCATGGCTTCAATGGCTGTGCGATAACACCGCGCGTAAACACGTGAAAACCAGCGGTAATCAATCATAAGCGCAACCGCAAGAAGACAAATGACTACAAAAACTCATAGTTCAAATGGTGTCTCGCTACCATCTGGGTGGACGCATCTGCTTTTATTTTTTCAAAACCATAAGACGAAATGAAGGAAGAAAAGCCGGCTGATAGCGAGCGTAGGCTGATCAGACAACGACTCAAGGTTGTTGCGTACGGTATGTGCGCGAGTGAAGACAGACATGGAGAGGCGTCGTGGTAGTGCTGGAGAGTAGGCGGAGGTACAGACGGGAGGGACTGCGCTAAGTGTCAGGCGAAGCGCGTCAATGATATATGGGCTCAGGGCATTGTCGCATCGACGATGCGCAATCTGCTAACAGACGTTCAACAGACCCCGGCTGGCAAACATCCGTACCATCTCCATTGTCTTCGCGCCGATATTGCAACGATACGTGTGCCGCTTCTCACCATCATCACAATCCCTGCCATCAGTCATCGGGAACACGGTCGGCTGCCACCACGAGTTGTAGTGTCAGCTGCAGCGTTCGAAAAAAATGTTCCTGGGGTTGATGCCTACCGAGAGAGCTGAACAAGCAAAAGAAATGGAAGAAAAAAAGAGACCCACGAGCAGCCCCAGAGCAATAAACAGAGGGCCGATACACACACAACGGCATGTCTGAGGTGCTCTATTCAAAAGCTCACGGTATCGCCGTAAATGCGGCTGGTATTTTTTTGCCGTTGTGTCGCAGGCAGGCTTCTGCCATAATCTGCAAACTTGGAGTTGGTCAAACCGACTGCTGGCCACGTGGATTACGTGGAAAAGACATGACAGTAAGCAGGCGATATTGAATAGCCTTTCTAGAATGTGCCACGCACTTTACATTCACTAACCACTATCACTCTGAATGGAAGTATTTAATATAGATCAAAAGAGGTTTCCCCGTGCAGCCGATTACAAAACGGTACCTCTACTCTGTTAGGCAATTCTCTTGTCGCAGCCGACTCTGAGGGTATGAGAGGCTCAGTTTGCACGATCGGGATTCGATCAAGAATTTGATTCTTGAACCGTGAGTACAGTACGTAGCGACGCTTGCCACTACGTATACAATTGCCTCTCACCTGGCTGAACATCAACGGTCAACAACCCACCGAGAGGGTTTTACGGTGTTCCAGTTTCACGTAAAGAAACTGTATTGATTGTAATTAACCCATGCTAGGACTTGCAAAAGTCATTCCTATGAAGTACGGAAAAGCTCGTTAAGCAATTACTATTCCCTACAAATAGGCATTTGTGATGGAAAATAAATCAATGTCTGCAAATAAGTACACAAGATGAACGTAAAGGGCAGTCGCCTGCCACCGTCGCTTTTACTCTAGCATAGCAATTCTTCTGACTGTTTACTGGAGAAGATCTTATCGTGAGACAAATTCCCTACTAGAAGCAATCACACTTGTCATTTACCTGATTCTGGCTTGTCGATGATTTTCACCGCTGAGGACTGGAAATGTCCACTTCGAGAGTTGCCCTTTCGCCCGAACACAACACCTTTCCAACGTCCTTCTGGCGAATGTCGCCGGTCAATGATCTGAATCAGGTTGAGCTGAGATAAATTCCATATTTGTTGTTTTTTTTTATGATAAGCTTCTGGCCAAATTCTTCCACCTCTGTATTTCATTAAGAGGACCTTAGCAACCACTATAGCGCTCTTATATGTACAATCCCTTCGACGAGGTTCAAGAAAAAACTTGAACAAAACTGCATAAGTACCGCCACAAAACCTCTAAAATATTGCCATGAGCTGTCAATGACCACTTGCATTTTACCTTATTGGAGTTCAGATGAACGAACACTGAAGATTAATCGGACCAATGCTTTCCTATCCACTACTATCAAATTCTTTCCTTTTTCTGAATTCAGTATATTTCCACAAAGCAGGAAAACCCTAAATTCCAGCCAAATACAGGTGAGAGAAAAACTTTGACCGCTATAAGATCAATCCTTTCACCTTGGGTGACTACAAAGCAAAATAAGGTTGGATGAAGATTGCCTCAGTGACACATTGCTTTCACAATGGAACTTGAAGTGCTCATCTAGAGTAGCGCTCAAAAGTCCACGGTGGAATACTTTTTCGACCGCAACTTTTTTTTTACTTAATCAAATCAGTTAAAATTTTACCACGTTCAGCAGGCAAGCGCTCTACACTAAACTAGCGTATCAGTGTAGAATGAGAGGAAGAGCTAAGGGTGAGGGGGAAAAAGTATTTTACTCAAACTTCTAGAGTATGAACAAATTCCAAGCAAATTTCATATTATTGCAAAGTTTGCAACTCAACAAAACAATCGACCGCATGCTTCAGGAGTTGCTGAAACCTCAACAATGCCCAAGTGTGGGAACAGTCAATGAATGCACTGTCTGTTGGGACAATCTCCTCGAGTTCTATACAAATTTGACGACTTTTCGTAAATATTTTCAGCTCTTTTTTTCTGAGTAAGGTTTCTCTACCCTTCTCTACCTGACGCTCAGGACATGTCTGAATTAGTCCCTCCGTTGAAAGCATTCTATGCAGTCAAACTACTCCTTCACAGTAGAGGTGTGATGCTTTTAGTGGCTCTCTTGTTGATAGACGACGACAACATGTCATCCATCTGGATACATGGAACTCTCCAGAACCTAACTGTATACGTCTGCCATCACCAGTTCGCGAATCCTGTGAAGTTCTCCGACTGTAAAATAGTAGGGGACGGAACGGGTTCACGCACACCTGAACTGGATATCCCCACAGGGCTCTAGCGTCATCTGAAGCAACGGGGGAGACGTCATCCGGAGAGTAAACTAAGGATGTTTGTCAAAGATGGCAACAGCCACGTATGGGGCTCTGAGTGGAAACTTTCGGTGCATCAAGTATCAGCTAGGTGGAGCTCGGTTATCGAAATCTCTTCAAGGACCACCGCATAGTATTCGAGAAGTGGTTAATGCGAACGTATGCAGATAGATTCCAGAAGAAAACACCATACGGAAATCAGTACGTACGGAAACGTACGCTTCTGACGCCACCTTTCAGCAATAGTGCGACCAAATGCATAGCACGTTTACTGTGAGGGACGTTTCGGCAGTACGGAGTGTGTCTAACAGAGGAACTCATTCAGACACGCGTCTTGAACGTCATCGAAACACTACTGAATAGGGTATCAAAACCTTTGCAAAAAAAGAACTAGGAATGTGGACGAAAAACTCGTCAAATTTGAAGAAAAATTGAGGAAGTTGTCCCAATAGATAGTGCTTCATTGACTGATCCCACACACAGGCCCTTTTGAGGTTTCAGCAACTCCTGAAGGTTATTAACAAAGCGTTGGATCTGCTTAATGTTTTTATCATGTGGTCGATTGTTTTGTTGAATTGTAAGCTTTTTACAATAATTTGAAATTTACTTGGAATTTGCTCATACTCGAGAATTTCTAGTGAAATGATTTTTTCATTCTTAACTTCTTTCTCCCATCCAACACTAATAACTAGTTTAGTGAAGGTCTGCCTTCAACAAATCAAAATTTGAACTGATTTGAAGTGGCAGAAAAAAATTCGTCGAAAAAGAATTCCTCTGAATACTTTTGTGAGCTACTGTATATGGACTAATCACGCTATCATTGAATAGTATATTGTTTCACATTTGAAAAAAAGATCCAAAAAACGGAATTTCGCTCAAAATAAAAAGTGAAAAATGTCCAACAGCTTCAGATTGATCATTTGTATGCAACGGCCGCTCTGTAGCCGAAGGCACACGACGATCGACAATGGCTCCTTCACATATCGTCTGACGACGTAGTTTGTCGTCACGATGATGCAGTTTACGTCGAAGTTTTTCTAACATAACGTGTTCTCTGAACAATTTACACTAATACGTTAGCGAAAGCTTCCATGACAGCAAATACTAGCCAGTCGACGGCAATGGCTGGAAAGCGAAGACAAGAGTCAGCATTAATCGACGAAAAAAAGCAGAAAAAAGTTCGCATTTGAAGAGACGGAGAGAGATGGCTTTCAGTGCTGATGGCGGCAATTATCGACGCAATTTGGAAAATGAGAGACGACAGGTAAATGAATGTGTTCTGTGAAGCCAGCGAACTGCTCTGGGGAGTCTACTCCATTGTGCTTCTGACGGGACGGCTTCCGAAAACAAGACCTTAGAATAGGAGCGGTAGGAGGAGGAGCTGTGTTAGTTCCATGTCAGCCGCCAGCCTCCAGTGGCTTCCCGGCTCATATGGGGGATTTATTGAAAACTTGTCAACAAGAGCATTATAGAACTTGAAAAAAAGATGGAGTGCCTATCTTAAGAGTTCCGCCGTCTTAATGGCTCCGGATGGAGTCGTCGTAACGGCCGTTATGGGTGCCGCAGCAGGACTGGTAACGGTCGCGCACCAAACATAGATCATCGCCGGGAGAATGTTGCGAATCGTCTCACATAAACACTTTGAGCAGCCGTCTCATCCGTTCAACCCATAGTCCCTCGTTCACATAACTCACGTCCTCTCTTCCGTCCAACGCTAAAATACACCCGAAACACCAAAAAACCAGCGCTGAAAGATTGACGCCGAAGAAGACGGAGCAAGATGAAGAGCGCGCAAGATCGGGGAAAGAATCTGGTGAGAGAAAAAATGGCGCCAACCAGCACGCGATGGAAGGAATGCGGAGGAGGACGAACTCGTCGTATGTTGCCTCATATGATATAGGTTATGCAGAGCTGAGGAAGAAATGACCGACTTCGATTTTTAATTAGCAGAAATTAGCATGGGCAAGCGGTGCCATGGTCTCGCATATATTCAAATGCAATCCGCTTGTTTATTCCGTTGGGACACAATAAAGAAATGAGTTGCAGAGGACAACTGGATCTTCGTTGGAGAAGAAATGAAGAAAAAACCGTCATTATCGAGGGATGGCAAAAAGCAGGGAAAAAACTGAGCAAATGTGAACACAAGACTCGAGATGAAGTGTAACCCTTGGAAACTGAAAGGATCGGCAAGCAAAACAAGAATCTCTCGATAGAAATTTATCAGATCTTCCTTGCTAGCGATTTCCTTAACTTGACTGATTTGTACTCCTATGGAAACTAGCGATTGGTAACCCAATCTCCTGGATTAACAAACGCTAGAAAGGGAAGAAAGGAGTGTTGGGAATTCGAAAGACAAATGTCGAAAACGGAAAGGTCGGTAAGTAGGACATGCCGGGCTACACTAAAAAAAGCAACTGCTGGTCAAACTTGCGATCGCTGATAAACAAGTGGAGTTGTCACCACAAATGAACCTACTAAAAGCTCAACCATTTCCAGATATGCTGTGCCTAAGAAAGAACAAGGTTTCTGACAAGCCCAGGAAAAAGATAATGATTGTGGATAGAATCAATCGACACAAACGATTAGCAGGATGGCACTGGGATACAGCGTCTCGTGTGTTACGGCCGGCGGACCAACTGAGATTGAATCCAAATGTTGATAGTCGTGCCCTCGTGACGTCGAGACTGATGACCGCGACGCGAAGTGTTTCGTATTAGAATTGTTCCGCAACAAAATGCCATTTCATCGAGATCCGACCACTTTCAGCAAGCTAGTATCCATAATAGCACCAGTAGAAGTATAGGACTCCGGAAACTAAAGCTAGCATGCAACACTTTATGGCCGATTGGATTGAGCATACTCGAAACGTCGACGAGGCGCTCAATAGCAGCCAATGGACAAAACAAAAATAAATTATTTTTTCGACATTGCTCAGTCCCAAAGTCTCATACTTATTTAAACGAACTGTGTCAAACCTCGAACTATTTATTGCAGTAGACTAGAAAAAAAATTACAAAGGTGCTGCACAAGCTTTTCAGAAGTTAGCTATCCTTTTTGGCGAATCAGCGCTTTCGTCAAGCCTAAAATTGGTAATTTTGAGCCCACTGTAGGCTTTGTACGTTTGGCCAAAATATTAGAACTATATTAACTGACTAACTGCTGCCACTCGCAAATGTGATGTCCCTTACCGCAGTGTTACTGGTCTGGACCAGAAACTATTCTCTACTCAGATGTTTTACTTTGGTAGAAACTGGCTCATTTATCTGACATTCTTAGATTATGACATCTTAGGTGATGTGCTTGAGAACTTCCGAACACTTTTGGAGGGAACCACAGGCCTTGTTCAGAGGAACGAGCACATTTTGAAGTGCTCCCACACGCTCACGATTATGAAACGCGTAATCCTTTGCCAGCCCATTAACCAGGCCCGAAATCGCACATAAGCTTGCACATAAATGCAATATTAGCCTCGTTTTGGGAAACACAGAATACCGAATGGCTGATACCCGACGTCCTATCTATGGGAAGAATTCTTAGAAGTGACAACTAGGTAAGCATTCGAGAGCGTCAGCGTGACTTTTGATGGAATAAAACCTGATGGAACACGACAGCTCGTGAGAATTTCTAGAAAGAAACTTCTTATGCGAGAGAGTAACGACGGAACGAATAAAGAAATCATCGACACGGATGATGCAACGGGAGTTCGTGAACAAAAAGTCAATCAAAATAAGAGGGTATGGATTGCGGCGACAAATGAATAATGCACTACACGCGCTCTCAGATTGCTCGACACTGCTGCCGCTGCTGCTGCCAAGCGCGGTGTAGAAGTAAAACACATCCGGAAGGTGTTCTCTCAAGATCGGTGTACCTCCGATTCGGGCTTCAACAAGGTGGACGTCATAGTGGGGAAATAAGGACGTAAGTAACATCGCGGTACGGCAAGAGAGAGATGATTGAAAATCGAAATGGATTATGTGTTGGAGGGAGCAACATAGGTTCAATACCTGCCCGTGAAAGATAGAAGCAGTAAGGATGTTGAGGTCCACAGTCTTACAAGACGTACTGAAGTAGTAGTGAAGCAGCTATATTGAGCCAGCGTGGACGACAAGGCTGCCTAGCTGTCCAACGCTTGGCGGTAAGTAAGACTGATAGAGAAGCAAACGTCAAACGGGCAGAGGGATCAACAGCAACTCCTTCAACGGCGAATGCACCGGTTCTTTTCATCCTTTCAACATGACATACTGAAACACTTCACGTTAGGATTCAGACACGAAAAACGACGTCGTGCTTCTATCGACGATATGCACATGTGTACACATGCGTACATGTATGTATGTACATACATATACAATATGCCGACTTTGGGCCTCACCACGCATATTATCCCATTGCGAATTGCGACGAAAACAGTAGTGTTCAAACGAAAACCAACTAAGCAACATTGAAAAACATCTAGAGGACGTTCCTGGCAAGACGGGGTGACGCTGAAAACTACGACGAGCACGGCGACGAGTGTGACTCATTTTTTTGCTTTTCTAGCCCATCACCAAACAAATCGTCGATTGCGTCTGTATTTGAGAGAGACGAGGCAGATGTAGATGATGAGTGGCTGCAGAGCATAAGGCATTCAACGTCACCACAATCATAAACACTGCCATTCTCCTTTCCTGTTCCTATTCATCTTTGGGCACAACAAGGCTCATTCATAATGTAATGAGAGAAGTGATGACTCCTAGGAACAAAAAACTACAATCTATAGGAAAGACTACGACAGCCAATAGAAACCAAATCATTAAGCTGGTGGATCTCTGGGATATCCAAATTTCTGAACTGGGTTTCTATTGGCGGAGGTAGCGTAGTTCTTACAACATGCCAAATTCCTGATTCAAAATCCAAATTCCCAGGCTGATGACCGTCCACCTCAATCAGACAATCCTTACCTCAGGGATGGATCGCTTGATACCATCTTTTTCTACGAAGATTACAACGTTGACGTGGAAGTCGCCTCTTATAAGTAAGTCACCAGTATAGAGCAAACTTGAATCCGACTGTAACTCTGATCAAAAGACGATTGCACGGCCTATCCCAGAAAGGTATTGAGCAGCTAAGCGCTCCACTCTTTTTATGCGTCTGCAATTTTGGTGTCCATCGTTTTCGTCAACTATTCATTATTCAATATTCCGCAGCGCTTGGTCAGGAAAACTCAGTTTCGTTTTTTAATACTCTTTATAACATTCTTCCCCAATTACATTTTCTAAAAATGCCCGCAACTGAACAGCCAATATCAAAATCAACAATCATTATTGAAAAAGAAGCCTAAGCGAGTGACCGCACCACTTAGTTCGCATAAATAAACTTACCCTAAAATCCCATAGATAAGAGCGGTTTAATTTACCGGTGAAAAATGAATTGGAATGAAATTGAAATTGAATGCAGTCACCCCTCTAACTTGATGGATGGATAAATAAAAATCGGAGAAGAAGCTCCGCTCCCTCAACTCTAAACCCCCCGCCACTTAATAAACAATTCATATAGAAAAATAGCGATTTTAACGGAATTTCTGCCGGAATCTCTCTAGAAATGCCGGAATTTGATCTCTGGATAGAACTTGAAGAGCCCATTCGATCAGTAAAATTCCATAGATAAGAGCGGTTTAATTTACCGGTAAAAAATGATTTTGAAAAAATATTTTTATTTTTATTTTATTTTTGAAAAAATATCTATGGACCGCTCTTATCTATGGGATTTTAGGGTAGATTGTCTTAGTGTCTACTACCCTGAAAATCAAAAAGCCCACTGGCGAAGCGAGTAGAAAACTGCTCCTATCAAGCAACGCATAACAACATGAAAAGCTTGTAAATTGAAATTAGGAGCTAAGCATCGATTTTAATGCGACTACGATGACTCCCTCAAGCATCTTAGTTATTAGCGCAACATGAAAAATAATACGCAGATTACCGGCTCTCATAGGATATCCGCCTCGTTAAACGACTTCATGAACCTGTATTCGTAATTCGACTAATTCGATTAAGCTCGATTACATACCAAGCAGCCGGTTTTAATGTGTTGCTTTTATGGAAACAGAACTATCTTCAACACATTCCGTGTCAAACTTGAAATCATCTTACAATAGCGAATCGGAAAATTTTATTTATTTATTATTTATTTATTTTATTTATTTGGTGCACGCTTAGGTGCGCTTCTACAATTCCTTGATCACATTAATTCAACAAACTGCAGTCAAATGTGGGTAAATTATGGTCTAAAACAAAAGGTAGGAAGATCTCCAGTCAGGTGTGAAGAAAAAAAAGTGAATCAAAGTCAATGCGCATCTTAGAAAAGTTAGAAGCGTACTAAGGGCTGTATGATGGTTGAAAAAACATCCATGTATGATTTCAGCAGATCAGTAAAATGATTTCTATTTTTCTAATGGCGTTGTACAATGAATCAAACCGCCGCAAACCTCATAGACAATGGAATGTCAAGGGACATTTATCCTACCAACACCATCAGCAGTGACATTTACTGATATTTATCAGCTCTGACTCAGCAGTAATCATGTGAACATCGACCCCACACCGTGCACGAAGGTTACGAATGTCTTAGACGAGTGAAACGTTTCATTGGCTCACACATGTTGCTCGTTTTGCCTCATTAGTCGCGCCAATTAGGCGACAATAATTCTCAGCCGACATTAAAAGGGTCGCCGCAAAGGAAAAGAAGCGACTGTGACCCCCGGCGCCACCGCGTCAGGTCATGCTTGCGCCTCCCATTAGTAAATTAATTATTTAGCGTTCGCCGTCCAAACAAGCAGCATAAATACCTCAATCACAGGATCTGTCACTAAACCGCTGATTCTACCAGAAATTCTGAGCCTTACAGCTGAACACCATGAAAACGAGGTAAATTAGTGAAAAGGGAGGTCAGCCGAAATGAGGGCGAAGCGGACCTGAATAATCCACGCGGGATAAGGGTAACTCGTATGCAAATATAAAACTTGACATAAGGATGAACATTGCGATGACAGATACTGTGAAACTCCGCCACGTAAAGTGCGCAACGCAGCCTACCACTATGCTGCGCATTGTACAGTGAATGAGCACACTGAATGACGACGGTACATAAAAGGCCACTCATTTTTTTATCAACCGTCAATTATTCGCTTCATCAAACACTGATCATTCATGCCAACCGGACAATAGACAACTACATCTTTTCCTGCCTCGCCTACTTGCTATCGCTATATCACTTTGCTACATGTCTGACTTCTAAATGACTCACCCAAACCAGATCGCCCTCGTCGAATGAGAGTTCGTCAGCTCGCTTTCCTAGATGCTGCTCGACCGCTTGCCCGTATACGAAATTCTTGCACTCTAAAAAGAACAATTCAGAGAAATTTAGGAATTTTTCAATGCACAGACATAGCGTCTCAGACGGTCACATCTAGAAAGATCATCTTCCTCTTTCTTTAAAATTTGTAACAAAAACAGATATTTCCGGAGGGATTGTTTATACGGCTATTTTTGATGTAGTTCCTTTTGAACACTTGAAAAAGCTCATATAAAACTGCAGAGAACATTTGAAAGTGATGCATTAGCGGACAAAGAACGGCTACATAGTGCAAATGCACATCAACGAATGTGCATCGACGAAAGATGAATGATAGCGAACATATAAAGGGCCAGTTCGATAGCGACTGTTTATAGTGTGAATGCCACCCACACACTTAACGAATTTCATAAGCATCATAACAAAGTCTGCTAAAATTCATTACGCCTCAATACATACGAGATACAAATTACTGCTTTGAGCAGATTAAAGCACCCTTTTGGATAAGACCTCTCTCGAAGAAGAGAACGCTTTCGTGAAGGTGAACAAGTCTCGTGGAAAAGAAGCACTTTTGCACGTAGTTTTATATACTCCATTGGTATTCGATTGGAGTACAAGTCTAGTACAAACACTTTTCGTACTGATGCATGGCCGCACGATTGATGCATCTCCCCCTATGGCGTTGTTAAAGAAGAATGAAAATAGAGATGTGAGAAGGACGTGAGATGGGAGTAAATACGAGAAAAAGAAAAGAAAAGGAAAAGGGCATGCGAAGTAAGAAAATAATCAAAAAAAAGATGTGCTTCCAAGCTGGTGCCACCCCGATCGAAATAGAAAAAAGTGCGACGACTAAGGGCATCCAATTCATTTCGATGAGAGTGCGCTTCGTGAATTCTTTTCCACTCACCTACTTAAATTCAAAAAAGCGTAGTTTTAAGAGGGTTAGAGAACGATGGCCAAATTTTCCTACTCTCATTGTACCAAAGAAGCGCTGATGGCTCTCGAGTATGTTTCACGGTTCTATGGCATCTTTAGCCATTCTGAAAAAAGGCCTCAACCTATTAGGTTTCCGTAGTACATTAATAACGGAGTACCGTTTTGTAAGAGACTATGCGAGTACCGAGTACAAGCTTTGAAATTTCAGCCAACCCAAGTGAACTTTCTCGAAAAATGCTATGAAAATTCTACAATATCAAAGAAGGAATAGAAAAAATGCTTCAGCCTTGGAAAATTGCAGCACAAGAAAAGCGAACGTGCAGCCAAAATTTAAAACAATCATAAAAAGAAAGTTGCTTTTTCACAGGTTCGAAAACTCTAAAGGGTATTTGAATCGTGAATAAGTGGTTTACTTTCCTGAGCACATCCAAGGAAAAAACTTCCCAGGCCGACAATCAAAGAAAATGGAGTTTGAAGAACTATTTACATACTACAGAGAAACACTGCTGTTGAAGTCACCGCAAAGCATTCTGTACGGGTTCAGTGCTCTCTTAAGGCTTAAGGGCACTAAGAACCTACGCTACTAAAGGAGATTACCAGATCCATTCACCAGACCAAGGAAGAATGGGAGCAACTCAATCAGTATTCTTCATACCAGCTAGCTAATTTTGATGCTCGTTTGACTTGCCACTAGGTAAACAATTACTTTCCTTCTGGTAACCCCTCCCCACACTCCCGTCTAAACCATTACTGCCGATCAAAATATGTTTTCAAGGGTAGGAAATTTACCACGTAGTAAAAATGAAACGTTTTGCTTAAAACCGTAAAGAGCAGCTATGCAAACCTGTCAGATGATACAAATGCTTTGCCAGTGCACTACTGCAAATGACGCATGTAATAGCCTAGAAAAGCAAACGGCACTCGCAACTACATCCAGGTTTCAGCGCGGAAAAGAAGAATAATGAAAAGGTTGAAGTTTGAGGCTTCTCAATAAAGTCGTAGACGCCCTTCCGAAAAATTCCAAAATCAGCGGGCCTAATATTCAAGAAACCCGTTATATCCAAAATAGTTTAGGTATCAATATATGGCAACAATAGCCACGCAAGACGTCATGGAAATCTCCACGAACTCATTTGGAAGAAGAGGAAGCCAACTACTTCAAAGCAATCAGATGGCGACGAGGCTCGGGGATGGCAATGGCTCGGACTCAATACGGATGTAAGGGCAAGAGCAGCGATAACGCGTTCTTGCGAGATGATATGGAACTGGTGGATTCTCTCAAGGAACGCTGGTTCGTAAAGCACGCCAAGTCTGAAGAAAATCCGGTTACGGTGTGCTCCTTGGCATCATTCCATTTACCACTACTTTGTGCATGCTAAGACGAAAGCGAATTGAGGTGCCCATTACCAGTTGCAAGAGAGCCCTCAACATTCATTCTACTGGATGCAGAGTCATCTAGCTATATTGTGAATCAATTGAAATATTGAAAGCCTGTGTGAATGTGCGATAAAGCGGGAACAAATCATAAGCAGACGTAGCGATCTGTTTGGACGTCCGAGCTAAAATGGAAGGAGTGGCTTGATTTCCGTCAAAGAGAAAAGAGCTTCTGCAAATAGGTATCGAAATACTCGTTCAAGGGGTTTCAGTCGTAGAAACTCCGCTAAAACCGAATTAAAAGCAATAAGCGTTGAGCTAGAGCACCAGTTTGTTATGCAGAGTATTGGAAACGTACTACTGGTCAACACTGCCGACGACATCCGCTTCCAAAGACCAGCTAATCCCGGATCAACCCAGCCAATCTCCCCCAGGCCGGACTTCTGCGGCCCTTTGGAATCATTTTAAGCCTTACTGCATTATTAAGATCAACAACAAACGCTGAAGCAGGCCGTCTGATAGTCCCTGAATAAGATATCAGATATACTGTACGATTACCTATTCTGTAGAATTTCCCGCTACTCTGAACCCAAGCATCATATGGATGTTTGCTGGCAGACGGAGACATCTCGCTCAACATCAAGAAAGGCAGAACAAGTTATAGAAGAGCAACGTCCTTCAAAAGTTTGTTTTCACCTCACATGTTAACTCATGGCTACCTAGTTACCGTGGACGAATCCCAGCGGATAGTGTACTAAGAACGCGTACGCTGCGTGGGAACCTCATTATGGGTCAAATGTGGCCCGGTTTTCAGCACATGCTCTTATAACTGAATCAAGTCCTGCAGAGGCCACAAAAGGACGCATAAGAAGGCTCCCACCCGACTAGGACCCGAAAGATCGATTTGTAACAAATGAACAAGAAGGACCGAAGTGCATACAGCAAAACGGAAAAAGGGCGGATAAAGCAGCTCTTTCAAAGAAAACCGTACAATGCCTGCATGATACCAGTTGGAAGTAGGCTTGACGGTACCTCGGCGAGTCAACAATCGCCCCGAGGTGAACAAATTCTCACGCTTTTGCCACGACTCCTTCGGCACTCGAGAGAACTAATGCCTACCTACATCGTGCCGTTAGTCAATTTTATTCCTTTCCGTCTATTCAAGATTAAATTACCAATACTCAAAAGACCAATGATCTTCATCATACAAATATAACGATTTGATGTAAATCACCAGATCAACTAAAATAAATCCCGCCTGCAAAGACATACTTCGACCCGGCTAAGTGCTTGAACTGCCTTCGTGGTTATGGAAATGAGAATGAGTCGTTTAAAACAAAAAAGGGACATCTAAAAATTCGCCATAGTCTAAGGGATGACATTCGTTCGATGCGAATTGTGCAACAGTTCCAAGCATTGTATCCGAGGCAGCCACTGGGCAAGCACAACTTACTCAACTTGCTCGGTTTCCAGTTTTTGCTAGACTTATCGCGAAAGCTACTTATTCGAATTTTTCAACATGCCGTTATCACCGGCGCAGGTCGTTAGCGGGCACAGACATTAAAATTCGAACGTGTTCACCGAAATGGCTCTTTTACGGGTGATTTTTTCCTCTTGATCAGTTTGTTTCAAATTTTGATGCTTTGTACTTAGATTTCCCTTCAGTCCTGAAGCCGCCAAAAAAAACTCTGATCACGGTTTTGTTTATTGTTCTTTGTTAGAGGAAAATGAAAATGACTAAAAACTGTTCTCATGAATACCTTTGTAATTTTGATCGCTAGATAGCCAGACATCTACGACTGAACCCGCGGCACAATCAATATCAAGATTGCTTTCACGTATTAGAGTAAACAGTACAGATCGACGGACATGACCATTGGAACTTTGTCTATAGTCCGCCTGGTCGCACCATTAACCCGCGCATTAATGCATAAGGACCCTGGACCAGCGGAAACAACAAGTGACCGGAAACGCTCCGTGGGAGAATAGTGCACAAACTTTGGTACCTATAATGTTCCATAGATATCACGTAGCATTCGTTACTGCAATCACATACACCGATTCCACAACGAAAGCTAACGAATCATCTACAACCCTAGTTAGATCCTCATCTAAACTTACAAACTTGTCCTAATGCATTCTGTAACGCACTGAGCGCCATAAAAAGCCGTGCTACACAGAGTCCTTTCGATAAACTAATGTAAATGAAGTATTGAAGTTTCTGGAGCTGACCACTCCTATATAGGGATACGTCGGAAAATCTAATCCATTCAGAATCATCGTATCATCCACCTCAAGATGGTTTGAATGGGTCTACCGACGAACAAGCTAGTATTGCACTCCTTTCATAGGAATCTCTTAATAACTGGTCGACTATGGGGATGGAACATGGTATGCCTAGGAGGATTCGAGCAAAGATTTGACCCTCGGACCCTCACATGGCAAGCAGCGTCATTGCCACCACCATACAGAAATAAATTTCGTGCCACGATCTTGATGAAACTTGTTTTTGAGGGCTGCATAGAAGAACGAAGAAGCAACAAAACAAAGCAAAGCAACAAAAAAGAACAAAGAAAAAGAATGGAGAATTACGGCTTCTCAGAACTCAACCCCAATTTTCGAAAAAAGGCACACAAAGATCAACCAAAAAAAAATCAAAAAATGGTAAAATGTGCTGTGTCGACCCCAGCCCAACTACGTATAATTAGCATTCTTGTTCAAGAATTCGACTAGAGACAAACAGGAAATGATACAATCATGTAGTTGGTAACAGTGATACGCCGAAATCTAAAAAGGGAACTCGGAAAAAAATCAAATTGTTTTCTAGGTGGCAAGTAAAGAAGCACAGCCAAGTTATCTCAGAGCCACGACAATAAAAAAAGTATCGAGTCATTGGATAAAAAGTTGTGTTCGAAACAGAGAAAGGACTGGGAGTGGAGTGGATGACGGAGCTAAATATAATATTTGCATTAGTAATTCCACCTTAGCTCTTTTGGGACTTAATCACCCCCCCCTTGTGTGCAGAGAAGAAGCGATTTTGAAGTATATCGGGTGAATTGAATTGATCGATTTCTCATTGCCGCTAGATAGGTGAGATACAGAGTGGGTCAAGCAGTATCCGAGTCTACAGGAATGGTTTGCAGTATGTAGGGGGACAATATCAGAAGAAGAAGAAAGTATTAGAAGAATAACACAGCGGTATCAAGAGTGGCTAGCCGATGAAAAATCGTTAAATCGTGGGAGCCAATATGGAACTATTTAGCATTTTTTCGCACGCACGATACCTTAGAAAGCGCCACATCAAGTGCAACACATGCCTTTCAATACAACCGTTTTGCGATCATTGCCCATGGACGGAAAAACAATAGATGTAGCAGCGTCTGATCGTTCTCGCCTATCCCAACACTTGGAGCTCTTTTGGGACTTAATCACCCCCCCCCCTTGTGTGCAGTGAAGAAGCGATTTTGAAGTATATCGGGTGAATTGAATTGATCGATTTCTCATTGCCGCTAGATAGGTGAGATACAGAGTGGGTCAAGCAGTATCCGAGTCTACAGGAATGGCTGCAGTTGTAGGTGGGACAATATCAGAAGAAGAAGAAAGTATTTAGAAGAATAACAAGCGGCTATCAGAGTGGCTAGCCGATGAAAATCGTTAAATCGTGGGAGCCAATATGGAACTATTTAGCATTTTTTCGCACGCACGATACCTTAGAAAGCGCCACATCAAGTGCAACACATGCCTTTCAATACAACCGTTTTGCGATCATTGCCCATGGACGGAAAAACAATAGATGTAGCAGCGTCTGATCGTTCTCGCCTATCCCAACACTTGCATACCATTCACAAAGAGAAAGCACCGGCTGCAATCGCAACTCGCTTTCAACGCGAAAAGGGGTTAGCGCTGAATCAAGAAGCGTCACATGCGTGCCATGGAGCGCTGCATGAGACATGCAAACAATGTGACGATGAGGACAAGTGCGGTATGACGCTGCGCGCATTACGCGTCCGCGACCATCTGTCCGTGTGGTCCCGTATTAATCGTAGCCGACACCGTGGTCATATCGCGCTTCAGCGCCTCTTTCGGGACTAAGCCATCTCATCCGAATCGGGTTCATCACTAGTACGATATCTGTGTTATATAATATGTCCAAAGAGTTATATTGTGCTATCAACAAAAATGCCCTTTCTGCTGAGACGCTGCAATCCCAGTTGACTATAAATGTATGTCATGAATTACATTGACATACGTTACGATGTTTACGGTGAACCATGACGGCTTTCAAGAGAATGTGATTCAAGAGAGTGGATTACCGAATTCAAAAATTCCTTTCCATATCAAGTTCAGCAGCTTTTTGCATTATTTGGCAAGTTTTCCTTGTTTGCACCTTACTCCTTTCCCTTTCTCCCTATCAGTCTATATTTCTCATTCGTTCCTCTCATATGTACTTCAAATGCTTCCCTTTGGATCGGATTTCGAGCAAAACATACCCTTAGATTTCTAAAATGCTGTTCTGATTAATGTTTGCGTTGGCCACATTCATTCAGCAAAACATCCAAAGCGGTAACCTGCGAAAACAGAATAAAGAAGAGAAAGAGCGGAAAATCTGGCTCAGCGCTTGTGACTTCTCCATTTCTGCACTTCTACACTACTTCTGGCTCCTTAACGAAGAAACAACAATAAAAGAAAAGTCCTGTTACCAGTTACCTCCACCTTCCCAGGTTAAGCTCATAGGTGATTTCCATATCTCACTAGCTAAACTCTAAAATGCAAGTGAATAAGAGTTCCCACGCTTGACAAAAAATCGAGCCTAAAGCTTATAGGCAGGTAAAACAGACCCAGCTGTAAACGACAAATTCTACAAGATACTAAGCTGGTTGACTGCGAACAAGCTTCGCTATCGCGTTGTTGGATTTTGTCGCGTGATACGGTACACTGAAGTCAACTGAGCAATATGATTGGCGACCTTTCTCATTACAGGAGGAAAACTCTGACAACACAAGATGCTGCCAAGTCTGTACAGGCGACACGAACATGGCAGCGAGATAAGTCTCGCGAGCTAGCCACCCTCATTGAATGGCTACGAAGAACAAGGAAGATCAGGCTTACAAAAGTATCGCGAGAATTCGCACAAGGGCATTCCGCGCGAGTCGCGAAGACATGGCGCATCTCCAATTGCCTTTTATATCAGATAAGTCAGCGCAGCTATACGGCAGTGCATAGTAAGAGCTAATCTGGCCAATCACGTCGTTTTGATCAATATACCAAGGGAAAATATCAAACGACAACTAATCGGAGAGAGTTGTTCTCGCATTTCAAGGTGAAGCTGAAGAGTGTTATTAGTATAGAACGCTATACGCAGAATGGAGACCGTTGACAGAAAACTGTTGATGCACTTCATTTTGAAGAGCAATCGTTGTTACCTGTACGTGAGATCTGATGTGGCAACTTTGAATTTCTTCACTGTGCAACACTATTTCAGCTACCTCTACTCCATTTATAAGCGCAAGTTCCTTATTTCTACGCCACATGATTAAAGGAGGAATTCACGATTAGAATGAAGGTCGAAGAAAGGGAAACTGACCTAGTTGAGGGACCCACGGACCTCCTGAGGGTGCGAACTGACGCGCAATTCGCATGGAAAAATTTGACCTCGGCGACCTATCATGCCTCAAAGCTGGCGGGTCCGGCGATCTCCGCCCACCGATCATCTGATCACTCGCCGTAGTTCAATACGTGGCGAGTGATTAGATAGCTGAGAGAGCGTAGTGTTGAAGAGGGCACAGCGATGAGAGTCGCATCAATGCTCAAATCAACGGGCAAGGAAGGGGTCCCATTTCTCGGGTTCTGGGCCGTTTCTCATGGTTCTTCCTTCTTTCGTGTACCACTCACCATCCCTAGGTTAATTTGAAATGGGTTGCTTTTTCATCGTGAATTCGTCCTTTAAAGAAGAACAGCTTCATGAAAAAGCAACACAGTATTCACTCGAGATCCTTCCCAATTTAGAGCTTTGGGAAAACGAACAGATGACAGACGTTTACAAGGGCTTTCGTACGAAGAACCTCTTGAATTCAAGAGACTGTTCCCAAACGCATGGGCAGACGTAGTACAATGCCACAATAAGCAATATATCAATTGAAGGTCGACCATATTGCATGCTATGGCCCTTAAAAAACAATCTGTGACGTTGTCAACGCCATTACCATATGTGTGCAGCTTACTGCCCATTAAACAGAACAACAATCACCTTCAACCTACAAATAAATGCACAATGGCCACTAAGAGGATGGAAATGGGTCAAAAAAGCCGATCGATCAGAATACCTTTGTGCTGATAGACGGACGCACCGCGAGGTCGCAGAGGAAGAAAAAGAGATGACTGCGCTCTAATCTGCCAGCACAGTAGGATTACGTATAAAGATGCGAAGACTAGAAAACATTAGAAATTTCACTGGAGAATGTTTACGTCATTGAAAATAATAAATAAATATAGATGTAGAGGAAAGGAGCAAAAAAGCGTGACTTTTCGTTGCCCATTTTCAACACTGAATTTATCACACTTTGCTAAAAACGCACGGGGTGATTTCACCTGATTGTTGGATACTGTACTCTAAACTCTTTACCTTCAGAAAGAAATAGGCCTCCGTACGAAGTATATCACTTTGTTTGAAGCATAAATTTCGCTGATGCGCGTCATGAGCAATGAAATTTTCGCCCCTCCCTGTGCATATAAATACATAGCACATGAAAGTTGAACACCTTCTCTAATTCAAGAGTGGTACATTAAATCAAATAAAAAATAATCATAAATCAAACAATCAATTAAATCTCTCCCTAATTATACTCAATATAAAATCC
>MU868355.1:278852-298360 GCA_036418205.1 Ostertagia ostertagi
ATTCAGCAACATGATGAAAGCAGGACCGTTCCGCTCTGCGACTCCCATTGCAGCCTTTATGCGAGTTTCATGAATTCTTCTCACCTATATGAGAGAGAAACAGAAATACTTCTACCGTGCTAAATCGGAGGAGCTCTTTTTGACCTCCATTTATCATTTTGACTTATAATTAAACTTGGGCAGTTACAGGGTCCAGAGAGGGAAAGCCGAGAGGGAAGGTTCATGAAAGCCTTAAAGTCATTATAACCCTTTTGTTTTGAACTTTCGATTTCTGTTGGTACAGGAAACAGTGAGTTCCGAAAAGCCAAGTTGCGGAGGTGTCATTACGGCTTATAGGCAAGACCCGGTATAAAATGAGTCCGTAGGAGTGTTTGATGAAGTTGGAGAATGGCCTGGACGGAAAGAAAGCAAAAGAACCCCCCCCCCCCCCCGATTACGCCTTGTATAAGGACCTCTTCTATCTCAGCCGCATTCCACCTTGGATAGAGAAGGGCGTGTTGGACGAGTTTCACGAGCCTCTCCAGTTGCTCCAGTGCCAATGACATTGAACCGCAATGCAACCTGCCGCAACTGCGCCCGCGCTTTTCAAGCAGCGTCACGTGGCAACCGACAGCGGAAGGCGGGGCTTGCGGACGAAGGTGTGGATTGCGGGTCGGACGAGCTTCTAGCGCCTTTGTCGCGCACTTTCAAGCCGCAAAAGGGGCGCGACATCAACGCTTGCCCTGCTGCCACTGCACACGGGGATGGAACAGGTGAAGGTGCCTTATCCGGAGCGCGCCCTCTAACAAGTGGGGCGGGATCAGGTACGGTTCATCAATGGTTTAGGAAAACAAGGAAACGAGAACTTAAAGTCGTATGATAAGTAGAATATGTGTGCAATATAGTAATATATAAATTACAACGGAGAGCAATACTTGGCCCGTCTGGTAGGTGGGATCGACATTAAAGTGTTACCGCTGGCCAGCTAGTGGATTCACATGGACTAGCATTTGGGTCGACAGGGCGCATCAGGACCTCTTTCATTTTTTACAGGGACCACCCTTCTCTCACGAAGTGCGCGGCGATCATTCTTTGTTAGTTACAGGTGACTGATCACAAAAGCGGTTGAATCTTCTGCTGCACATCTCGTCCAAAATATTAAAAGGCTCCATTCAACAAGCCATGCCCACCGCTGCTAGGAAACCCAAAAATGACAACAACTCCGGGAAAAACGCAGGTGAGCAGCTGTCAAGTAATCAGATTATATGAGAGATGTCGCCATAAGCCAGTATTGCAGAAAACCCTGCTAACACAAGACGTGGTCTGAGGCATTAGGTGGTTATGGCATGACCTGAATGGGCCAAGGGTTTGCAAACTGACAGCGATTTGGATGCATAGCTCGCATAGAAACAACAAATCAAACATGAATCACGTCGTTGACATGAAGAAATGAAAGGAACGACGTGCCCGCCCACAACGTTAAACACATGCTTGACAAAGCATTAACAATTCTACAATGAATAATGTAATGCCCTTTTCTTAGCACAAACTGCTGTCCCATCAACCCTTCTCAGGCTATTGGTGATCCTTTATAGCATAAAACACAGCTTCAACATTGACGTGGAATTTAATTACAATTATTTCAAATGATTTCAAAGATTTCAACTGCTTCAGCTCGATCCCAGGTTAGTTCACAGTTTTTCAGTAATAGAATTTGCACGCCTTTCAATACTCTTCTACGTCGCAATCTTATTCCTTCAAACTATAATGTGTTCAAAAGATCACTGGATAAGTACATCTGATCTGTCCTTGGTCTCCAGTTGTATTTTATTTTATTTTGTTCTATACGTTCGTGTTGATGTTGAATAGTTTTGTAGTGTATTGTTACTAACTTAATTGTTCCACATGCCTACTGGCATGTCCGTTAATAAATAAATAAATAAATTTATTTTAACATGTTTTTTGTTGCTAACTGCTGTTTTGGCTGCAGTTCGCCTCGTGAAATTTCCACAAGAATAGTGGGGTGAATAAAATTTCCGCCCCAGACTGCCCCGGTAGCGTTAACTTGTAGCGCACTTGCCCGGAAAGCAAGAGGTGCGGGTTCTAGTCCCGTCTGGGGCGAAAGTTTTGTTCACAACCCAGCATTCTTGTAAATATTTATCTATTTGTTTATTAAAATGTGATTGGTTGCTTGGCAATTTAGTAAATTAACGATTAAAAACAATTTTGTAAACGGAGTGGACACTGTAATTTATCTTGCAGCAAATTCGGGTTAAGTTCTGGAAAGAAGGATCAGCTTCCGAAGAGAGGCGGAGCGTTCATAATTGCCAAAAAAGCTGAGTGTAACAGCTGAGAACGGCATGATCATGAATTCGTGACTATAATCAAAAAAAGGAGGCGGAGAAGATGTGAAAATGCTTCTATAGGCTACCGAGCTGCCAGAACTATTGGAGAAAATGCTGGTGAAGTATCAGGGTCAAAAAAAACACTGGATTCATATTGAATTCAGATTTCATGAGAGAAGGTGAAACCGCAAATTTCTGGCGTATTCTCGAAATCTGCGAGAGGGTTATCAAGTCGTAGCTCTCATCGTGATTTGGAGCTTAGCATGGAACCTTCTTACTTCCAGGTATTTTTTATTGGCGCCAAAATCAGCTCTTCCAATAACATCCACAGATAAGAGTCGACAAGGACCGATCAAAACAGATTTCCAGAAATACTGGATAAGGCTCAGCAGCTGAATTCTCCGTAGTACCTTGCAGAAGAAACACTGTCAAGAGATTCTACTTTAAGCGCTCCATTTTTTGTGTGTCAAAAAATTTGTAAGGTAGCCACAAATTACGGTAACAAGCAGAAGTGGTCATGGAAAATCTGTACAACTAGAAAAAGACAAGTGGAAAACAAAAACATGTTCACTGAAGGTTAATAAAAAAAACCACGTGACCCTTCCAAGTAGCCACTACCCGCTTTGAAAAACATGTTATGTAAGAGCTATCACATTAGACAGATTTCAGCTACTTATGCCTATAAAGTTAGGTTTACTATCAATAAATGACAGTGATTAAAATTGAGTTCACCATCCAATAGCCACGAGGTAGGGGTTCATAGCGGTGCAATAGCTCAATAGCTCACTCCGGCAAAAGTAATCCGGCTTTTAGCACTGAAAGAAAGATCTGGGGCCGTATGCTATCCTTCCCGGAGCTAGGTGATCCAAAGATTACTGAAGATTACTTTAAAATTATTTTTTCTGAACGACATAGTTTTATCATTTTCGGAGCAGTCCACTTTTACCCACATACATACATTAAAAGTAGGCCCTTTATGAGGGCACTTTCAGTTGGGAAGACAGAAATTTGAAGGGATTTTCGTTCCCCAACCCCTTAAAGGAAGATAGCGTACGGCCACTGGGGTTGATGAACCGGTTTACTGTGCATGATAGGAACCAAATAAGTTTGAAAGTGAAAATGTTTATCACAGATTTGAACGTCTTGGGTGTTGCACGCCAAAATGTCTTGTCCTACCTCCCCCACTCCCCCCCCCCAGAGTCAACCCTGCGTTGCGCAGTTCTCAACGGCCACGTTGCGCAGTTTCGCCCGATTAGACACGTTCTCTCGCGCGAACATTCACACTCGCATGCTCGAGCCGTCTGCGTCTCCGCCCATACAGCGTGCGTTGAGGATCTCTCAACGTGCCGTTGCGAACTGCGCAACGCAGGGTTGACTCTGCCCCCCCCCCATTCCTCCTCGTCAACTACTCCTGAGTCCGAAGGGCTCCTGTAGCAAAGAGTGATGATAAATTGATCTACAAGTGATGGCTTGAGTATGGAAAGACTAGAATTTCAGGTGAGAAATAAAGAGATGACAAAACGAGGGTGAAATGAGGATGTGAAGACAGCGCTGAACTGGAAGGGCATAGGGATGGAGGATCGGCAATGCCCGGTGACAAAAACACTACAACTCGCCATGCATGAGTGACCGTGACCATGATCGATAGGCAGTGACCGCGCAGCCCCTGCTACCGCACACAAACAATGCCGCATAGCAGTACTCGACTAGGTGGTCGACGGCAGCCACTTACCTCACACCTTTTCCCATCACTCAACGAGGGGCCGTCTACTGACACGTATGATGACAAAGTGCTACTAACCTCAACTAAGAAAAGGGTGGTACAGTCCAGCTCCTTGTTGGTCCTGATCTGGTTATGGTCTGTGTTATTAAGGTGAGCATTTGGTGCAGTGGTTCAAGCACATTACGGTAACCCCATTTTTTAGGGGAAAGAGGTCCGAGGTGAGTGAAGCACTCTACCCTTGTGCAAAAAGGAGCATGTGAGCAGTACTCGTTTTAAACGTCAATAAAAAGAAAAAAGACTCGCCGAGACGTCGGGCAGCGGTCTCGAACCAAAATGGCGCACCTTAATAACATATTGTGATTCTGACAGCCCCTTATTAGAATCAATTTGGTTCCAAGCACATTTCCACAGTGAAAGATAAGCGGGGACCGACTCCACTAACCATACATATGTGGGGCCTGGAGGAGGAGGAGGGGGGTTAAGTCTCGATGCGAATCCATTCCATGCATTTAAAGCTTCCCCACTCAGGGTGAGCTCAATGAGCCTTCTGGCTATAGGACTTTCGTCTTAGAGAATAAAATCTATCTAAATCGATACGTATATTCTGCAAGCGCTTACGCACAGAACAAATTGCATTCAAAAATTGCTGCATTTGTGAGGGGAAATGGGCTGCATGGCCTATTCAAAAAGAATGGATCGATACCGGATTCTGGATCTTTACCCTTTGCCTTTGCAGAGCAGTTTTGCCCCACTCACATTGCAAAACTTTGAATGGAAAGTATTTACAATGCATGAAGAAAGGCCATGTGTTTTTAGCCCTTTTTGTATTCCGAGGGAAATTTAGAAAAGGGTGTGGACCCAGGGCGATAGGCTCATTGGTTTTCCATCCCTTTTACTTCGTGAATGCACTGGTCCCAAGGAAATATGTAATTGAGAAAAACTGCTGCTAAGTGGTATGCAGGTGAGGGTGCTACAAAGGTCACGACACAACTTCTGAGAAAGCGAACTCGGAAGTCCTAGAAAATGTGTTGCATAAGGCAGAGGTGTCATTTACCTCTTTTCCTATGAATAGGAGGTGTGTAAACACAGAAGCAGTCATAGGTACATATTACTGGAGAGAAAACAAAGGTATGCCGATGAAAGCAAGCGACCTAAGTTCTGTTTATGCGCGCAGGTTGCACTCGACAAGGTCGACTGCCATCACTCTCCCATTCCACGCTCTGCTGCCGGATCAGACTTATCCGGCCTTGCCCTTTCTGGGGACCTAGTCTTCGTACAGGTGTGAGATACAAATGGTTCAACAGTCCTTCTTTAACCCTGTTCCAGAGATTTTGATGGAAATTACTGCCAAAGGAAGTTCAAAGTTATTTCAAAGTTGATTGTGCATCCTTGGGAGACTAATTATTCGTATCTGTTGCTAGTTGCACGATCCTTCCTTTTTAGGCCAATGTCATAGTTTGCGAATCGCTCGATTCGCAAACTATGACACCGGCCTTAGTCTGCCTCCACCTACCGCAGAGGAATTAAAAAGTAAGGAGCACAAATTGGTTTATGGATATGGGAATGTCAAAAAGAGTGAGATAATTATCAGAATTTCATTAGAGCAAAAAATTCTTGGAATCCTCTGTATAGATTCTACAAAATAAAAGCTAGAGTCACCACGAAGGTAGAACCCGATAGGAGAAATATGCCGTTTTTTTTTTCGCTGTGACGCGGGTTCTAAAACGAATTCCATTGATGCTATCTATGGAATTCGTTTTGCATTGCGTAAAACGTTTAGAGCCATTGATCTGGAAGAGGAGCCCGTTGTGGTTGAGTAGTTGTACTGCTTGATCCCACATACGGTCGCACCTTTCACGTTTGGGATCGCAACTCTGCTACAAGCAGTATGAGGTATAATCCAGAGAGCAGATGGCTCAATGCTGTTTTCGTCTATGTACACGGTTACCTCGGAATGAGCCACAGGCAGAACGTCGGAAGAAGCGCACCTTACCTCGGAATGTTCCCCTAGAAGGTAATAAAGAAAAATTCAAAACTCTCGCAAAATAATGAGGTTTGTCTGAGAAAGGAGCGAAACGAATCGTTCTTTAATATGATTCGGTCAGCTCCTTCAGAGTGTAAATAGGTGTTACAAAAATCGGAAGTCAGTTAGAAAGGTAGCATATATGAAAACTCACACCAACGATTGAAAGATGGTAAGTAACAGAGTAGTAACAAACAGAAGAGCAGCAGCATCCACAGACAAAGCAATAATTTGTCCTACATTTTGCTAATATGAAGGGCAAAAGCAAAGTCAGCGGGTTGCGGATGAACGAATTGAATATGTATGCGTATAAGGGAAATACGAGTTAAGTGGTGTACTTGAGGTATGGACATTACCACAACCATTACCAGTTATCATTAGTAGCAGGTGGCAAATGAATGGTCAAGAGCACGAGAGCCGGATGATCAGAGTGCGTGGAGAGAGATCGAGCTAATCGTTGTGGCAAGAGGGATAAGGCCTAGGTCAGAGTGTAATTACCGAGAGGGTCAGCCTCACTCGCCTACCTGGCGCAATGGGCAGAGACCGAGTCAACGTGCGGGCACTGCGCGAAATTGCTAAGCGATCGGCGACACTGATAAGTAAGTAAATGAGGCAGAACATCAACGAGCAAATAGGTAACGAGCAACCAGGAAAATGTAAAGCAATTTGTAGCGTATTTTTGTATTGGGCGTAATTACAGTAAAAGAAATTAGAGGTAAACAGAAGCCGTTCAGAAGAACGAATGGAACTGATGAATCGGCCACAAGCCACTCCCTAACCAGCCTACCCTAAAGACAGCTCATTTCGTAAATATTGAGTAAAGTTATTTCACCCAATTGAACATTGCTCCTCTGCGCCTGTAGTAGAGGAGGGGCGATAAAATGCGCGGTATGTCAACCCATACTGACTTACCGCGTCACCTTGGCGCCTTTTCGCGACCGTACTAAACCATCTCTAATTAGGGCTGTGAGTGTATTTGTCGCCGATTAACGTTCCTGACGCCAGAATGGACAGCTCCAAGATGTTCGGTTCAGCAGATTGCAAGTCAGTCACAGAGGTAAACTATATGACCTCAAGCATGCCCAGTTGATTCATAATAATTGCTCTTTATTCCTGTTCTCCGAGTATGAACCGTATGCTTTCATGGGATCATCTGGACTCAGAATTACCCGAGCAAAGGCTACAGAAGGGGAGCCAGGTGCGTTCTCCGTTTTGCTGAATATCAACCCATGTTCCGGAATTCAAGCGAAAATATTAATCAATGGTGAAATATATACCAGTAATAGGCAATGTTATAATATCGTGTAGAAAACGGCAGTAACCAAATGGCTTAATGAGTTTGAAAAAACCACCTAGCATAGGCATTATGGAAAAGTGATCTGCTGTGACAGGCGCGCTGGTGCTTCTCTACCTGGTCATATTTTCTACTTGAGTCCAATGTTATTCTCGAAACAAAGCTTACGGCATAGGAAGAGCGCTGAAGGAAGCCGCCCAATGGAAGAGAACGTTTTACCACACCCGCCGGGACCTGATGAGTGGTCCAACGAGCTGCCTACGGTAACCCTCCCCTGGATATTCTGTTTTCAAGGAGTATTTCATCAAAGGGAGTAACTCGTCACCGTCGACCCGGCTTTTAGGCTTGTAGCCCAGCGTACCTGCTGTCTTCAAAGGAATCCTTCCCGGAAAATCTTGCATTCTTTCCTAACACGATATGTCAGTTGTGATCACTAGAGACAACATACAAAGTTTCACGCACAAAGATTCAGTTTCCGAAGAGAAACAAACTTACAAAAACCACACTATGGACAATCGAAGGTAAGTGCGCGGAGCCAAAGGCGGGCATGGAAAGAAGTCCGCCTTGGGGCGGCTACGTATCAGGCGACGCAATGAAAGAATCGGGTTAAAGCGTGCGATTTTGGAGAGTAGAGACAAATCGATCGATAGAATAGGATGGAGTAGAAGTGTGAGATGTGAATGCAATAAGTCAAAAGGCCAGAAAGAGTTTCTAGTGACGGCACTCCAAGAACCAAGTGGAAGCATCCCGTCGCCAGCATTTGTGACAGATGTCCGGCGGTACTTTGAACGCGTAGCAGCCCTTTCGGTTTTTCGAATTTTTTACCAAAACAAATGCAATTTTTTGTTCTTTTCGTTCTTATCGTGAACGATGTTAGTGAATTATGGGTGAAATAGAATCAGGGTTTTTCGAGAAGGAATCCTTTAAGTATACCTGTGTAGCGACCACTGGCTTGCATTAGTTTCTTGGATCATTTATAAAGACCGTAGCACCCTAACGTGCAACAAGACCGCGGGGAGAATACAGCTGGGTTGCGTAGATTGTGGTGCATCACGTACCTTTCAATAGGAATCGTATCTCTTTGATAGTGATTGGATTGCGATGAGCGTTCTTTTTCGCGTATTCGAGTGCTGTAAGGCCAGACGCATTTGTTAGTGACGAATTGATTCCTGCCTGAAACGAGTTAGCATTCTCGTACTGAACGTCCATGGAACACCCACCGCATCACCAACACGATTTTTTTATCTGTCTCATGCTAAACCTCATTGAATCACATTTCGCCCTTGCGCTTCTCATGAGCTTTTCCTGGAGACGAAAGGATTTGAAAGCTATGTCACCAATCCAAGCTTAGCGTACCAATTGGCACGACTTCGTCCCGAAGAGCGATCAAAATTAGGACAAAATGACGAACAAAGCAGTGCATCTCCAGGAAAATAAATCAAGAATTTGTTGTAGATCGAGCCTTTCTTGGGATACACCACACATTTTACTGTGGTTTAGAATCTTGGTTCAACTCGTTCGCGCGGTGGGTTATACAAAATGGAGGTAAGCAAACCAGCCCTTTTGGCGTTTCGGCTGGGACCGTATGCTGAATGTTGGGGAGGGGATGGGGTCCCCAACGGTCGACGGTTTACTTCAACTCGGTTGGTACGATAGGAGAGTACTGACGCAAGTGGTGCAGCTGGTCCAGCAGCTCCGCCAGAAGGGCTGGTTTGCTCACCCCAGGACTAAGCCTTGGAGAGGGGACGGACCCGTCCTCTCTTTAAGGCTTAGTTCTGAGGTAAGCACCAAATTGTGGCGGTTCTAAGGACCGAGTTGAAGTGGTCCGTCCACCGTCGGGGACTCCATCCCCTCCCCAACATTCAGCATACGGTCCCAGCCGAAGCGCCAAAAGGGCTGGTTTGCTTACGTCGAATGGGCAGGGGCCAGATGATAAGTAGTCACTGTTACCGAAAATGATGTAAACCACTCAATTGACTCAAAAGGTTGGGAGGCTGATTGGTTTGGACAGGATTTGATTCACGATTCAACGCTCAGACCAAGAAGAGGTAACCGGCGCCACCTATCACGATACAGCTTTCGCCAGCTGCACACCTATGTCCTGATATTGTCTAGCCCACAAGTGATACATAGCTACTATTGCATGATTTGACATCATGCTCTTGATAATCTAACAGGATCTTGGACATTTCGTCGACAATCGTTTCTACCTTCAAGGCGCTGAGCCACTCAGCGTGCTGAGGGTATGGTTGGGACCGCCTCTTACTTCAGCCATCACTGACGTTCAATGGTCAGTGAGGTCTTCAAAACCACATCGCTCTCCAGAAGTCGTGATCACTTTTTATGGGCAAGTCTCACGATGAGGATGTGATCCTCACGATGTTGCGAATAACATGACAAGAAACACGGGCTGTGGACTATGCAATGCGAGTTGTTGACGCAGGATGTAAGGGTACCCCCAAGAGGCCCGTTGCACGGAAGTCAGAGGCGCAGGTGCGACAGAGGATGAGTCGCACCGCATACTGTAGGCATGTTTTCCTTGTACTAGTACATCCATCCAAACGCAGTTACCCCCAGACTGTTCCTTTTTGTTATGTTTCTTACCTTTCCTCGCAACGAAAGTTATTGTTTGTCGTTCATGTTAAAATCCAAACCGCTTCAACTGTTTTTCAGCCAAGCTAACCAGATTTTGGCGCAATGTATCTCGAGGGTGGGGGGCAGTCTGTCGGAAGGCCACTAGGACTAGGCAACGCAGAGGGACGAATTCTGGAACGAATGGAAACCGCTTACACAGCTTCTTTTCCTCCAAGGCTTATTGTGCTTATTTCGAAAGGAGTAGTTGGGAGGGGGGGATCGACTGGAGGGATATAATAGTACAAAGAAAACAAGCGTACGCGGCGTAACTAAGCAGATGTTGCATTTTTGAGCCCACGCAGTGGTGTGGGACATACTCAATGCGTTATATTGAACTTGACGCCTAACCACCACAGTGAGCGGTGCGACTCGTCCTCTGCCTCTGGTCGTTCCACCCTGCTGCTGGCCAGTCTGTTCACCGTTGGGATGTAACTGATCTGCCATAATGCTACAACCATGCTCCCATTTTCGTTTGTCATTCCTTCGCATAAGCGCTCATCAAACCTTATCTCGCTATCTACCTCTCATCACTAAAATTCGTCGCAGTGCAGAAGAAGACCCCTTCACTCTTGGTGTTTCTTGGGATTGCTCTTCTTTTTTGTTAAATGGCGATCCACTTCACAAGTTTCTTTCACACTTAGGCGGAATTCCTACGCCAAGTTAGACGTGAGGTTGTATCTGTGCAGCTTTTTAGCCTCTTCTTAGGAATAGAAGTGTTATTATCTACCTCAACCCTTTATTTTTGATTAGCAGTGGATCTACGAATAATTCCCGTAACAAGCCTTGAACTGACTGGAAACCCACATGAAGCAGGAATCGCACAACTTGTGCCCTTCCGTAACCGGATGCTTCATGGAGAGCTGTGCCAAGCACGGTCGTTCGATTCACGTCCCATCCGTTTTCTAATAATCGACAGACAATCTGAAATTATATATCCATTCTACTATTGTTTATTTATTATTATCTTGTACTTGTGTTATGACAAGTGCTCAAAAAATACATACTGTATCATCGATCATCTTTCCTATGTCAAACCATTCCTACCTTCCGGTACAGAAAACACTCAAAAAAGGGACGTGTCCTATCTCATTTTCAGTTCTATATATTTATACATAATAATTTGCAATTTCATGAGAATCGTTTGCTTTTTTATTTCTCCTGTCTTATTCCTAGAAACGACTGTCTGAATGACTGACGATAGGACCGTGGTTAAGCATACAACTGGTAAAGTTCGCTCGCACGGGCAGAGAAGCTCTTAAAGAATCGAGTTCTACTCTCACACTTACATGAGTGTGTCCATTTCGAGCCGCGAGATGAAGAGCCGATGCTTTGTGAGCTTCACCAGCATGTTGAAGCAGAGCTGGGTTGTCGACCATCAACAACATATACTCGACCATCTAAAGTATTGCAAATTGTCAGTATAAGAGTGTAATCAGAGTCAAAAATCGCCTGCTGATGGCCTCGAAATTATCAAACTGTCGAGAGTGTGAGAACATGGGTATCACGTTTTGACGCGGCGCAATGCAAGGTATGTTTGTGGTTGGCGTTGACGCGCGCTCCACAATAAAACCGCAATAATGACGCGCCTTGCCTTCAACGAAACAACTGCTAGAGGTGCAGGGGCTGATCAGAGTCAACCCTGCGTTGCGCAGTTCGCAACGGCACGTTGAGAGATCCTCAACGCACGCTGTATGGGCGGAGACGCAGACGGCTCGAGCATGCGAGTGTGAATGTTCGCGCGAGAGAACGTGTCTAATCGGGCGAAACTGCGCAACGTGGCCGTTGAAAACTGCGCAACGCAGGGTTGACTCTGCTGGATTCGATTCAGCTCTGCTCTTTCATTTATTGTGGATTTTTTATTCGGTGATGCAAACTGCAAATTTTACAAATAAAATTTAACTGCCACGCTTGCTGTGTAAAGTGAATGAGATACGTTCTTCTCCACTGACGTACCTTCTCCTTTCCAAATTCACATGCGAGATCGAAGGGTGTCTTTCCGGCTTTATCGACGCAAAAAGGGTCTGCACGATGAATCATCATGAGCTCCAGCTGCAAACAGTATGGTTTTCTTCCAGAAAGAAAAAAGCATTTCAAGAACTTAGGTGGGGTAGTTTTGCTTTCTTTTCAACTGTCCGTCGACGATATTGAGACCTTCCAGCGAGTCGCGTTTTTCTAGTGCATGCGCGAGCACTAACCAAGTTTTTTTTTCTATTTATTCTTTAGATCAGACCTTAGCATAAGTAGAAACAACGTGTTTCACATAATTGTCGAATATATGTAAGTAAAAAAACAAGAAACGCAATAAATAAATAAATAAATAAAATAAATAAAATAAATATAAGCTTAGCAGAGGTTTTTTTGACCCAGCGTTGCAAATTTCTGGTTTCCTGGATGTTTCTGGGAGACCGATCAAAATTCTCTATCCATCAAGCTGATTCTTTTCCAAGTGAGACAGCCACGAAAAAATGCTGTTCTCACTTCACAGCATTCTTATCTTGTGTTTGGAAAGAACTACGATGGTGCTCCCTAGTGGGTTCGGGCTGGAGGAGGAGCAGATGTCTGTGCAGTAAAACTAGGATTCCCTGCAGGTTTCAAGGAACGATCCCTTTGAGAGTGCATGACCAATCACCGTAGAGCTATGACACCTGATTCAGGCTATCTTCAGTGTGCCCGCCTAAGTGTGGAACTAGCCGCAAGTCGCACACCTTCAGCACTCACTTGAAGTCGTCGTCATAACTTATATAGAAGTAATCTCTTTAGACAATAGGGTGCGGTGTTTACAACGACACTGTTGTGCAATCGTACCTTCTTATCTAATCTCATAACCATGATCCGAACACGTCTTCTGGCTTCTTTCCAGGCCTTGCCCGAGGACTGAACGCCTGACCTTTCGTTCTATTGAATCAGCACTCCCGAAATCTTTCATTACACGGCGATTCGCATACCCTCAGCACTACTCGGGTGAAAGTTGTGCGCTTCAGTTCCGAGCGATATTTCACTTGATTACCGCAACTTTTGTCACTTTTGAACCTTTTCGTTGTGGTGGACTTCTTCATAAGCCGGCCCCTCCATCTGGCCATAGCGCGACAAAAAAGGGGAGGGGCGACAGGTACAATTGGAACAGCGTGGGGGCTATCGATAGTACCGGTCCTGCCTTTCAGTAACTAGAGGTGAAGGGTAAGCGAATCGGAGCTGCATGTGTTATGGGAACGTAGTGTGGCTAAGTTTCCATATCTGCACAGCTGCGCGAGCAGGAACCTTGCTACAAGAGAACAATCTTTTACTATTAATCCTCCTGTAGCGGTGTAGAATTTGATGGTGGGGAACCGTAGTACAAAACTCATCGGTGCAGTTTCCAAAATGAACAGCTTCACCTGCCTGACTGGAAGAACTTTCTTTAACGGTGCATATTTGATGATCTCTCAAAGAATGATTTACAGTAGGACAGTGACAGTCCTCAGCTGAAAGCTACTGCGGAAAATGAAAGCAATCTAAGAAGGTGTGCCAATGTCGACGGGCATTTAGGAGTGTAATAGAGTCTCGAGGAGACAGGGCAGTGCGAGTGTTGGAGCAATGATTCAACTAAAACCGTGACTCAGAAACCGCACCGCTTTCATGGAAGGGCGACATCATCAAAACTGATACGATTTTGTGGTTTTTGCCCAAAAAGTCATGTTAATCTCAGATTTGACAATTTGCAAACCGAATTTAAAATTCAGATGTAGCAGAAAGAGCAGTTCCTGGCTGCATACGACTTGAATGGTGGTCGCAAAAAAACATGTGTCGTGACCATGAGTCCTCTGAACCGGAACCTTTCAATACTGCCGCAGCACTGGTTAGATTAGCAGTGAAGGTTGCTCTAACCACAACTCATATACAGGAGGAGATGGGGTGGGAGAGGTAATGAAAAAAAAAGATATTTTGTCTCCACTTTTAAATGCGCCCAATCACTTTGACAAACTATGAATGCTTAGCGGCATTGTACATGGACGGCATCAGGAAAATCTGCCCTGGAAACATGGTGCACTGGTCGAGCTCAATGGGGTCTTCGAAGGATCGTGTACCATAACGACCCTTACTGGAAAGCTAGTTCCGAGGGGATTTGCACAGTGGTAGCTAATGCCTCTAGAAAACTATCCAACATTAAATCGATTCACGAAATTGCGTAAGAGCTTCAGGCTGAAGCTCTTACGGTAGACCTCCTTGAGCCTGACGACGGTGAGATGACGTCATATTCTGAAGACGGTGAGGGCAGTGAAGGAGGGCCTGCAACTTATAGAGGGACATAGGAATATTTTGCTGAGAGAACTTCTGTTAACCACGGCGATGTTTGAGACGAAAAAAGTCGCTGAAATGCGACATGGGCAAAAGGCCTTTTTTCTCGACCTGTGGTACTATATGTATAATGAAGAGTTTTACTATTTTCCGAAAGAAAGTCGATGCATTTCATCAGGTTGAGAAGTGCTGAGTGAAGGCCATAGACTCACGCAAAGCATTTCCCAAAAGGTCGGGAAAACAACTGTGGGCCATCAATTGCTTGGGCCTTCTCAGTCGACTATAATAAAATCATTCCATAGTTAGTATGAGCTGCGTTCTAGAAACTTGTAAAGTTTTCCATTGTGTTTGTGAAATAGGTAAAAAAAAACCTCTGCTTTCCTCTACATTATTCCTTCTCAACCACAATTGAGCACTTGAGCTTTTGCACTCAAAACATGTTTAATGTTAACACATTGCGTACCGCGTGCGCCACCATGTGGCGCACGATTTCGCACGAAACAGCATAGTTTAATCTGATTTATTTGACATTTTTCAATGCTCCTGAACTGTTTGCACTCATTTTCAGAGCCGGAAACCATACGTGTCATCACTGATAAAATTTTTTTGATAGATTAATGATTTATAAAAAAGGTGCGAAGGTTCTCATACAACGGCGGTCCGCAATCTGTTAAAGAATATTTTAATAGCATCAAAAGCATCACTATCATTGCTGTGAATGAACCTATGCTTGCAAGTGTAGCAATGTCAAGATAGAGCCAATCACCCACTGTGACAAAATTACAACTACTGAAGTCATTTTAGATTTTGCTGTACTTGAAACTGAACTTCAAACGCATGTGCCTAGGGTTAATCAAAACTTCTGCCACTGAGGTAAAAATCGTGACACTGTACAAATAGGCTGGCCTATTCCAAATAGGCTTCTGCCACTGGCTGTCCACCTCCCATCCCTTCTTTTGGAGTTGAATCACCCCATCAATCTAATCCTGATTTTTTGCCTTTGAGGCTCCAATGTCGGAGGCTGGCTGGGAAGACGCGTTCAGTTTCACCTATTGTAAGCGTTGGTTTTTCAAATATCAAATTTGAGACAAGGTTGACCCTAAATGTTTTTTTTTGTGTTTATAAGCTAGGTAAGTACATCGATGCTGGCTTATGCTCCACGTGGTCAATTTCCCAGCAGAAACTCAAGCATACCTCAACTTACGTATTCTTCATACGAGTACAATTAGGAAGGCTAGTCCTTTCTGCCAAAAACGTCAAGGAAAATGAAAGATCAACCATGTGCATTACAGAATTTGTCATACCGCATCAATTTTGCCTTCCTTGCAGGCCAAGTGGCAAGCAGAGGTGCCGTGGAAATCCACACAATCCAGATTGGCTCCCCCATTTATCAACACCTCGACAATCTCAAACGAGTCCTGCTCCATCGCGTAGTGCAAGGCCGTTCGACCTAGAAAACTCAGGTTAGTGTTGATCACGCAACTGCGTGAAGTTTCCGTGTTAATCACGAAGTAGATAAAGAATCACACAAAGGTAACGGATCCAGACGGGCACAAGGTCCGACACACAATTGGCAACGAAAATCTTCATGGAACTAAGGCTAAGGAGCAGGGTCAACAGCTAGCCTGGTTGAGTCAAGCGTGGGGATTGTATTTTGTGATGGATTACTCCTCCCCCTCCCACTCACTGCAGAGCTATGATAGAAGTGTCCTCCCATCTCTGCAGAACTAGAAGTGTGTTAGGATGGACCAGGCTTAACAATTCAAGCAACGTCACATCAACGATCACAGTTGTAAGGGGGGGGGGGAGTGGCATGTGTCTTTATGAGTATCCCTAATGAACAATAGCGCAATAGCAAATCGAACCCTACACCACATACTTATAGGTTGTGCAGAAAAAGAAGCACAGAGCCAAAACGAAGAACTTATGAGGCGATTAGGCTTGCCGTGATATGAGAGTTCTTTCTGAGCCTTCAGATTAATCACCTACTCTGGTACCACTAAATCATTCATTGCTCTAAATTTAGCCCAAAATTTCAGCGATAAAATGTTTGGCATCAAAAACTAGTACCATTAAGTGATCCGCAGCACCAGTACCTACTACTGTTTGTCGAGTGACTTTTTTGACATTAGAATGACAAAAAAGTTATCGTAGACTTTCTAAGATTTCGTGAGCTCTGTTTACCTACTGCTTAAGGAGTTGGAATCAAATTTTCAGGTTTACCGATTTGTAAATGATCCCGATAGATAGCTTACCTCGACCGTCTTCTTCGTCAATCCACACCGACTTGTTGTTGAGCAGGCTTCTTGCCATAACGGCGTTGCCCATTTGAACGGCTCTATGAAGGGCTGTGCCACTGCAAAGGTCAGCAGATAGTTGTAGTGGATGAAGTCCACAGAACTGATGAACATTCCACAGGTGACGGCATTAAAATACGAGATAAATTCTGACTCACTGTTCGTTTTCGTCGACATTCGTTCGCTTCTGAATGGTCAGCAAATCTGAAAATAAAATTATCGAGGGGGTCAGAACCGATAAAAAATGGCAGAATCATAGGAAAGTCACCCTGCCTCTGCTACAACGTATATTTGTTTACAATAAAAAAAAACTAGGATCGTAAAGTACGAAGAGGATTCGACCTTTCGTATCCCGACTATGAAAACCGCAAAAACAGCTGAACAATTTGGAGCGGATGTGAATTTCACCAGGGCGATAATTGATTAGCATTTGTTTCACACACGTGAGCACTTCATTATTTTAACGACCCATTTTGGATCCTGAAAACTCGAAATAAGTGCAGTCATTTCGATTTCCGGTATGAGAATTCCGAAGTATAGTAGACCTCATGTTAATTCGAATAAGTAAACAAAACAACAGGGCTGTAAACAGGGCCTACTCGATCAAAGAATCAAAGAATAGTAGATCAAGAGCTTGTACCTTATATTTCTAGCGGAGGAGACTAAATCTCTCTGGGGACTCTTACTTAATCTTTCTACGGCTCTCATAACTATGTATTCCTGCTGATAGACTTTGGGTAGCTACTAAATTTTACCAGTACGCAAAGTGCAGCGCATTGCCTACCTTTGGGATCGTGCCTAGGGCTAAAAGTCCCTTGCACCTTCGGGATTGCTTAACTGTTACAAAGAGGTTTAGGAAATGAAAGAATTGGGTGTATATGAAAATATCGGAAGTGCTAGCCTCTGCAAAACCATTACTTGCACTCAGATACCCGAGACCCTCTTAAGTAATGAAAAGTATGGCGCTTTCCAAAGTGCCGTATGGCTCTCCTTTCATTTGTACTTTGCTTACAGGGAGAGGGGAAGGGGTAGGGGGTGGGGATGATAATAAAAGGAACTATAATGTCCCACCATCTACTAACGGTTACGGTAACTACAGTATCCATAGCGTAGGTTCCTAGGGTAAGCCAGTTCAAGGGCAATAGCTATAGTGGAAACTACCTCATGAATCGGCTTCTTCCTCAACTTGTGGTGTGTATGGCAGCGATAACTGTACAATACTTACTTCTCAATGGTAACATATGGTGATGGTTGAACTAATGGCATAAGTTATGAGGAGAATTTGAGAGGTGAAAAACAGCTGACATGTTGTCAGGTCAATCCTGATTGACGGAAACCGCCACCGCACCGACAAATCACCCGGTTAGATCGGCAGCCGTCGGTCGTCTTTTGCTTAAATGCGACCTTTTCTCCACCCACTCCGTCACGGTATCGCTACGGATTAGAGTGGACAAATCCTTCTTGCAATTGACTGAAGAAGGTTATTGGCCTGGTTATTTGATAGATGCCGGGTAGTTGAATGGGGTCAAAAGGTCAAACTGAGTACATGTATTTTTGCAATCTAACTTCGATAAAACATAGTCGAGTAATTGTTCTTCTAACGGATAAGGGCACAGAATGGTGTTGCTTACGCCCCATAAATTTGGATAAAATCCTAAGAGAAGAAAAAACGAATGGGGATTCGCGAAGACTAGTTCGGGATGCGGCGCGCATTCGTTTCCCATCAGAATTAATAGACGCATTTCAATGCAACTTTATATGCTTCGGTAACTCATTTTTGGCGCGGTCTTTCCTTGCTTCACGACTCTGGCATCTCTGCGCTTGAACGTCAGTCGAGAAAAGCTCGCCCAACGTCTTTGGAATCCGATGCACGAAAACGAAGATGATTTAGTTGCAGTGATGCTACATTCGCCTTCGTCTCAACACACACACTGGATTATTAGACACAAGAAAAGTTGTAAAGGCTCTGTGCTAAAGTTTTTGGACCGTTCACAATGTATCTTTTTTCTAGGCCACTTCCGACTGTACCGCGGTCGAGACAGAAAAAGAACTGCAGCCCAGCCAGAAAAAAAAGAAAATACTGGTTTTCTTAGCGCACGGCTATTAGAGACAGATCCAAAAATGTAGCTCATAGGCATATTTTGGTAGCAAGGCCTGGCATTATACACTGGTGTGCACAACTTGAGGACAGGATTATAAAGTATCCTAACTTATTGAGAGCCTTGTGGACCTTTAAACGGATCCTGTCATTTGCATTTTGTATACTGGATTAGTTCTCTCTGTAGGTAGTTAGGACCCATAGAACTGTGTTACTCGGCAGAAACACGTCACTGAGAATTTAGTTCGTCCTCAGGTTTTGCACACCAGTGTAGTTAGATATCAAATGAAGGCGCTGACACTACTGAAAAGGGAGGAAACTTTGAAACCAAAACCCTTCACATTCCCGTTGTTTCTGCCACCATTACATGAGCTGAATTCAAGGGTGAGAGAGCCGACTAATGTATGAGACGCAGACACCAACATATACCTCAATTACCTCCTTCTATGTAGGACGGATGTGAGCTGTATAGGTCTTCCATTCGTACATCGCAAGCGCCGGCCTTCTTCATGCATGTCCGAACTACCAAGTCAGCACAACAGCTGTAGCCGCGTACCGTCATGGCTTACTGTCAGAGACAATCGCCCCAGTCTGCTAAGTGGGCAGCTCGTTGAGTTTGCCTTTGAGTGTTTAAAGGAATGGGCCGCGATTGGACCCATGGAAAAATTCTTTGTTTGATGAAATGGGACACGGCATATAACCGTATTGGTGGTGGTGCTGCCGCGGCTCAAAAAGCTAATGCTTCAACTTGACTGCAGCGGCTGCTTCTATCGTTATCATACCTGGCGTCTGCGCCCTCTGGCCAGAGTCAACCCTGCGTTGCGCAGTTCGCAACGGCAC
>MU868355.1:305989-338498 GCA_036418205.1 Ostertagia ostertagi
CAAGAGGTTTCTTCTTGAGTAATGGCGTTTTATGACTAGGGTCAAAAGTCGCATTTCGAGGCACAACCCCATCTCGGGACGAGGCGGGACTCGAACGATCCCCACCATCAGCTATAAAGGGTCTCCAATACGACCACATTCACACGCCGAATATCACCCACCCCGCTCGCTTCCCCCCCCCCCTCCCAAAGAAAAAACGCTCTCGAACGTTTGGTAGGTCAACGGGTCTCCAAATCAAGAAACGCCGAATTCTCCAATTGTGTCTATTTCTCATTTCTCTGTTTGCGAGGTTTTCACGTAACTCGCCTTCCACCTAAAGTTCTTCACTTGAAGAAACCCGCCAAGACCGATTCTCCTCTCCACAGTCATGGCCCCTTGAACGTCCCCAAACACGCCCCCTCCCGTTCGAATAGTTTGAACGGGCAGTTGCCTTTTTGCGACATTCATTAAGTGAAATCCCAAAGTCTGGTGTTACGCTTAAGAGCTCACCAGAAATACTCGACGAAAAACGTCGTAGTATTCTTCGTCCAGACATTGTGCATGTGGTGTCGCATTCAAACGGCGGGATTCATCTGAAAATGATCATTTCACTCGAGTTGTACTGCGACCCCCTCGCAACGGGGTTATATTCGATGAAACACGATCAAGACACCGAGTCAATGTATCGATCAAGGTTTGCACAGGAATTGTGGATGTTTTGCCAATTCGCTCTTGAATTACACAAAGAGAACCGGTCAGGGCGATGTGGAGTGACCGGTCGTCATGTCGCCCTCTAACGGTCCGCGTCATCTTGCTGGCCACACAGGATGTGCTGCAAGTGGGCCCCACTGCAAGCGTACTGCCTAGGTGACACAACTTTCTACTGGAACAGAATCGTCGTTGTGTTAGTGAATGACGGAAGACGGGTGGCACACGTTGAGGAAAAATCGAAAATAAAAGGAGACTTATGAAATTAAAGCCATGCTTACAGGTAATGAGAAAAAAAAAACGAATTGTAGAACGTAATGCTGGGATTTTCTGATTTTAAATGGTATCATTTGTGTGGTGTTAGATAATTTCATTGATTATTATGAAATCTTACAAAATCTTACATATTTGCAAGAACCCCCGGTGACTACTGTATGCAACCCTCACAGTAGATGCTCTGACAATGAGTTCTTCACCTTCCAAAGAACTCACCCATCCCCATGTTGAAATGAGAGATCTGTCCACAGACGACCCTACTGGAAAGCTGAGATGCAGTAAGGCTTAAATGGAATAGATAAAAACCTCGCAAGCATTTTTCCAAATTACCATTCTGGAATAAGGCTATCTAGTTCAACATAAATATCTCTTTAGAAAGCAGTGCTTTTTATGAGCGCGCCGAAATTTATTGGTCAAAAGTGATTTGAAATAATCTATAAAATTAATTTCTGATAAATTTTTGATTTTTTGATTTCTTTTTTTTTTGATTTTTCGGAAACTGCAACATAATATACCCTAAGTTTGACCCTAAGTTAAAATAATATCATATAAGATAACATACAAGAGATCATGTATAGATTACTGATAAGAAGATACCAAAGAAAGATGATAATGTAAGATTTGGATATATCGAAGAATGGATGACTGCTCTATTGAATGCCTACTGTCCTTAAGTAATAACGTCCATTTCGATGTTGTATTATGGGTGAAAATATGAACATGTGCTACTGAAAAAGGCACGGTAGTACGTCCTAGAAATTGACTTAAAATCGGGCGGTCAATTTATTCAGTCGTTTTGCTTCCTCCACAATCGTTTACAAGTTGGGCAAAAAGTTTTTTTTTGGTTAGCCCGAGTCACTAGGAAGTATTACTTACAGCCACCTTCTCAAAATTACATTTTTTGACAGCTTGATATATTTCAAGCAGGACTGTTTCATATAGGGTTGCAAAAGTAACTCGCCTCTTGAATTTGTTTAATTTTTTACTCAAAATTTCCGACTTCTCAGTCGCACAGATTATATAAGGACGACTAGAATAAAACCGCAATCGGATAGAGAGGAATATAAATATTCAAACACTATAATACACCGGAACGATAACAAAAACTGGTTAAATTTCCTACAGTATCGGGATTTCGGATAACTGAAATTCGTAAACAGTCGGTTTTGGATTGCACAGGCGAAACCGTTTCCATAAGAGCAGTAGAATATTGGAGAGTTGAAGAGTAATAGATGTGGATTAGAGTATTGATCCTTTCTGAAGGCCTATAAAAGGTGGTTCCGCTAAATAATTTGTTATACTTCAAGGAATCTTGTCATGTAATGAAAGGATTGCGTGAAAACAGAGCTGGAGCTTGGATGTGTCATGGAATTATGGCGTCAACTTCATGGTGACATGAATCGGGAAAAACCAGATGTTCTGGTAAAAAACCGAACCGTAAGGAAGTGCTGAAGTCGTCAATTTTCTCAAATGTGACGTTTTTGCACGTTGAAGTGCGCCAAGGCCCACGCCACTCATGTCCGATGCCTTGAATCAAGTGCTTTACTTAAAATACACTTCAAGCTGGGCTGTCCTGTTGCTCGAAAACGACCAGACAACGGCCGATGCATTGACAGAAATGCTGCCGCTCATCGCTCAGGAAATATCATTGCTATGGGAAGTTCGAAGTGTGGCTTGGGCAAATGAGGATATCTGTTCTGCTCAAGCGCAGCAAAGGAGGTCAGACCGGATTATGTCTTTACAACAAGATAGATGATTGATCATCTTCAACATACACATAGACAGTCTGACAGTATAGAAAAGCTATCAGTCAGTTCTGACAGTATAGAAAAGCTATCAGTTAGAAGGGTTCACTGACAAGACGGGGCTTGAAATTGGGCCAAACTGAAGTACTGAATAGCAGAATTCCATAGACACTATGGTCTGGGGCTAAAACGGGTTCATTCTACAGTGATAGACTTTTGACGTTCTTCCTAATGAGGCTGCTCTGGTGTAAGCGGGCGAACTGGTCGTTACCATCACTGCTGTTCCTCCAGGTAATCTTTGCGGAGCCTTGGCAAAATTTGATCCGGTTTTGCTGATCAATGGAGGGCAGGCACGGCTTGTTCCCACGTAACGGTTGTTGGTTGTCGGCAGCTTTTCAAGGAGGATCTTTTCGTCTGCAGATAAATAGCAGAACGTGGCACATCTATTGAATCGTTGTCAATTTTTCCATTTTCACTCCAAGAGCCAACACGAGGACCAAATTGTTATCGTTACGTCGTTCTGAGATGGAACCAGAGGTAAGGAGTGCTGCGACGCTGAAGAATGAAGGACAAAAAACCACAAAAAAAATTAGAAAAGGGTCCCTTTCTCTAGAAGGATTTTGAGATGCAGACAGCGAGACAGGAACTAGGAACTGAGGAGAGAGAAGAGCATCGAAGGGAGAGCATGGATACGACCGAGAGTGAACACAGTCTACGATGTCATTTCCTATGTAGGTGGGACTCCATGCGAGGGGAGGAACCCACTGTGCATCTTTAGGCCATAGCACCTCTGTGTGGCTATTTCGTGGCGCTAGTTAGCTGCATCTTATGTGCTTGTGGGCCGCTCTACCCTACTTGGCGTGGGGTTTACTCCAGTGACCCAATCGTGAAGTTCTCCTTTAAGAGACCTGACTCCCACCATCATATCCCCTTGTTTAAGTTCTCTTTTGGAAGCCAGTAACACGTTTCCTTGCTTGTATTACCTATTTCGATGGTTAAATGCAACAGTTGTTTGATAAGCTGTTAACTAATTCTTCTCAAGGACTGTTATAAATCCCTAAACGAAGAAATTGAGGAGGTTACTGTTTACTTGTAATGTCTCGTAGGTATCCTACGGGTGTATAAACAGAAAAGTTACCTGAAAATTCGTTCATGCATATTTTGCGGTAAAAAATTAATTGAATATTATAAATCAAACTTTTTGACATGATCATAAAATTTTGACATAACTTTTGAGAAATTCATTCCAAACAGCCTCCAATCGAAGTGCCTGTGATATAAGCCGTTAGAAAAAGTTTCAGCGTTTCTAGTGTTATAATAGAATGCCAGGGTGAGAGCTGTGATGGAATAAATCGAAAATCGAATCAAGACTTCAGATATGGCAAAAAAAGTGTTTAGGGATGCACAAGAAGCCTGGTCTGGCATGGTACGGAGCCAATTTTGGGGTGGTTCTAGAACTTTTGAATTTCAGCAAAATTAATAAGTAATAACACATCCGTGCTAATTTCAAAATTTCCTTGTTCAACCCCACAATTCTTGAGGAGCATGGTGTTCAGGAGAACTTGACTTCTTGGTGACGTCATTGAATAGTTTCAATGAGGCGTTGAATTTCAAAAGTCTTTGTGAGCGGATTACGACGTCGTCGCCATTTTTGGAGTTTTCTTAGACATAATGAGGTTATTGGAGCGAGGTGCAAGAACGAGGTGAAATGAGAATGAATGGAAGCAAACTTGAAAAAAGGACTTGATGGGTTGAGATATGTCACATAAAGTGCGAAAATGATGAGATATGTAAACACACAGACTTCAAAAAAAAACTATGGTTTCCGTTTTCAGTGGTTGGATACTTGGAGGAGAAGCAGCGTTCTTCATTCAGTTACATTGAGTACGGTTATTGATTTTCGTTGCGTATTGTTCACGATTCATAATGTTCTAGGGAGAAAATACAGCTCAATTTTTTTCTCAATCGGGGCAAAAAATGGAAATACCCATCCCTGCTGATAAATCAGTAGAGCTCAGCTTAGCGGGAAAGTCAGTAAATAATAATGAATGAGAAGGGATCGTAAAAACAGGAGAAAATGACGAGTAAATGGGGAGAAATGCTGTCCAGGGGATATCCGATATCGAACGAAAACGTTAGCTAGTGAACACTTGCAAAAGCGAGTTGAATTGAGCACTCGAAAAATTCAAAGGAACGATTGAACCATTCGAAAGGCTACACATACGTTTTCACGAAAACTGCTCAGTATCGTATGACATTACACTTACATATTCCTGTAAATTTCAACGCAACGAAAACTGATCACAAACTTGAGCAATGTGACGATAGGTTCGATATGATGTGTCAAGAAATTTGAAATAAGGAGCAGTTCGAGAGTGTAGTGAAGAGTTATGTTTAATGTAGGGACAATATGAATCAATCTAATACGTTTATATTGTTATCTTACCCTTACGATGTTGAACCCGAAAGTTAATATTATTCTTCAAATGTGTTTAACTTATCAAATGGTGGGGAGTAAAGAAGTGTTTAGTCCCCGTTTCGCACGTGACCCTGTGTAGATATCGAGAGAGTTGCAACTTCAACCTCAGATCCTGAAGGCGACAGGTTCGTTAGAAACAACGACCGAATGAAGAAGAACTTCAATCAGTCAGAAGGTACAGTAAAACATTGCTAAGGAGCATTTAGCTCGGGGAAAACCCCACAAAAGTGAGTGGTTGGGTCGAGGGTGAATTCAGGTGCACACATACGTTTGTGCCTGTCTCCCACCGTGCGAGCGAACATATGTTTACGTCGATGGTCGTGGCGGTATTGTGCTCGTCAAGGCAAACGGCACTTCCTTTCGCCTTCTCACCGAAACCCTTCAATGCAGACGGGGCAACCTCTCCGGAAACAATGCCAATTGCAGTTCATCGAGGACCCATTCACTTTGCCTCAGACTGCACCGCTCTCCCTCCGTCATACTCACTTATAGAGCGAACTCAATACTCGTACTCAAGGAAGATAAACAGAAACAGAAAACAGGATAGTAAGGACGTCCCGAAGACATCGTTTAGGCTTAGGATGAGATGTTGACAACAGTACGAACAGAGATCGTAATGGGCGGTGTACTTTGATATGGGGAGGGCGCTTTGAGGGCAGGTAGTGTGAGAGAGAAAGGTGAGCACCGAGTTACGAGGTGAACAAACAAAGAGCTTGTACGGAGGGATTAGCAAGTGCAACACTTCCGCGTGCGCATCTTCTAACAGATGATATCCCAGGATCCAGAAGAAATTAGGGCAGGGTCAATTAAGAGATTAATCTTATGGGGATTCTAAAAGGGTACTGTTTCTCTTGTCACACAGCTGTTGTATTGTCCAACTTACCAAGCAGCACCGAGCATTCTTGCAGTTTATGAGGTATATTGAAGAGGGTTCCATTCGGAAACGTGCTACCATAGAGCCCTTCCTCGTTCCTCTGAAAGGCTTACCATGGAATTACTTTCGAATGACTTTGTTGTGCAGCAGACAGAAAACTGAACACACATACTGTATGAGACTTACTATAGGGATTACAGGTAGTGTGGTATTGACTAGTGCCGAGAACAACAGTTAAACAACGACGAGAGGGGAAGACCGATCTGCTGGTTGGTGTTGAGCGGGGGAAATTGTTTGTTGAGAGAGACACGAGGAGCAGCCTATCCGCGTATTACTGGGAACAGAAACGTGATGATGGTGACGCGAATAGTATTTTACATTCTCACAGATGTCCAGAAGGTATGCTGAGACCCGACGAAAAAGTTCGATGGATTAGCAGGCAGCGATTCAGAAATGTTGTTACAGTGTGTCGATATGCGGCGATCAAATATTTGTTCTCGGAATGATATAGTATCCGCCTTGTGATCGCAACGGTGTAATCCAATGAAAACGCTAGCCGCATACTATCATAATTCGGACATCAATGCGCAACGGAATTCAGGCGGAGCATTAAAATTTGAGATAACTGGAGTCAAAGGCAAGAATCAGGATTAAATTGATGGGGTGATTCCACTCAAATGTGAAAGTAGGGATGGGAGGTGGACCGCCAGTGGAGAAAAAAGGAAAGAAAATCCTGAAATACACAGGAAATACGAGCATTTTGCTCTATGCTGTGGAGAAGTTCAAAAGAGGCAGGGAGATGAGAGATAATGTGAGCGCGGAGAGCGGTAGAGAAGTCCGAGAAGAGAGAGCATAGCAGATCAACGTGGCGACGCAGACAAGATATCGAACGGTGGGCGGACCATGTTAAGTTTGGTGGAGTCTGTTAGAAGTCCATGGCGCCTAGGGTCCTAGTGACGCGTTTCGATGTAGAAAGGTGGCGCTACCTTTGCACTTGCGTACCCAGCACTTCTAGCCATGGTAAGGGCTTCTTAGGTGGGTCTGAGCCCGAACTTTGCCTTTAAAGTACCAGAGGCCAAGTTTTCTGCCTAGCTAGGACTTAACTAGCTACGTTGTTTTTCGACTAGTAAGGGTTTGTTTGAGGTAATTTTATAGGATTCCCAAAATAACAACCGAAAGAGTTGCAAACCAGACTTATATATGGCAAGCACGTATCCGTAGAAAGTGTGGAAAATGCGAGGAAAGATGGGAAATCCCGAGGATCTCTGTGGAAAGATCTCTACCTCTAGGAGAAGTAAATCGGATAGCCAATCTTTTGAAGCTAGTGTTTTGAAGTTGTAGAATGTAAGTATGATCCTTTCCCCTCAGAAAATGTAGCAAGTGTCTCTAGTGGAACTTGTGAGTTTAAAAAGGATGGGAAATAGCTGAATCGGCTTTTGAGCGCTGAGTTTGTGAAAGGCGCTCTATTCAACAAAAATGTGTGGTGGCTTCAAAGTTGGTGATACTACAAGAGATAGAGCGCAAAACAAACTTTGAGACTGCAGTGAGATGAGTCGGAATCCCATTTTCCAAACAAGACGTTTTCGTCGATTTTGGGCTTGACATCGGTGAATTTGTATTGATGGCGCTATGATACGGGCTAATTGTGGTGACAGTGCATTTGAAACCGCGTAAAACATTTTCTTTAGTTGAAGATGGTACTCAGCCTCAGGCAGGGAAGGTGAAATTCCAGCGGGCGTGAGCCATTCTCATTCGGAGTTCCTGTCCCCTCCCATGCTTATTGTTAGTCCTCAAAGGTGCCCCGCATAGTATAATAGCGCCTGTATTGACTGATTGAAATAGAGCTCCTAACGCTCTGGTTATCACGCTGCGCCAAATGGCAAAAATATATTCAATCTTATGAAAACTAATGAAAGAAAAGTCAGTACGGGATAGAAACTCCGCCATGTGCCATAGCGTACTTCCACCACTGCTCATGAGTGCAGGTGCTCATGAGTGATGTAAGAAGGGTATGGAGGAATCCGTGCTCAAAGTACTGAAGCCCTCGACTGTGGACCGTTTCTTATATCAAGGAACTTGGCCGCACAAGTGCGCCACACGAGCAACATGCCAAGCCACTCTACTGAACCGTCGGAAACCATGCGTGCGACAGCGCCTGACGCTCGCACGGTACCCATGGCGTTACAGGAAAGGAAGTAACGCCCATCTATCGAGGTTCCTTTGTAGAGAACCATTTTTGCACTTCTTCGATGCTTCGAGAATAGTCTTCTACTTAATTCCATATGTAAGAAAACGCTTCACTAATTGACGCAGTCTCGGAAGAACTACTTCACAATGGAAAAGGCCAAACAATGAACGTAGAATGAAACCAGAAAATCAACTAGTACAATTTCAAGGAAAAAGTAAGCGCTAGTGACGCCGTGCCCTTACTCATGAAAACCACGGAGGAAAGCTGCCGAGAGCACAACGAAATGGTCGTAAATATTAGAATTGACCGAAGACAAAGTCATTGGATGGTGGAGTAAGATAACTTAACAGTAACTGACACTCGGAATGTAGCCCAGCGAATACCAGTCAACGTCATTGGATAATTCGATTTGGGGCCGAGAAATCACTTCTGATCGGAGCTGTCCTGAGATTCATGACGGATACTAGACTAATAGGAGAGTGAATGGAATTTCCGGAGGTACGAAGGTGTGAAAATTGAGACCCATGTCCTGAGTCGAGAAACGATCTCCGGCTCAGGATAAAGAGAATATTCCGAGAAATGTGCCGCCGTTGCTTCTCGTGCTGTCACTCGACGATGAGGTGCGGTTTGAAGAGCTCAAACAGCAAAAACGAGAAGCGCCCTCAAACGCGCACCATCACGCACAAATACACTCACAACAAGCGTTGTAGAGTGTTGAAACTCCGCCAACACTGACATCTGCTGGAGTAAGCTCCATGTTGCCTGGTTCGCTATTCCAACACAGGCCAGGGACAAATCGTTTCCATCGGTAGCGATTCGGCTTGCCCTGGCCTAAAGTTCCGAGAGAAACTTGCCAAATCTCATTCCTCATCTCAAGGACGGAAACATCCATGGGCATGGCCTTAAGGCTACTAATTGCTTTCCGATGCTGTTAACCAGGGTGGAATCTTACAGTGGTAATCCAGGCTATATCGTTGGCAAAAAGCCAAACGATGTTACCCTGCGGAAGAGTTCCAAGTTTATTTTAAGTTGTTACCTACAACAAAGCTGTTTTGGAATCGCATATTTGAAAATCGTTGCCCTTTCAAAAATAAAACAATGCTTAACTGCTACATAACTGGGACATTCTTCAACAGTTGGAGAGCACTTGAAAAAGGAAAAACCCATTGGCATTCCACCGAATTTTATCTAAAAATACAGCTCGTGAACTAGCTGCGAGCAAATGCCTGTCTCGCAGCAGGCACTTATCGCTACGGACTTTTTCGATTTCAAGGGCTTTGGTTTCTGATGTTACCGAATGTTGTATTTATCTAGCGACCACGGCACATTTCTGGTAAGCCTAACAGAATGCGATGGGTAGTACCAAGTGGCGCCACTTATGTAGCACGCGCCGGCCCAGCGCTCAAATCTTGGATGAAGCTCGTCTGAGCTTACCAAACCATCCATCCCTCTGGGTCATTGACTAAATCAGACCTGTATGAGAGATTAAAAACACACTGACCGATCACCACCATAGTTGGGCCAGTTCATTATATACGCCAGGCATTCACTTGGGATTATTACCCTGGGAAGAAGAATGCATGGCGCATCCCATGGAGGTATTGAACAACGCTGATTGCTCCACCATTGAATCCTTTTTAGCAAATGTTCTTTTCATCGTCATGCAACACATTCCCTCAAACGATTTCAAGCGGCCGAAATTCTGGCGAGGGTCCAGCATGCAAACTCTGACCCGCCACCTTTGTTTTTACCATACGGGCTTTGGTAGTGGTAATAGTATGACAATTCGCACCGTGACAATAGCATGTAGGGATTTGCCAGGATTCAGAGTAATACGGATAAAATTTTTAGAATTGCGATCGACTTCGCCAAGCGCGTCATAAACCGTTTTGACATCGCTTCAGGAACTCCTCGAAAGGACCAGCGAAGGTGAAAATAAAGTGATGAAAGTCTTGTATGGACCCTTTAAGGTGTCACATAAGACTTTTGATAGTTAATTCAGACAAAATTTAATGTACCCTTTTCACCACTGACCTTATCAAGAAAATGTAGCGCAGCAAGCTACTCGTCACGGCAACTCCACGCCATTTGTGTAACATCCATTAACCCAACTTAGAGGTCGTCCTCGTTTTTTTGAGTTTGGGTGGAGTCATAGTAGGTGGAGATGCCCTTATACCGGAAATGATAGTTAGGCATTCTACAAAGGTTTGCGAAATATTCAGAGAATTCATGTGATACTAATTGTTCTTTTTATTTTGTGCCTCTTTCCCATCCTGCTCCCACACGACAAATTTTAAGAAGTCGTAGTTAAAGAGATAAAGATACGGAAAGAGTAGCGATAGAATGGGGTACCCGGCAAGAAAGCAGAATCAGCGGACGAGTTGCAGCGCACTGTGTGCAGTGTAGGACGTACACTACCGTACGACTACATACTGTTTAACTCACTACACTACAGTACGCGCTATGATTCGTCCGCTACTCTGCCTTCTTGCCGCGCGACGGGCCTCCTGTCGGGTACCCGATAGTATGTAGGGTTGCACTGCTCCACAAGTTTCGCCCAACAGGTTACTTAATGCTGACTCTACCACATGAGAAAACACAATCATCTCCTGTCTAATGGCGATGGAAAGCGGACAAGAGTTCTGCGCTATTCGAGTTAGCACTAAGGAAAGAGCGGGCAATGAAGAAATCAAAAGGTAGATTCAGGATAAAAATCTTGTATAATACCAGTAGGAAAATTGGGATAGGATGAACATAGGAAAGAAGAAGAAGAAATTGCCAGATGCATCGGAGTCTGTCATAAATATTACGATTCCTTTGGTCCCCATTTTGATTTTTGCTATGATCAAGACTATAGACGAAGGTTAACTCTGATTTCTGAATTATAAGCAAACAGGTGCTAAAACAGGTGTCCCGTGCCTAAGATAGTAACACCACTCTTCAATGAGATGAAAGTTCTTTAGAGAGGCAAAAGCTAACTACAAGTATGGAAGAGGTTTAGTTCTCAGTAAAAGCTAAGTGAGGGAGAGCACAGAAACATTCTCGAAAACGTGTTTTCCTTTTCGGGACACAGAACTGAGACTGAGAAATCGAGCAACAGCAAGTGAAGCGTTCAACGAAGCGTTGAATTGAGTGGCTTGTGGTCGGCGATTAGCCGGCTTCTCTCAACGTGTATACACACCTTACTAGTTTTCTGAGAAGTCAACAGATTCGTACATGAGACGTTTGATATGACATGATCATAAGAAAGGCGTGGTTGCTGTTACGGTAATCTCATTAAGAAAATGCGACGAAAACGGGTGTGCACCCACTAACCGACGATAACTGAAGTAGACAATCATGGCGATTTTTAATTGAGAGAGAACAACAGAACAGGTTTTGTAGGGTTTTTAAGTAAGGTTTTTAATGTCAAAGAAGTGCTTGACCTAAGCAAGTAAGAGTTATTGCTTGGTAAATGGCAGTTCCACTAAAAAAAGTGCCATTCTAAGTAGCCTCTGGCCTAAGGCCTGATTGCGACAGCTGCTCGATGGCCAAAAGTTTTACGGGATATGTTTGCTTTCATAATTACAATTGATTTTTTTTGGCAATGGGAAGGAGAGCATCATTCGGAGGAATGGACAATGTGTTGGAAAAGGGTAAAATACAAATTTTCGGACACAATTTATTGCTCGCCGTTGAATCCCGCAATGGTGTCAATGGGAACTGAACGGTCCAAGGTGACAATCGACCATAGAACAATTTTCGCACTCAATAGCCGTTGAATCTGAATGACTCTGTTATGACCGCCGTAGAACGATGGCTACTTGTAAACTAGTTCACTTCCACATGATTACATGTGTATTTATGTGTATATCTACGTATGTAGTCGTCTGCACGTGTGTTAAAGCAAGACATGACCTCCGTTCACTCGTGTTCTACTAATGAGCTCAAGCGGAAATAATCTAATGGATAAAAATAATGAATTTATGAAAAATCTCTAAGATTGTTTAAGGGCCTCCTCCCTCATAATACCCTGCCACCAATGGTTTTGACTTGTTTTTGTTCAATTTGTTCACAACCCAGCATTCTTGTGAAACATTCGCAAGGCGAACTGCGGCCAAAACAGCAGTTAACAAACAAAAACAAGTCAAAATTCATTGCTAAAGCTTTCAGCCTCGCGGTCATTGCCGATATCGGCTAACCGGCTCAACACGTTATACGTGTGAGTGCTGAAAGCTATGGTACGTATACCATGAAAAGCTGAGTTGGAATGAAATGGTGCCCCGGTAGCGTAACTGGTAGCGCACTTGCCCGGAAAGCGAGAGGTGCGGGTTCTAGTCCCGCCTGGGGCGAAAGTTTTGTTCACAACCCAGCATTCTTGTGAAACGTTCACCAGTTGATTTTTTTTATATTTTTCTTGCTTTTTTTTGTTATTTTTCAATGACCCGACCTTTCGATCGAATCGTTCTTCTCGAGCTCTCTGCTCACTAATACGGGGGCATACCAGCGCCATGAAAATTGTAATTGGCCCAGAAAAAACGCGAAAAGAAAGATATACTAGACCTTTTCGGTAACTGTAAGGAAGTCATTAGAGTTTGCACTAAGGGTGCAAGGACTTTCAGAAAAACATTCACCATTAGTTCTCGACAGTTACATCATAAGAATGCTGAGGTAGCATCAAAACCCGAGGAAAAACAGCAGTTAAAAAAAACCAAACGTGCAAAAACCCGAGCTAAATTTATAAGTCCCAATGAATAGACAGTCCATTTCCTCCAAAAGAATCACGGCTATCAGACATAGACGAGCCGAAAAAACGTAGTTGAGTAAAAAGGCGTAGTGCCTGATGGAATGCTCCAAGTAGACGACAAGATAGCAGTTGCCGACGATGGAGTTTCTGGAGAATGGATGACCCCTCAAATGAGAGACCTACAATAAGCGCCAATGCGATTATGATAATGTAGCAAAGTCGAGGTGATTAGAGAGCGAAGTGTGATCGCCGGCGATGGCGACAGATATGGCCGCCGCCCTACGTTCAATGTGTGAATACCTGTTTGTCAGCTCATCACCGCACAGCATATATTCGCCGGCGACTAATCGTAAATAATCCGACGATAGCTCACTGAATCGCGCCGCCTCCGGTCGACGGCGGCAAGACGCGCCGCGATTAAGTCGCATCGCATCGAGATCGCTGGTAATCGAAAACATCTAGTCATGGATGACATAAAAATATTTTGGTACCGGATGATTGTTTGAAATTTCGGCGATCAGCAAGTTGTTGAATATATCGAATTTTTTGTGAATCAGTTATAAAAGGGGTAGACTAACAAAAAACTGGACGCTACAATGTCCATTAGGCCAGATAAGCATTCGCATGACGTCATAATCCCAAGGAAGATCCAATATGCTTAGTTTATTTTTGAGAAAGGAAATCAAAGTTTTTTTTCTGTTCCGAACATAGTCTACTAGAGCTCATTGATTCCAGTGAATAATCTCCTTCGATCGTTAGGAAAAGAGTGCACACTTTCCAGATTGAGCGAGCTTAGCAGGGAAGTCTTTCAGGACATGGAGCGCTTCTTCAGAACGGTTTTTTGCATGTTGTAGAGACACGCCCAGAGAGCCTACAACCGAGAATGATTCTTTCTAAAAGACTTTTGGAATAGCAAAGTCATGCCGAAAATTCAAGCTAAATTTTTTCTCTGATTTGCACTTTCTTGGGCTCATATATGCCTAAACTTATTCAGTAAACAAAAAGCTTATAAAGAACAGCTATCCAGCGCAACAAATGCTACAGAGTTTATTGAAAATGGGAAAGTTCACCTCCGAAGGAAAGTTTTCTGTCGTTTTTTTGGCAGTATCCTTTCTCAGAAAAAAATGATCATCAGTTCCGTCTCAACGCACGTGTTCCTAAAGCACGTAACAACCCGATTTGAAACAGCGTTTACTGTCCTAAAGGCAAGAATCAGGATTAAATTGATGGGGTGATTCCACTCAAATGTGAAAGTAGGGGTGGGAGGTGGACCGCCAGTGGAGAAAAAAGGAAAGAAAATCCTGAAATACACAGGAAATACGAGCATTTTGCTCCATGCTGTGGAGAAGTTCAAAAGACAGGCAGGGAGATGAGAGATAATGTGAGCGCGGAGAGTGGTAGAGAAGTCCGAGAAGAGAGAGCATAGCAGATCAACGCAGCGACGCAGACAAGATATCGAACGGTGGGCGGACCATGTTAAGTTTGGTGGAGTCTGTTAGAAGTCCATGGCGCCTAGGGTCCTAGTGACGCGTTTCGATGTAGAAAGGTGGCGCTACCTTTGCACTTGCGTACCCAGCACTTCTAGCCATGGTAAGGGCTTCTTAGGTGGGTCTGAGCCCGAACTTTGCCTTTAGCACTTCCCTGGTTAGTAGTTCCTGGTTAGTCTGAGTTGCACCGTAACCGAGTAAGAAGCAAGCGGTTAGGCTTATTGCTGGCCCGTGTATTGACTCTGTGCATCACGTAAGCTCAGCATGCTCCGGTTCCTGCAATCGACATCACTGTAAAATGTTCTCGTCTGAACAAATCCATTGCAGAGGACCCCTCCCCTTAATTTCGACTTTCGACCCGGAGACCGGGCGATGAATAACTTGATGAGCATATACTGTCAGCCGCAAAAGAATACCAGACTTCAACCTACGCTAACGACTCAATCGTAGTTACCTTTTATGTTTCTAAAACCGGACAGAGCATTAGGCGTTAAATGCCTTTCAGGGATGGGCCACGCATTTCTACTTCTATTGAGGATGCTAGAGAAGTCCTGAATGCTGTTTGGCCTATACGATCCCGTTGTCAGTCGATGTAAAAGTCACTGTTTTATCCTCTTGTACGAGTCTACTACCATTTAAATAAAGCCGCTGGGATAAGGCTAGGTTGGCCTAGACGACCGATGCTCTAGATTTGGTCCCGCAACGTGCACGTGATATGCGGTGCCACTAATCACTACTACACTTCCGCCCACTATGTATGCTCTAGCTCTCAGTACTTGATCATTTTGAAGAACAAAAAAAGACAAGTACAAAAGGAAATAAAAGGAAAATCATGATGCAGAAATTCAAGAAAAACCCTGATCAAATAAGAAGATGTGCTCGAGTAAAAACGGTCAACATTAGGTCCCCATCCGCATACACTCAAGACTCAGCGTCGAAACAGATGAAAGGTCTTTTTTGATGATTTGAACGTAGAAAAACATTTTTTTTTAGTTTTAGATCACCTTTGTTTGGATGTACGCTTTTTCCTTAAACATCAAAGATCAGAGACAAGCCATTAAATTTTTCTGTTCACCTGATCATGGAACCATGGGCGACTGTGATGGAAGAACCGTAGTGATGAGAGGTGTAGGCTTTTATTTTTCATGTGACCCTGAGACTCATTAGCGGACCCTATCAAAGTCAAGTAGTGCTCCTCCGGAAAACTGTCTAATCTCACGACTGTTGACTTTGCAACAGGTGTCATTAACAACTGTCTTCTGCCGTCCCCCGTCGATAAATAATTGCTATAAACACAGAATAACGATAAGAAAAAGTAGTACATATATGTGGCAACGAGTAAAAGCTGTGAAGGTGTGATTGATGTGAATGATGCAAGGTGAACAAACAGTCGATCAATTCGGAAAGAGATGGGAGAGCCTTTTCAGTGTGAAAAAGAAAAAGCAGCAAAAAAAGGGGTTGAAAACGATTAGAACTGATATGATAAGGAACTGCTGTAGTAACTTCTCATAACAAGAAACAATTGAAATAGATCCCGAGAGCTTTTGATACAATCAAATACAGAAGGGAAGTGATCGACTATGCTCAGTGATCACTTCTAGCCTCCCTTTCAAAAAGCGAGAAAGTGTCGGGTGCAGACCAAACACCACAACTGACGACGGCCTCCAAGTAAATCTGGTTAGAAGTTGTTCATAGTGATAGCTGATTTCTGGTAAATGATAGTTGTAATTAGTGACAATCGATAGAATACAACTGCAACAGGCTAATCATTTCATTGGCAGAAAACATTAACATTTTGTGGAGGCCGTCGTCACTTGTGGTGCATGGTCTGCACCCGACACTTTCTCGCTTTTTGAAGGGGAGGGTATGTGTCATTAAAAAGGAAGTAGTATTTTGCAACGGTGATGGCACACACCTCTACAGTACCACTAGCTGCACTCTACGGACTGAATTTTCCATCAGCTGTTCAAACAAATTGGTGTTATTTTGTTGCTACCGGCGAAAAATTGGCAATATACCCTTTGGCTATTGCAAAGGATTGCAGGTAAATTTAGCAAGATTTTCGGCATTGAAATCAGGGCTTCTTTTATTTCGTCATATCAAAACAGCTGTTCCGGTGTGGAGGAGGATTGCCTTCGCAAGTGTACCTCAGATGGAATCATGGTGCGGCGAGTAATGCGTGTCGCGCTACTTGAACCTAAGTCGGCCCTACCGATGCGACTTTTCAGAAATTTTTACTACCCCCTCCTTCCAATCAAAAAATTCACGCCCCTCCCCCCTTCTATAGCATTCGATTCTGAGACCTGTCGACACACCACCTACTTTTCCCTCAAAACAGCGGTGGAGCGGAGGGGGGGGTATATACGTACAGGAAACAGCAAAATTTTTCCCTCTCCACTACGCCCTAAACTCACCCATGATTTCCAAAATACGACCCCCCCCCATTGATACTTGTCGCAACATAGCATTGACCCTGAGTTGATCCCTCGATCAGAGGTGGAACCGCAGAGAGAGGCGACAAACGTCGCCGCTTGAATTGGTGTCATGTTTGCTGAGTGATATCGTTTTCCCTGAAGAAATTTTCCTCTTAAATTACATGTTTACACATCAAACTCATCGCATTAACAGTTCCAATAGTATTCGTCTGCTCAACAAAACAGAAATTTTCAGTTCCACACACATTATTATTTAGGCTGAAGTTCGAGCTTGCAATGCAAAGCAATCGGCGATTAGCCATTCAACCCAAAATCCGTTTTCCATAGAGAAGAGTTGGTTATGTAAACTTTACTTAAAGGCAAATCCCGGGATTAAACTGGTGCTATTAGCGCTTCGTGGTGATAGCTTAGCTGCGGAACGACCTGAAAGTGGGAAGGAAAGCAAGAGAAATCTTTGGAACGCTGAAATAAGGCCTTAACCTTCAGTAAGGTCGGATGTGGTACGATGGCGAGACAGGGCGGTCAAAGAAGACAAAATACGCGAGAGAGCACGTCGTTTGAGAGAGCACGCTGATCTCTACATCAATGCACGCTGATCTCACCGGTGGGTGGGAAGCGTTGGAACGGGGTCGATGGTTGCAGGCCCGTAAGGATAACCGCGCAATTTTGCGACGAAGCTGGAGTGATCTAGGTAGGTACGGACCTTACAATTTCCCTCGTGGTATCCCTCCTACTAGTCTAATCCCAGGGTTTGCCTTCAATCACGACCTTTTCTAAAAACTTCGCTTCAGACTCTCTCTTTAACAGTTGGCGCTGGAGCTTGATAGTTGGCGGCTATCTACTCGAGTATAGACCCAAGGGTTTCTAATTTTGAGGCAGTGGGAATTGATAGAGTTTTCAGAATAGTTACTGATACGTAAATGAGTAATTTTGTTCCCTTTTCAAAGGAACACAGTTGAAGTAGTTTATTGATGGGTCTCCTTATGAGATAGACGTAAAATCTGACTTCAATACGTAAATAACAGCGAAAGCTACCAACAAACAGGAGGTTGAAAAGGTTTGAATGGTTCATGAAGTACCACAGCGATTAAAGGAATCTTCCACGGAAAGACTGCTTATCCTTTCCTTGTGTACAGGTGTTGGGCATGGTCATTGAAGACCATATGCAAAGTTCAGAGCGAAAATGATGAAACCCCCAAGAGAAACAGCCCTTGGAAAGACCCATCTGTGGGACCGGATTGGACCAGTAGGCGGGACCGGAAGTGCTTCTGTGACGAAGTGCGTGGCAGGTGCGGATCCACGTGTCAGTTTATGGGAAGGGCCCAACATGAATCCAGTTCACGTTCACGCTTTTGACACGTTTGCACGTGTTGACTCCACGCCGCTAACAGTTGTGGAAGTTTTACAGCGGGAATTCAAAATTTTCATAGTCGAACTGGTTATCATAATTATTATCAAAACCATCGCCTATGTTCCGTTCTATCTTCATGAAGCAAGGGGCCTAAGGTATCGTTTTTTTGTAGGAATGGAGGCGATGTTTTTCCGTGGAAGATTCCTTTAAGCGGAAAAATTCTTGTTCGAAAATCCGCCACGGCTCAACACTACGTATGGAGCAACTCACTGGAAGCTTCTCTCCGCTGTACAGTAAATTGTCGACCCGACTTTGGAAGCGTTGCTCTCCTTTGCTTCTAGACTTTCCACCGTAGGAACGTAGTTTTACCTGTGTTATTGCACTGGTTGGTATAGGGAATATGAAGCACTTGAAGCATGTGCAAAAGCAAGTAGGGGACAGTGGAAACCGACACCGTTACCAGACGCGGGGCGTCCCACTCAGATCAGTCATAAATTCCATCTTTACTAGCCTCAACTACGCCTCTGGATGGATGCCGGATGCGTGGCAAATTGGTCAGCAGTAAGTGGTAAAAGGAATATGGTTATTTAGTTCGAGTGGAGTCCTGCGTTAACCCAGTTCTGCCTAAAAAAGTGACTCAGCATTGCTATCGGCGGCTACGACCGTCGAACCATTAGCAGTTTCGATAATCTCCAACTTTTCCCCACGTCGTATCATTATCTTCTTTTCTAGAACAATTTTCCTATGTCACTTCCAGAGGCGAGTAGCAACAAATAAACAAGTAAACAAGTAAACAAGTAACACAAGCAACAGTTAAGCACTACTCGTGAACAAAAGAATTTGTTATTTCTAAACGTTTAGTTGTCCTTATTAATGCCGCAAAATGTAGGATTCTTCGTTCACATTTTCGACTCACACCTACTTCTTTATCTTACTCAGTCAAAGCTCATAGAAGTTGTACTCTTCCTCCCTTTCCTCTCAGAAATGCGACTTAATAAGCGTTGATGATTTAGCTCTTCGCTTCTGCTGCTTACTTTAATCAGAACCAGCATCGATGTCAACTTGTTCTGCTCTATTAACAACCTGCGTGTACACCACTTTCGAAAATCCAAGGTGATCTTTTAATGATGAAGTGTACAGGATTTCGGTTTCACACGTGCATGAGAAGACGTGCGGGGACGTAATTCTTCCAGTTTACCCTTTTTTCGAACCCTTTTTGTCTAGCCGTAGAGGGATTCAGAGGTGCAAGCAAACAAAATCATAGAATATAAATGCAGGAGTGTAATCGTCCAACCAGTTCGGTGTCGTTTTCACCCTACCAGCCTTACTTCTTCCAATATTTGTGTATCGTGGTCTCTTGACAACTGTTGAATCCGTATGCACTATGAATCTAGTAGAAGGCGCTTCTAATATTTTGCGGAGGAATGCCTTTGTAATCGCACTTCAATACACTTATGGAAGTGACTGGAATTTGACCGTGAAACGGCCGGACTTTAAGCGCTAATGTTGATAATTCGCGTTGTTTTTGCCTGACACTATTTTTCAATGCTCCTATATCGATAATTTCCTAAGAACTTCTGATTGAGGACGGCATAGAAACGTGAACATCTAGATGTACTTAACAAAGCCTTGCCGGCCATTTGTACAGGGCGGCGAAAAATCACGGTGACGAGAACCGCTGCATGGGTGGAATGAAGGAGAAGTTCGGGCTCAGACCCCTCCCCCCCAAGAAGCCCTTACCTTGATTAGAAGTGCTGGGTTGGCGAGTGGAAAGGTAGCGCCACGCCTCTATTACTAGTTCGAAACGCTTACCACGGACCCTAGGTCGCTCATGGACATTCTAACAAACTCCAAGATGTAAATAAAACATGGTCCGCCCACCGCTTCTCGATATCTTGTCTGCGTCGCCACGTTGATCTGCTATGCTCTCTCTTCTCGGACTTCTCTACCACTCTCCGCGCTCACATTATCTCTCATCTCCCTGCCTGTCTTTTGAACTTCTCCACAGCATAGAGCAAAATGCTCGTATTTCCTGTGTATTTCAGATTTTCTTTCCTTTTTTCTCCACTGGCGGTCCACCTCCTCCCTACTTTCACATTTGAGTGGAATCACCCCATCAATTTAATCCTGATCTTGCCTTTAAACTAATTTCGACTGCAGGTTTTGAATCACTAGAAGGTCTTCTAATGTAAGGGTCCATAAGCGCAGAAATGCTCAGATCGTAACTGACTGGTTTTGATGAACCCGCCGTTTACCACTAACCCGCCACGGTGAGTGGGTTGGCCAGAATACCTCGCTTCTTTGTCAATGCAAACATATGCAACCAATCTGTGGGGGGGGGGGTTTACATTTATTCTCTGCTCAATAACCTTAATAAATATACAGTAGTGGTCAAAAGTTTGAAAACTTGTTTATTTTGATCTAGCGTAGCCAGTGGGCAGCGAAATTGTCCCAAATTCACACATTATATGCAGAATCGAAGTGTAAATTAGGTTTTTATATGGCAAACTAATTTCTTTGGAAAACTGAAATCGCAATTTGAAAAATATGAATTTTTATGAGAAATGGCGCGTCAAAAGTTTGGAAACTTCAATTCCAAAGCGAATTCGGCAAAATAGCTCTCAAATCTACATGATAAATAACTTCTATCTAGCTACAGCTACCTGTGAATTACTATGTTAGCATCGTTTTTCCTGACATGCAGCTGATTATAAAATAATTTTAGGATTTCTAAGTCGAACCCTGCACATTGAACTAAATCGCAATTGTTGGTGGGATTCTTGACTGGAATGTGGATTGAGCGACATGCCAGCTCTTCCGTGGGATGTGTATCGCCAGAGGGGACCTTTGATTCAGTCGCGCATTCAATAAGCGCTTTCTTTTCTGGGCCATAGAAGGCGCATTGATGTAATGTCGGCCATGCATGCGCGAGTCATTTACCGCGATGGGTAACCCATCTTTTCCGGCTAGTTCTGACTATCAAAGGGAAGCATTGTATTCTACAGGCTATCCCTTGTATTTATCCCAACCCATCGCGCATTCGCTGGATACATAGAACAGGGGATCGCCGAATCGGTCGGACACATCTGCATCCATGACAATACTATTTCTCTCTGTTGGAGACTGGTTCTTAATTAGGTTTCCTGTTGATAAACACTTCACAGGGTCCACAACATCATTTTCACATCATTTTCAGGAAGACAGAAATCCCATTTGGCGCCGAGGACAAAGTTTTACCTCTCGCCTTCGGTCCATGTTAGCCGTTAGTGCGGAAGGCAGTCGGACCATCCCGCTATCAGAACTAAATTCCACTTAGGGAAGAAATCGCAGTCCTCCCCTTCGGCTATACTCTTGAAAGAGAATGCGATTTGAAACGTCTTTCTTACTCCTTCAGAACCAGCTTCCTGTGTACGTTCAGAAATTCCATGGTGGACAATTCTACTAATACTCCCCCCGCCTTGCGTATACATCACGCGCGGGCACTGTATTTCTCAGATATAGGGCTGAACGCAGGGGTCGACCGTCACGTTGGTCTGACTTGTAGAACATTACAACCTTCCACCACCTTTAAAAATCTCGCTACGACAACCCCCTCCCTCCTATCCGCGCGCTAGTTGGATTGCGTTAATCCAACCAGCGCACGGATAGGTCGCGTGGTCCGCAATGGTGCGCACAATCCTTCTCTCGTGGGAACCAAGGGCACGTGTGAAACGGAGACTTGAATATAATTTTGATTCTCAAACCTCAACGTCTAAAATTAAGATTATTACTATGAAATTAGATGAAATAATGTAAGCAAAATTACATATGTTAAACGAAATCAATTAAATAAAACTAGAAGTGAAGTATATTACCTTAAAGTAATCGTTACAAACTACTTGTTTTCCAAGGATTTATGTTCGCCCCAGTGTTCATATGTTTTGATATATTACTATATTTGTCACCCCCGGGGCTGCTAGTTTTAGAAAACTACAATTTTGCAGTAGCATAAAAACCATTTTTATTATGAAGAAGAGAAATTCCTTTTGAAAGTCGTTAATTCCCTTCAAATGTGAAATTGTGAGAGTAAGAATATTTGAAATAGGTAACTAATAGAAAGGATATATGAAAGCTCCAAATTAGTTTCGCTCCAAAAAGCACTCAAACTTTGTGAATGTTCTTTCTTAACACGTTGACGTGTTAACACGTTGACGAATTGTTCCGTGGGTCCGTACTTTGTGCACACACAAGTTTTGAGGCGTAGGACTGTGGTGACTACCTTCTTATTCGACTCTTTGCAATTTTCAAACTCGGATAGAAAACTATGAAGGTAGAGCTTCTCGATCAGTAATTCTTGAAATGAGTTTGAAGCAGATTGAAAAAATGAAAAAATAGCCGCTATGGTCTGTTTTCTAGGCTTGTGGTCAAATTTTTGACAACAGGCGGGTTTTTAATGTTTGAACTGCTATAAGTTGCTGCAGATTTTTGCAACTCTTCAACCCGTAAGAGAAGCTATGAGATCTTTCAATCGCATCAGAATTAGCCCTTTTGGCTCGGCTTCGTTGATGGTTTTTCGGGCCATTCCCCTAAGCCGACAGTGCTCGAGCTAGAATGGCTAGAACTCACTTCAAAACCAATGTTGGGAAACGGTAACGATTTTGGAAACCACCAGTCTTGTACATTATATGAGGTGATGAATGTTTCTTGAAAAGTTGCCAACTTACAAGAATTTATTTTCACGAAATTTTCCGCTGAGCCTTAGAAAGTCAATTCGTCCACTCTTTCCCTTAAATAGGTATGGTCCGAAAAAGTAGGATCCTCTGTAGAGCAGTATTTGTGTCTGTGATTATCTAATGTGGACCGCTTTGGTTCCTCTATTCTGGGATGCGCCGTGCGCTCGTTTGTGGTTAAGGGTTGAAGAAGCATTCGAAAATTATGCTCTCACCTACCGTTGCCACAGCTAGCTGTTTCACTTCTAATAGTGTAATGCTGTAAGGCTAAGCCTAGAGCTGTGAGCCTTAGTTGTATCTAGAAAACATCTCAACACTTCTGCTGCAGTTTCAGCCATTGGCATTTTTCCCACACATTTAGTTCCCTTACAGCGTTCCCCTACTCACCTACTCCCATAAATATCTCGGCGCACTGCAACGTTGACTCTTACACAACCGACCCATTCCCCCATTTTCCAAATACAACCTCCTTGCTAGCTTGGACTAGCGGACGATTGACTCTGGCTAATCGTGGAAAACGTGAAAAGGAAAACGAACCACAGTTGTAGCAGGGTCAGCTAAGAAACCACAGAAGCAGGGTGAGACTCCGCTTCTTCGATCAATTCCTCGGTGCAGCTAAAATACCCTCGAAGGTGTGTGATGGAGAGACAAAAAACAGGCTAATGAGACAATGAATAGAGAGTCGTGACACGCTGTTAAAAGTTTTGATGATTATATAAAAAATAGGATCAAACTACTCTGTGGAGTCGGAAAGTATTATAGATGATGAGGGGTTAATCTGCCAAATATACTGGATTAATGGTGGGAGGATTGCAAAATAATCGATTATGTAAAGATTTTCGTACAATATTTCGCCTTGTGATCAAGTACATATGACAACAGTTGAACTTCTGCTTCTCAATGCAGTCGTTATACCAACTTGGTACTATCGTGTTCACCTTCAACCTATATGTCGACTATTCCAATTAGATTGCCATCATTTTCACTGGTTCCCAGTTTTTCATTTTTTGTTTTTATTGCGCGTTTCACCGCTCATCCTGATTTACATTCAGTGATACGAGCGCGAGCTTCACACGTTGACGACATCGCGCATTTTGGCATTTTGCACCGCGTGGGACAGGAGCGATTTTGCGAGCGCGCCGTCCTCACCTTACTTCCGCTTATTTTTTGTTTAAAATGCACAACAACTTGAATCTCATAGAATTATTTCGGCAAGGATGAAAGCATGAAAGGTATAGGTTATATGAATACAGTGCGTTTCAAAAGTATAAAGCCACCCTTGAATGAAGCTGTTCCAAGTTAGAATGAAGGTTCCGTGATTTGATGAATAGTTTATCGAATTCAGCACGCTCTGAAACTATAGTAAACTTTGTTGTACAAACCACTATAAGCTAGAAACGGTTCCATAAGAAAATTTGAAAAACTCCCCTGTTTCAAAAGTATAAAGCCACCCCGGGCGAGTAGGCAACAGCGGTAAAAATTTTTGTTCCTGTTAACTCGTTTGGAGTTCTTTGGCCATAATTAGCACAAACACATTACGTCTTCAATATATCTCGTGGATCTACGTTTTCTTTGGAAGAGCAAGTTCGTGCGAGGACGTTACATGAAGCTGCCCATTCAAATCGCTCCATTGCTGCTCAACTTGGACGTTCTCAAAGCTGTATCGACATTTCTTTTGAGGAATCCAGCTTATTATGGAAAGGAAAGATCCCTGGCAAGGTCACGTACGAGTACTCTCCGAACATGATATCCGCCGTATCCAACGATCCCTTTCCAATTCCACGGCGACGATCAGTCCAGATCCGACAAGAGCTCTCCCTTTCCGCTTCAGAAGTACCATTTGGAGGGTCGCAAACTCTGCTCCAAATATAGTGCGACAACCCATGATGAAGGCTCCACGTCTGGAGCAGCATCACAAAGCAGCTCACCTCGAATTTGCACGGAGGAACATGCGAACGAGTTGGGGTTCGGTAGGTGATTCTACGGGGGTAGGGAGGCACTTTCATCATGACGTTTAGTTAATGGCTTGTAGTGTTCAGTTCATTTTCTGTGGTTGAAAGAACTTCAACTTAGACGGGCCGGATGGTCATCACAGATTCTGGAGAGATTTTAGCAAAGATCCGCTGGTATTTAGCAGGAGAGACTTCGGTGGTGGCGCATAGATGGTCTGAGCTGCATTCTACAGCGATGCTGTGCTCCCTCTGTCTTTCGTCTCGTGTCGAAATAGTAGTTTTCAGTGAGTATCAGGATGTCTTTTTCGCACATCTAAGTGAGGTGTCGGCCAAAACTTTCAATCTTAATGCACGATAACGCCACCATCCATCGCAGCCGGTCCACTCAACACTAGCTTAACGCCAACGAAATCAACGTACTGGAATGGCCTACTGCAGCCAGATCTGAATCCAATAGAAAATATCTGGGGAATTATCGTCAGGCAGATTTACGCAGATGATAAAGCAGTACAGTAACGTGGAAGACCTCAGACAAGCCATCGAGACGTCCTGGTACCACCTGGATCCTGCTATACTTCGGAAGCTCACAGATATAGTATGCCATCGTCTATTCGATCTCATTTCCAAACAAGGTGGTTGCATTAATTACTAATATGTACGATGCTCACTGTTTTTTGAGGAAAATAGAGTTGTGTTGCAAGTGGCTTTATACTTTTGAAACAGTAGATATTTGTAAATTTTCTTATAAAAATGTATGTGAATCATTTTGTTTCCTGAAATAAAGAGAACAATGGTTTCCAAACACGCTGAATTCAATAAAGTTTATGGCAAGCCATGAAATACTCACCTTAACTCGGAAAGTTAGTTTTCATGGGTGGCTTTATACTTTTGAAACGCACTGTAGTATTATTATGTTGACAAGAACGCATAATGACCGAAGAAGCAAAAAAAACATCACTTTCGCTGCGAATGAAGTTAAAGCATTTATACCTAAGTTCTTCCATCAAATACAAATATCTTGGAAACTCACAGAGTTTTGTATTAACTGCTTCTACAATCTTTCATTATGAATGTTCACAAGAAGTGAAAGAAATTGAAATGGGAAGGTTCGTGCACTCACCAGGAGAGGTCATTTGGTCAACGCGGCCAATTGAAAGGAGATGTATATATGTATACACGCCTTGGGACGCTTAGCTCAAATATGTGTTCTCATCTGCTAACTCTTCTCTGAAAGAATTATGAAGCAGAAAAGCGCAGGGGCTGTGGTCGAGGCTCACGAAAAAGAGGTCAGGGGATCAACTCCCTGGCGAGTTTGTTCTTTTGCCGTTTGCAGTAAGATAGCTAGGAAGACTCCTAACATCGCTAGTCCAACATGCTTGCGTATAGTTAACAGTACAAAGAATTTAAGGGCAAATTAATAATGAACTTGGGCGGCATCGCTCCTCACCACTTTGGGCGCTTGTAGCGCAGGCGCCAGGCATTTTTGCTTCGAACAAGTATGATATTCGTAATCAGAGCCAGACTCTCCCTTTGAGCGAACTTCTAGCGAATTCTGAAATTTTGACCTAACCTCGAAAATTTGGGCAGTCACTTACACCGATCCACCAATCCATTACAAAAGGCTGGCACTTGGGTAGAATAAACCTTTTTAACACTTTTCATAATAGACAAAAATTGTGTCTGGCTTGCCCGTTGCATCATCCAAAGAAGCCATTATTTCCTAATACAACACCTCTCTCCCTTTCCCCCGTCGATTGGTCAACCCAAAAAAGTGGAGTTTGAGGAGTGGTAATCCCATCACTGCTCCGCTTTTTCTCAATTAGTTCATGACCTCAGGTTTCACAAGAAACCGCTTCCTAGGGGTAGTTTGATCCCCTGAATACGAATATTGTACCACTTGCCACGAAAAAGCATAGCACCTGCACTACGGGCACCATGGGCACTCACAGGCAAGTAGTGCTTAAACTTAAGAGGATCTGCTTGCAAACTCTTCGTAGATGTAGCGTCGGGCGACCGTTGATAAAATAATGGATTCAAAAAGGCTTTTTAGCCATGTTAGAAAAAAACAGCAACAATCAGATGACTTCGCAAGGGTTCGAACCCACGACCCCTTACATCAGAAGCAAGACCACTACCAACTGCACTACCAAAGCTCAACCAATCACCCCCTAGGTTCTCCTTTCGAGACATTCATAATGCAGCGCGTCTCTAGACGGGTACGGTAATGTACACCTCATTTCAATTGGCCGGGTTGGCCTAATGACCTTTCCTGTCAGAACTTTGCCCTAAATAAAGAGATATTTGACGGTGTGTTTATAGTTATGCTAATGTATCATCTATATATATGAATGCAAAAAACTCGAGAAGAAGGAGCGCAAGCACAATAAAAATGAATGACATAGTTCTGACGCGCATGCGCGTCAGAATGTCCGATGCGGTGCAAAAGTTCTGACGCGCATTGCGCGTCAGCCTGTCGTCAACGTGTTAAGGGCCGTATGCGATTCGATTAATTGACACCAGTCCCTTTGTTTCAAATAGAAGATTGCTAGGCGACGAACCGTAAGAACGGTATATTCGCCGATTAAGAAGGTGAGAAAAATGCAATGGTCAGGACGTAGGATTTCGGGGTCACGCCTATGCGTGTGCCACGTTTCTTGAAGGGCATTGTCTTTGCCACATGTCTCTCTAGGTTCTTCTCTTTTTTACTTGCACGTAGTCCATGTTATTTTACATCGATCTATTTTATTCCTACGCTCACTTCTTCTAGAAAAAAGCTTATAAAGTCGTTTTCAGTAGGCTTTTTCTCCGGCAGGTCATCTAGCACCTGCTATTTCATATCGGAAACCCCATCATTCGGTTGTGCCATCGCGAAATGTGCCTTAAATATGATTGTTTTTTGCGGAACACTTTTGTGCCCACGAACTCCAACAAAAAAAAGAGTTAGTGTAGAAAATTCTATAGATTTTGCTGGCATAGTTGTGAAGTGGCAATCCGTATAACAGACGGTCATTTGTACTCTGCACCTCTCTATCGCTTATCTAAACATCCTACCTAACATTTTCAGTACGGAGTCAGCTGCAGGGGCACAAGATGACGTTTACTAATGGGGAGTGCTTTCCTTCGAACACCTTCGGAAGCTATAAGGTCTCTCGACGTTTTTCGACGCGGATGTACTGAAAATTACGATTGCCAAATAGTTCCCATCGCGAATGATGCACTGAGCAACAGAACAAATAGCCCCTTCACGCTGTTTCATCTCATGTTGTCCCATGTTTCAAGTGTTGCCCGTTGGTCTATGGCATTAGTGTCGTTATCAGCGCGAGTCGGCCGCTTTTCACACCAATTTCAACCTTTGCTACACTTATTAATAGAACCGAGTTTCATAGCTTCTATGGCTAATGCTCGAGAGTTTAACTGTTGTCCGTCTTTTTTCTTTTATAGTTGAATAGCTTGATATCGAAGTATGACAGCGCTTGAGTACACCATCATATTAGGTTGGAAAGAAGTTATTACGCAACACTCTTTCTAAATTTTCTTTTTTTGAAAAATTCATAGGTAACATTTATGACTAACAAATGGTAGAGCATTCTCGAGGCTTCAATCCACGAGGTGGATATAAGTGCTGCAGTCAGTAGTTATCCAAGAAAATTCAAAAAACCTCGACCACTAGCAAATCCGTACTCCGAGTCACTGTCTAGTACAAATGTCTCCATAACTATGGATTCGTGTCAACGACCAACACTATCTGCAATAGCTTCAATAGGAATGTTGTTCACCGCTACAACGGGTTTCAAATTTACCAGCGCTTTCGATCTCTTGATATTTTTATGTAGTCCTGTACACTTCATAACATAATACGGGCTCTTACGGAAGCTCCACTACAAGTTCGTCATTATGGGCACCATTGTGTAGGTAGAGGCCTCGGCTGCGGAACTCCAGAAGCTGGCTGAGGCAGCTCGTCAGGAGCACCTCGCACCGCGACAATATTTATTTCTTTCATGGCATTGCGAATCACTATGATCCGAAATGAGTATGATAAGAAATTTCGTGAAGCAGCGGCGGGATTTTACCCTCTCCTGCCGTACTTGCCCTGGTCGAGCTATAAATGACTGCCACCTATCCTGGACCTTAAATCATCATCTTGATGACGAATGACGAATTAGACGATCAACTCCAACTCGGAAGTGAGGTCGCCTCCTTTCTCGACCCACACTCCGCTGGGTTTTGGCAAAGGAGCATCAAGAAATTTTTTGAGCGTTGAAGACAAGCGGAGGACACTCATGGTAGATACAAGACCGGTCAGGAGTTGTAAACAAAAAAGATAAAATTAAAAACAAAAATTTGAAAAAGTGTCGCAGGACTTTCTTTCCAACCTAATATAATAAAGCGTCGTCAATAAAACCAATGCCAAAAATTCTGAGCTCCAAAACTCTTCTAAAATTTTTTTCTCTAGTTAGGTCTTAGGAAGTTTACAACCATCGGCGAATCGCGCAGAACTACATCAAGATGGCATTAATTCAGGTTTATAGCCCAGTGGTTGCTCACACCTTATTGATACTCACCCTTCTTATTTCATTGGAAGAAACTCTGTTGCTGCTTCTTCAGTGACTGCACAAAGCCTTACCATTAAATCTTCCTCCAACTCATATATCTTGCGCAGGACTTTTGGTCGGAAGCGCTGTGGCGCAGTGGTGAAACCAAAGCGCTGCACGCGCTCCGAAATGCTGTGGTGACAAGTACTACGCCGCATGGTCTGGTGATCGAATGCTGGATCGTGTGGTGTTCAGGACAACCAAGCCTCTCCTCCCCTCCATTTCAGGTTAATTGGTACCACTGTTGTCTGTGAGATAAAACATTGACTCGCACACTGGCTGGCTCCCAAAAGTCACTATGTAGGCTAAATAGCCTTCGATTGCCACTGCGGTTATGAATGTGAGTGGAAAATGAGGTTCATCTCGGAAAGACTGATTTGAATGCTGTATCCTTCCTATCCTTTATGTTATGTTGCCGGGAAAATCTTTGCCCATTTCCACCTGCACGTTGTGAAAAGCTGAAAGATAATTAATAGACAACCGAAGAATGACTTTAATCTGCAAGCTTTTCACTTATGTCATCCACGACATTATAGGAAACACAGAAAAAGGGTGTGGCCGTGATCCAAAAGGAATTTATCTCGGTAATGCACCATACGCCGTAGCAAAGCTCACTGAACTAAACCGGAGCGCTGGTTATCTCGAACCTTGAAGAGCCTTTTGACTTCGATTAGACGGTAGGAATCATGAAAACCTTCAGCAGCAATCGTATCGCTATCTAGTGCACAAGTATTGTTCGGAACCCTGCAACAAGTTTATGGTAAGTTCCATCCAATTCTCGAGGAGCTCATCAGCGGCGTAAAGATCTGTTCGACAGGGGTACCTCTATAGGTGGTCACAAAGTATCGCTTCATGTTGATTAAATCTCCATTGTTCCAGCAGAGAATAGTTATTCATTCCGACATCGCTGTGAAAAAGTTGCTTTACAGTCAAATTTGAGAACTTCAATGTTGACAAAAAATTGGTAACCATTTCGTTCAACCTTAGTTGGTGTACTTTCGTTGGATTCAGGTAAGTGTAAATAGCGCGAAATCGGCATGATGAACGACTTGACTCTCGTCATGAGCAGGGGAAAACAACCAGTATGCAGAGCACTGAAGAACATCAAGGGAGAAGAGGAGAAACAATCGTCAATGAGTTAGACTCCGCGTAAATATTATGATTCAGTGCTGTCCTACAAGCTATTGAAAACGAAGGCTGGAGATTCCCATTCGCTCAAGAGTAAAGGAGATCTATGGTCTCAACCGGCCAGCTTTGCCCTCCATTGCAATGCCGTGTTTTTTAACACATTCACGACAGCGCCCCTTTTCCACTTTTCGGTCGCGTGGGACGGACGGGATTTTGTGGGCGCCGCCGCCTCACCAGATTTTGTTTTGTAAATAAACAAAGATATGAGTGTCACACAATAGGTTGTGCAATTACCGAATGCGTAAACGATGTATCTAGAGCAGTAAGAGTGAAGGATCATCGAGACGAAAACAGTGGTTACGTAAAGAACCGCATTATTACTTTACCCGTGAAGGGATTCAAAGCATTTCACCCTATTACGAGGCGGTGCCACTATACTGTCCATTTCCTAGAGCCCTGGCAGGCGATATTTATCACGCTGTCCGGCCTATATGCGGCGGCTGCGTCCAGTAGCTTATGTGTTGGCAGCCATATGCGGCTGGCCATCAGCGGTATTAAAACACGGTTTCTTGTATTGTTATTTGAGATGCATGGTGTGCGATCACAAAACCATGTTTCATTTCCGTTGAACAGTTTTAGAAGTGCCAAAAAATTAGTAAATAATACCCTTGATGGTTCGATCTCCCATTGCGACTAAATTGTACATTCAAGGTTTCCGGCTAGTTGTGGCTTCAATATTTTCCGGGGCATGAATATGTAGTCTTGGATTCTTGGCGATTATCGCCTCTTGCACTAGCCATGTGCTCAAACGAAATGCAACAATCTTACTCGTCATGGGGTCGAACCATCACGAGTCATTACGATTTTTTGTTAATGGAACACAATCTCCGAGAGGCCGAACAGCGTGACATCGTGACCTTCAAAGCCAAGAATCAGACACACTGAATGGGGTGAATTCACTCAATGTGAAAGTAGGGATGAGAGTTGGACCGCCAATGGAAGAAAAAAGGAAAGAAAATCCCACATGCACAGGAAATACGAGCATTTTGCTCAATGCTGTGGAGAAGTTCAAAAGACAGGGAGGGAGATGAGAGATAATGTGAGCGCAGAGGGTGGTAGAGAATTCCGAGAAGAGAGAGCATAGCAGATCAACGCAGCGACGCAGACAAGACATCGATCGGTGGGCGGACCATGTTAAGTTTGGTGGAGTCTGTTAGAGTTCATGGTTGCCGTAGGGATCTGGGTGACGGGGTTTCGAATGCAAAAATGCTTTGGCGTAATTTGCCAACTGGCGTGCCAGCAGTTCTAGCCATGGTTATAAGGCTTCTTTTGGGGGGTATGAGCCCGAACTTTGTCTTTAAAATTCAACGCGGTGAATAACGCCATAATGTAATAAAAGTATCATTCGGGAGTAGAGCACTCTTACAAATAATGGATAATTGCATAACTTTTTCTTGTGTACTTCTTGTGCTAATATTATTATATGAAATTTGCAGTTAATTTTTTGCGATCTAGCGCGGTATAATCGACTTTTATAGCATTGTTTATATATCATTAATACGATGTCACAAATTTGATCGTGATGAGGTCAAACATACATGGCATAAAGCGGATAGAGGAATCACGTTTGCACGAGTCAACAGGCCTTCAAACATAATCCGATTTGCATTGTACCGATGGCTTTCTAGAAAAAGTAACGTGCACCAAGCGGAGACCGACAGGTGATTGTGTAGGTTGAGGATAAACGAGTGAAAGCATTTGCCGTGATCATCGCTTCTTGGGGTATGCGAGGCAATTCTAATTCTCAGTTGTGTTACATTCGTAGTGGACGCTTGAGATGCCGATGTGGCCTATACTATTGGGCCGAGAATGCGAGGGGC
>MU868355.1:347113-387880 GCA_036418205.1 Ostertagia ostertagi
GGTGTTGGTCGTCTTGTTAAACTCAGGCAGTCTTTCGCCCTGCTCATTCCAATCCATTCCATGAGTACCGACGTGAATTTCTCCAGCCGTTCTTCTCGGGTCAATCTTGTCTTTCTTGAAGTTGCCGACGATGACCTTAAAGAAGGTTTGATCTTCCTTGTAGAACTTCTCCAATTCTATATCAAATGCTCTGTGTTTCTCCTCGTCGTAGCTCGATGTTGGTGCATAGGCGACGAAGATTGTCAAAACAGGACTTGATCCACATCTTCTCAATCTCAAACGTCCGATTCGGGTCGTAAGGCTTTCGTACGAATCGATGTTTATGGCCAAGTGCGTGTTGACGAGGACACCCACACCGCCAACGCCTCTGCTGTCGCATGCTCCAAGGAACAGTTGTTCTCCAGTATCGAAAACGGCGTAGCGGGGGTGCCTTCTCGTCCGATGACCGATGAGACCGATGACGTCGTACTTAATCTTTCTGGCCTGCATCATCAGGTCTTCGATGTGAGCTTTGGATGCAAGCGTCCGTGCGTTGAAAGTACAGATCGCCATCTTAGCCCTTCATCGTTGAAGCAGCCTGTCCGGGTCCTGAGATTTTGGCAGCCTCTCCCGAGCGATCCTACCCAATGCTGCCGTATTGGGGGCACCCTCAAGTTCAGGGGAATGAGGACCATCCATATTGCTGTTTTGGCATATTGAAGGCAGACGAGTAGCTTGCCAGGGTCTGTCGTGTGGGCTAGGATAGACCTCCAGGTAATTAGCCACGCTATTCTGGAGTGAAACGAGAGGCTTAGTTTTTGAAGGCGGCCCCGAATCGCCTCGGTGAGGTTGGAAAAGGATAATGTGTTCAACAGTACGATCGAGTCCAAGCTTGTCGAAAAAGGTTGCCTGACATTATGAACTTCAACTGTAGTGACGATGCCAACTCAGATTGGTACTGTAGTATGCATTGATGTGATACTTCTGGCTAATGAGCTCCAGTACAGAATTCTTCCCAAGACCAACTCATCAAAATTAAAGAAAGTCAAAATAAAGGCGGAAAAGGGTTTTCGCCTGCAAAAAAGGAATGTGTTTACGAAAGGATAGCTATCATCCGTTATCTATCTAGGCATCGTCTCCAGTGTTTCTGTAGTTTTAAGTGGCGATGTAAGCCTTCCATCTCTTCAATGTCGGTGCATTAAGACCAGACCAAATTGGGAGAATAACACTGCCTTGCACCTCGGTTATCTGCCGAAAGTTTGCATAGGGACATTCCATTCCATTACCCCACAACTTGCGTGTAGGTAGAATGCATGGAGCATACCAAAGAAGGGTTGATCAACGCCGGGTGCTTTGTCCTCCGTGTTTTACGCTTCCGAAAAATTTTACGCTTCCAAAAAGTAAATTATTGTCAGGAGACAACATTATTCATAAAGCTCACTTTGATGTTACCCAAATGCTGCTTGGAATTATAAAAGAATGAATTATAAGAGAATAAAACACTTGCTCGAACCAATTCAACAAACAAGGATCACTAACAGTGTCATGTACTATATAAGTACAATTACCGCGAACGAGGGATGAATTTTTCGAGACATTCAAAATGTGTGTGTGACTCACCGAGCTCAGCGTTGCAAATCTTCTGAATGGTAAGCAAAAGGAAGAGCAAAGATCAACAAGATCGGAAACAAGATGTTTGCAGTTCACATTGTTACTGCTTTCGACGCAAGTACGTGATTAAAAGACAAGTGGAGTTTTTTTCCTATGTATCCACTTGCCGCGCAATGTTTGGAACAGCGAAAACCGTCATCATCCATTTATCAACAGTCGTCTCAGTGAGAGTCTCGGCGTTCGTCGCTGAACTTTCACACTCGCCAGCAAGCCGGCATTCGAAAATTGTCGATTGCAATCAGTTAAAGGTATTCGTAACGCTACTTTGCACGTTACTTTTTTTACCAGATTACCTGTTTTAATGTGGTAAGCGTTCCATGTACCTATCTGAGAAAATATGCGACATAGTCTGTCCGAACTTCTGCATTTCTTGAGTTGTGGGAAAAGTCCTATAACATTTTCGTTCCCAAGTCCTGGGCTAACAGCAGACTTTCGTGAAAGCACTCTGGTGACAGCTTCCAGTGATCACTCAGGCCGATTCTGTTCAGAAAAAGCCGAGAGGGTTCACTCACTTATTAACTTGTAGTGCAGGTGATGTGGAGATTATTCTAGGTGATTTAGGGGCCCAGGGGTTGCCTAAATCACGAACTAGCAACGGATGTGGTGAAGTGACATCCGAGCAGTGCTAGGTTGGTTGACGAGAGTCGCTCCTACGAGGGGCCAACCAACCATTGATAGCAGCGCGATGAGCTTTCAGGGTGAAACATGTGAATCACAACATGTTGGGACCCATAGTAGCGCGATGAGCAGCTCTTTAATTATCTGCCTCGTTCGCGTGCAGCTCACACGGGGCTCGCGCAGGAGAAGCTCTCTAACGACATTTCAACAAATCTTCTTTGCTTTGGAAAAATCCAGCTGAGCTGTTCCGGAAAATAGCGAAAGATTGCAAGGTTAAGCAATTATGTTGAGAAGAAATTCTTCGGTCTGCGTAATGGCGGTGAATTCAGCAATTTCAACTCATATTTCTCAAATGCATGCTATGATGGTACATCAAGTTATCAAAAGCAGGAATGACCTGGACGACTTTATCCACCAACCTAAGCGTCTGAGACGATCCATACATAACTGCTGAAACGGCAAAGTTTGTCAAAAATTGCGAAACTTTTCACAATCTCGCCAATTTTTCTTTGAATTAATAATCCTCTTCCTGAGAATTTTCCTTTCTCTCCTCCCCTTTTCATGAACGACTCATTCTGCCAAGTACAACCACAAAATCGCGAAATATCACCACTCTCGCCTGACTCGATCACACGAGTGGTTGACTCTGTCCACAACCTACAACATCCTCCTTTCTCTCATTCCAGGGGTATGTACGACGGTACATTCATGAAATAAGACGAATTTTTTCAAATAAATCTCTGAAAATCTGAAGCAGCATTTAAGATCTTAGGCGAATCCTCCTGAAACAGTTGACATACGTATCAAATTAATCAGTCAGTCAATCGAGGATTCAGTGATAAACTTGGTCTTCGCTGTCTAGCGCTACATTTTGTTCGGATCTATGCCAATCATTTCTAGCCGAAAATGAAAATGATGGTTAATATAGCCATATCTCATCCAAACGCTAAGCCTGACACTTGAACGAACATTCGTGGAATCAGATCAGACATAAACAGCGACAAATCACGAAAGAAAGCACAAGGATGGTCGACCCGAGCGTCTGGCAGACTTCAAATTTGGTTTTACGATCCCGCCCACCCTACGCCACCTCCCCCCCCCCCCCACTTCCATCAGTTGATAAAGTCGATTGTGAGCATTCAATGGTACTGATTCAACCTGAAATATGTCCATCTCCACCCCCACAATTCCTAGGTTTCGTCGCTTGGAAGGGTGCATAGTTGTAACCTTGGAAACGGTAAAAATGCCAAGTTTTGTAAACGTTGGTAAGCTTTTCTAGGTTCAACAACGTTTTCCCTTTTTACAAAGAACTTCCTGGTCGCATGACTGCCAGAAGTACGCCGCCATTCCCCAGTTACGACTCTCCAAAAATCAGGAAACTCGACCCCTCGAAACTCACGTTAACAGGAAAATGTTCAATTCATTAGTATTCCTAATTCCCAGAACTGATTTAAAAATTCAAAACATTTCCGAATTCGCAACTCTAAGTGACAAAATTTTGTTTTAGTCGATGAGCGTGCCGCATTTCTCAGCACCATGAAGCAGGCTCCCACCCCACCAAAGGATAAAGTGAGTATAATCGTTTCATTGCTTTATTAACTGTAGGCGAGGAAAATACAAGTTTCCCTCAAGAATTTCAAGGCATGGGAATGATGCACCTGGTCAGGCGATTACATCTGTGATCCATGAGAAAAGCTATGAGATGGCCATAAATATGAATATGGTGTGTCAAGTTTGAGGCCAGTAGAGGTTGCAGCCCCATCAGTGGAGTACGACCCAAAGTCCTCCCCTCTGGAAGATGTACGATCCTCCCTACTTTTTACACTCATGAGTAGCCGAGGTATTAAGGGTAAGAGTAGGTGAGCAAAAACCTACTACTTCGAACTATGATCTGAAACCTGCTTAGTGCATCTTGAAATAGCTCTCTAGGGTGGCCAAAGCTTAGCAAATTCCTTTCACTATTTGCTTTTTTAAATTGTTGTTGTTTTATAAGTTCCTTTAAAGCAAACTGTGGAACAATCCCCAGGTAAAAAAAACGGATAAGCATTTGCCGTTGATCAGTTCCTTTTGGGATGCGGCACGCACTTCCTTTTGTAAATTCATTCGTAGTTGCACGTGGATGCGATATGGCTTATAACAATGACTTGCGATGGCCCGGAAGATATACAAGTCAACATTTTTATGCTGCTAGACAAGTCCGATACCAACTAATCGACCGCGGAGGGATGAAGCGCTGATTGGCCCGGACGATGCGTGACCCCGTATTCGGTTCCAGACCGCGCGCGCGGTAGGTACTGCCACTTGCCCCTACACACCTTCCGCCCCAATACTCAACTACTCGGATGTAACACCGATATCGAAGAGAAAGTTCACGTTGGGTGGTTAAGTCCCACCAGCAGAAAGAATGCAGTGTACCAAATGACTCTACCCAGGATGAATATGATATCATGAAAAAACGCAACAAAAAGTCACCGTGAAAATTTTCTATAATTATTGATCTATGTTTTCGTCCTACTATTCGTCGTGTTCATTTGATCCGTGAGGCCAAATTCAATCGAGGCAAACTACCTTTCTATCTCCCGCTCTCCTGCTCCAACGCCTCTAGTAGAACCTAAAGGGAGGTACCGTGTTTTGAGACCAATTGCCTTTTGCCAACTATGCAACAAAAAGAGGGAGGTGTAGTGTTAAGAAATAGATTAATGAAGGAGGGGTTTGTTAGCCTCCACTCCAGACGAACCACTGTCTGCCGTCACATCCCAGAGGGTCCTTAGTGAGGTAGCGGTGATGGCAAGCCAGATACTTCGGAAGATTTTGATTTCAAAACCTGAACAATTGCGTGGTGCATACTGAGATACCGATCAGTTTCAACTTCCATTCTCCATACCTCAGCGAATAACTTTGATGATGAAAAACCAATTGTTTTAGTGTTTTCTGGTCTACTTCATAGCAATGCTTCATGGCATTGGCGTACTAATGCCATGGAACATGTTCATCACTATAGCACCTCAAGTAGGTTTCACAAGCCAGCTTATGTTTACCATTTACTTATTTATTTAAAATTTATTCATCATGCAATCGCTACTTTTAGTACTATGTTGAATACTGGTTCAGTCCGAACAATACGCAAACGGATTACGCGAAAAATTTCATGAGCTCTCTGGGAATAGCATCACAGTTTCCAAATGTGATGATCAATATAATCAACACATTTGCAGTCATCGGGTAGGTTCTTCAAGATATGTGGTTTTGATCGAATACAGTGCGTAGTTTCTCTCCAGAGGAGCACTGCTACTTCGAATCGCCGGTCCGATAGTTGTAAACTGTGCCAGTGTATTCGTTACAATCATGCTCATTGTGTTCGTTCTGCCAACTGAGGAAGGTTTGTTAAGCAGCTCCACAACTCTTTCAATTCGTGTTCAATTTCTTTTGTTTTTATTTTCCTGTTTCATGTCCCCTTCAATCGCATTTCATAAATGGAGTTCAATTTTATCCATCACTATATCCTACATTTTTGCTGGAGTTCACTGCTATACCCTGCCAGTTCTTTATTATTTTACACCTTACAGTTTCATGCGAAGCGCCGCGAACGTTTTGCTATGCTCGTGCAGTCCATCACGGTAATACAGTACGCTTCGAAAGTATAAAGGCACCCATGAAAATCGCTGTTGCGGGTTAGTATGGAAGATTCAGGACCTGCTACCGGCGGCTCAGCCACTTTCTTCACGATTTGGGGCGCGGCCGCGGCAAACCGGCCGAGTATGCGCCATCAGCTTACCTGACTATCCGACCTTACATTACGGCATCAGCTTGCCTGAGTATTCAACGTTACATTGCGATACGTAATGTAACGTCGAATACTCAGGTAAGCTGATGGCGCATGCTCGGCCGGGTTTGCCGCGGCCGCGCCCCAAATCTTGAAGAAAGTGGGGGAGCACAACGCACCGGCTTCTCTTCAATTCAGCTATGAAGACGTCGCAGTTACATCTGGAGGCTTTCCCTCATTAGAGAGCTCAAATCGTCTAGCGTTTATGGAGGAGGTAGTATACGTAGACTAGCATGCCATCGCAAATGAGTTGTCAGAAAGAAAGGTTCACGGCTTGAACTCCTCTACACAGGGTGCCTTCTATCGCTTTGAAAGACGTTGACGTTTTAATTTTTCCTATAAAAATGTTTGTAGCTTGTACTTCGTTTTCATAAGGCCTTAACACTTTTGAAACGCACTGTATGTAAGTCGTTTTTATATAAGTACTGACTTTTGAAGGAGAAAGGAATTTTCGGGCATAAATGAGATGCATCAGATCATGATGTAAGAATGAAGCTTGCGAAGCCAGAGTCAACCCTGTGTTGCGCAGTTCTCAACGGCCACGTTGCGCAGTTTCGCCCGATTAGACACGTTCTCTCGCGCGAACATTCACACTCGCATGCTCGAGCCGTCTGTGTACAGCGTGCGTTGAGGATCTCTCAACGTGCCGTTGCGAACTGCGCAACGCAGGGTTGACTCTGGTCGTGGCAGTCATCATTATAGCGACTGACCATAACAGCATAGAAGACATGCACATCACCGTAGGTTCCGGTTTCCGAGTTTTGATTCCCATGTCGATAGTTATTAATGTCTAAATTCATTTCTGTAAACCACTCCTCTTCTTTGTAGTTCGTATCTATTTTAGACCAAAAGGCAGTCACACAAGCAGACGTCAGTTTTAGGCAAATACCAGATGATTTTATTGTATTCCAGATATGGCTTGGTTCTATATCGCCACGTTGGTCATTGTAGCAGTCCTTAATTTCTCCAACGGTCTTTATCAGAACTCGACTTTCGGATTATTCGCCGACTTTCCTGCTGCATACACGAACGCCCTGATCCTTGGAAATAACCTTTGTGGAACATTCACCACATTGCTTTCGATACTTGTGACATTAAGTGAGACTTTGCTAACCCTAGCTACTTTATCAGTTTATTTTCATAAGGCTCATTTTCAGTACTTTCTGACGTGCGCACCATAGCCATCACTTACTTTTCTATTTCACTGGTTATACTCACTTTGTGCGGCCTATCTTTAATTATACTTACGAAACAGGTTTGAGCTAAAAAAGTTATTATTCATATCAGTATTGCTTCAGAGCGACTGTTTTAGGAGTTCTACACTTACCACGTTGAAAAGGGAGCTGCGGCAAGGGTGGAATCAAACACCTCAAAGCCGGGCTTGAAACAGTTCCGGGAATGTTTCAGGATGGTAAGTTGAGACGCGATCCTTTTCACTTGAACTGTTTCAGTCCAATCGAAGGCAAAGCCCACGGCTGTAAAATGCGGATTGTCAGGCTCAAACGTAGAAGTGCAAGCGCATAGTGCCTGCCATTAGAAAAAAATCGAAAGAAAATCACCAAGAAAACCCCAAAAATACCTCTCATTTTGCAGTCTATTTTGAGCGCTCTACGAGCTAACAGGGAAAAATCACTGGACCACCGGGAAGGGCGAGCAGAGATCGAGGGGAAAAAGGGAGTATGTAGTAGCGAAACACAGGCAACATCTGTGTCGTCAGCGACAAATCCAAGGATAGTTGAAAGCACTGGTAGAGCCACGAAAGCACCGCTAGGTCTTGAAGCTAAGACTGCTTAGCTGGGCAATTACAAAGTTGGGATCACCTACATAAATGCATGGGGTCCACTAGGGTGTAGGAAAACTCCTTCAGCCAACAAGTACCGAAATTTATCTTCAATACGCAGAATTTTTCTATCCAACGTATTTTGTCAATTACTATTATAGAATATATACTGTTATTCATAATCTGAAAATTTGCAGTGCTGGGTACAACTCTGGAATGTGTACTTCCTGTTCTTCGTAAGTCTCTGCATCTTCCCGGCGATAATGGCTGCTACACCTCTTTATAGAGAACCAGGCCAGGGATGGTACTCGATTTGGCCAGGTTCTCTTAAGATTAAATTAATTTCACAGTACATAAGTCTGTAATAACATTTTCATGCACAAAATTCTATTTTTAGAACGCCTTTACACTTTCATTACCACCTTCCTAACGTTCAACGTCTTTGCCACTGTTGGATCTACAGTTGCCAACTTCGTTCAATGGGTCAGTAACTGATGTTGTATTAATAATGCACTCCGTTGCAAAACTATACGACATACCCTAAATTTGGGTTTCTGAAGTTACGAGAAATCCAGCACAACAGTGGCTAATGCCATTCGATTCGGCGTGTAAGGAAACCTACTACAGAGAATCTCCAAGCAGTTCTGTCAAATTCCAGAAATCTAGGGTCGAAAAAAAAATGAAAAAATGGCCGTTGCAAAACTATACGACATAGCAGAAATTTTGACAATTCTTTTCACTTTAGTAGAATTTTTCCCTAGCTTTCCACAGTCATATTAGTACTGTATTGTAGATATGCAGGCCACAGATTCACCATGCCCTGCATAGCACCTTGAGGAGCCGATCTGACATGTTTTCTACCAATTCTGGTATGCCTCCTCCTGGATCCATGCCTAATCTTCGAGTAACGCCTTTTGCTGGAGATGCATGGAATCGTACTGATTGTTCCTCGACTAAAGACTACGGGCTAGCAACATGGATCACAGCCCAGTACTGCTGAGAACTATGCTGATGATAACGATTCTGCGTTGTAGACGGTAGCACGCGATAATGGAGCACTTACTCAGTCGGTGAAGTTCATTCGTTGAATCGCGAAGACCACATCTATTTTGCCACGCCGACTGTAAGTTGTGCAGTATCAGTATCAGGCTCCTTCTCGATAAGAAGATGGATTTTCTGCCCAAATCATTTTTATACTAGTGTCATCCATCAGGCTCGCTAGAAAGAACATTTTTTTCACTGGAAAAACTACCTGCAATATCACACACCAAAGAAGCTGTTTGGCCTCTAGGTAATAACGCACGAAATTCAATCTGTAGGAGAAGTTGAAAAGTTTGTCGAGCACGATGATGTGCTCTAATACCGCTGGCTACGGTATACGATACATAATCGTCATTATCAGCATACTTCTCAGCAGTAAAGCGCTGTTATTCATGTGGGTGAGCCAATTTCGCCTTGCTTTGAAGCCTACCATATAGATTTACGCAGATGGTCTACTTGTTAGCGAGGTCTAAATCTAATGAAAACCCTATGGAGCATCGTTGCTTGTAGTCTTTGTTCCTAGAATAATCGGTGCAATTCCTTGCATCTTCTACAAAAGATGCTAGTCGCAGATTACGATCACGGATCCAGGAGGAGGCACACAAAAATCGGTAGAAAACATGTCAGATCGGCTCCTCAAGGGGCTATGCAGGGCATGGCGAATCCGTGACCTGCATATCTACAATACAATACTAATATGACTGTGGAAAGCTCGGGAAAATTTTTACCAAAGTGAAAAAATTGTCAAAATTTCTGCTATGTCTTATAGTTTTGCAACGGCCATATTTCCATTTTTTGACCCCGGATTTCTGGAAGTTAACAGAACTGCTCGGAGATTCTCTGTAGTAGGCTACTTAACACGCCGAATCGAATGTCATTAGCCACTGTTGTGCTGGATTTCTCGCAACTGCAGTAACTTAAAATTTGGGGTATGTCGTATAGTTTTGCAACGGAGTGTATTCAGTTTTTTTTGCATCTCCTTGGCACGCAGTCGGGACATGTTATGGTTGGGTGCACGTGGGAACCATGTACCTCCCTCCCGCTTGATCATCATGTATTGGAGTTTAGTGTTAAAAACGCCGGTAAATGGTATGGTAGGAAAAATTGATCAAAATGGCTGCAGATTTATTATTTGATTATGCTAAGGCGGCATAAGGGCATTCATTCTTTGTAAGAAAGGCAGCGAAGTGTCGGAATTCACTGTGAACTACTTCGATCAGAGCTCCCTACTACTTTATGAACTCAAAGGAGGATGCTGCGACAAATTGTAAAAGAAGGGTCTTACTACAGTCTTACTACAAAAATACGGCGCGGAACTAAAGAAGTGAGGTGTGTCGCGGCGAATGGTGCGCCCATCGCCACGTTGTTAGCCCTAAACGTGGCTAGCGCAACCTACCGTGGCGCAACCCGCCTACTGAACTACTGAACTCGCCCTGTGATTGGTTGATGTAAGAGATCGCCGTTTGCGGTGAAAGAGAGCAGAGAGGCCAGAGCAAGGCGTACTCGTCGATTACATGATCTGAGTCGAATCTCGTCTGAAATGGAAATCAGTGGGGATACATATATGGGTCCCATTTCGTCCTCTCATCTTGACCGTACATCCTCTACAACCCTACTTTACGTCCAATGGGCAACGATTTTTTCTGCAACATTCGCCTTTAGAGTCAGAAGCGACTAGGAACGTTTATTTTGACTTACACCCTCTCACTACAAGGGTTTGATGATGATACACGGCTAAGCAAGTGCGATTCAGTTGAGTAGCTTTTCATACGAAAAAAAGCATTGAAAAATCTGACAACAAGATCAATTCAGTTGATTTCAGCCTCGAGCTCAATACCTATGGATACCAGTTCTAATCCGAGGCCTGTTTATTCCTTTCTTCATGTTCTGTAACTACAGGCCGTTTGACAGAACCCTTCCCGTCATCTTCAAATGTAAGTGCATTTAATTTGTTGTGGATGGTGCATTTTATTTCTCGTTGCATTACAGCCGAGTATAGTTTCCTGCTCGGAGGAATCCTGATGGCTTTCACATCAGGCTACTTCAGTTCTCTGGCCATGATGTATGCTCCCAGGTATGCCCTCGTTATTTCATTCCACTGCATATCAATAGATTTATTCATTTCTGTAACATTAGAGCTATGCTAAGAATGAAGTGCCATTAACCCTTAACCCAGTCTGCGTGTTCAAACTGTGCGAGGTTCGTGGTCACACTGCACGAGAGGTGTGGAGTGTAGAAGTTCCAAGAGTATTCTGTAAAATTGCTCTCTCAAAGTGGATTAGGGATAATTGGTAAATTTTCCGAGCGCCAACCAGCCTAAAGGAATACCCGGGAATATTCTTGCATTCTTTCGTGATTTGAATATGTCAGTTGCGATCACTAGAGACAACATACAACGTTTTACTCAAAAAAAGTCAGTTTTTGAAAAATAAACTTACGAAAACCACCCCCTGTAGACAGTCGGAGGTAGGCGGGGAGGCGGAAGCAGGGGAACGCATGGAACGAATTGCGCCTTGAGCGGCACGTATCAGGTGACGCATGGGAAGGATCGGGTTGAAGCGTTCGAATCCGCGGGATAGAGACAAAACGATCGATAGAATAGGGTGCAGTAGAAAATGAAAGTGATGAAGAAAAGGTGAAAAGGGCTGAAAATGTTCCTAATGAAGCACTCCGAAGACCAAGTGGAATGTTTACCGTCGTTAGCGTTTGTGACAGATGCAACGCGAAGTTGAACGCGTATCAGTCCGTTTCGAATTGTTTGCAACAAACACATTTTTGGTGCTTTTCGTTCTTATCTTATCGTTACTGATAAGTATCAAGCCAGTGGTTTATAACTGAGGTATGGTGATTCTTCCGTGGACAATTCCTTCAACAGTCAACGATTTTCACACGGAAAATGATTTTTTAAATGAAACACTGCCGCATGTGAAGAAAAAACTCTTCAGGATTCGTCTGGATCTCTATGAATAACTGTTAAAGCTTTTGGCAGTTTCTAAATAATCAGATGGCAAAACATTTTTCCATTCTAGAGTGGTTCCGGAAAAATACGCAAAGATTGCTGGCATGACGGCTGCACTGTGCCTGATCCTAGGTAAGGAATTCAGTTATACTCTTCAGCTTGGACGCATGGCCGCAGGGTCGGAGCGCGTGTGCCCGCACGCACCAAAATTCGCACATTTACTCGCAGTCGTGAAACTTCCTTCACGCAACAAAATTCCCGCCCGCGTCTGCACTCTTTCGCTCTACACTAACCGAAGTTTGGCGAGCAGCTATTCATTCCATTTCATTTATTGACGCAGACAGAGTCCACGTGGGTATGGCAACTCAAGCAAGAAAAACATCGTCAACATAGTAAGCGCCGTGTAGCAAAAACTATAAAAAACAATGAAGAAACACAACAGAAATATAATGGAAAAATAAAAGCATAACAACTAACGAGCAGAAAAAAGCTATTGTTTCGATGGGAGCAGGTAACAGAGGTCCACAGTGTATTCATTTCCAGTCAATCAGACATGGAGTGAATGCAGCGTCACCCGTTCTTCTGGCACACACCCTTCCAGGCTTGCCTGTCATTGGCGGATATCATCGAAGTTTAATAGCCCCTGTCGCGCTTGTCCTGTAGTAAAGAGGGTTTGGTTTGTCGAAATGAAGCGACCTTTTCGTTTATCAGCGCGCAAATTTTTTTTTCTCTGCGGGAACCCTAGGTCTACCACTAATCAGGCGTGAAAGGTTTCGCGCTGCGAAAAGCGGAAATCATAGCGAAACACACAAGCCGGCTTTAACAGTCCGATGAGTGACCGCTACCGTAATCCACGTTGGCACTGGAGTGCGCAGCTACACTACTGCTGTGTACCCACACGTTCCAGCACCAACGTGAGAGGGTATGATGTCTCGCTGGCGAGTGCACAATACCCCCAACCACCACAGTCGCTCCTGAGCGACTACCCAAATATACACGCGGCGCTCGACTCGCCGCGCAAGCGGCCAGGCGAGCGCTGCGTGCATTTTTGGATAGTCGGCTGCGCGCGCTTGGCGCGCAGGGCAAGGGAGGTTAGCCCCGGGGTGCCGCCAAACCACTTCCCTGCAAGTTCGACCGACTGCCATACTCCTCCTATACACCAGCACGGACGCTCCGTACAAGAGCCAGATTCTATCACATCCATTCTGTCGCCGTGGAGTGCGCGGGAAAACGACAAAAGGGCACGTCGAATTCAAATCGATGACGCGTGGCATTGCGCGCCAACCAGTCACGTGTTACGGTTGCGCTCACTCAACGGACTTTATAATCTCTCTAATGCGAAACACACCCTAGTAAGCAGCATGGCATGATACTACGGGCCAAATCGACCTCGCCTTTTTCTATCGTTTCGCTCTTCATCTCATTTTCATCGCTCAGATCTTTTTCCAGTCTTTTAGCAACACTTTTTCTTTCAGGTATTTTCTCAGGTGTCTCATTCACGTTGGTCGTTGCCTACTTAACGACATCCTTATAGAGAGCCGAAAAGATATGAATTATAATGATATAGATCGACTAGTCATTACTTCTTCACTGAGCTTTTAACATCTTTACTGTTATTTCACTACCTGTAAACAGCGGTACAATACCTTACGTTGTGGAATTCTTACTTTCGATATTCAGCGACATCTAGGTTTAGGCTATTGCGATTGCGAATTTACGAACTGAGAAAGTGCGATTAATTTTATATATCAGATTATCTATTGATGTGAATGCTACCGAAAATGATTTATTATGGTTTATCATAAAATTATGATTTATTCCTTAATTGCTGTGAAAGGCACACGTTAATATACAGTTCCCTGTGATTTCTGTATGCAAATCTGAAAGTGCATGCGAAGTTGACGACAATTGGTGAATCTTCGAAACAGTTAGCCGCAGTGGTGGACTTTGCGAACCCATTAAACTGCTGGCGAATTGCGGAGGACGAGCGATGCACCAGCGACTTGACACTGTGGGGAAGTGGAAAGAACATCTCTCGTTTGCACAATGACTCTCGTCACTTTCCCATGCTCTTATTTCTCGCAAGCCTAAGAAAGTAGCGAGGGTTAACGTGCTGAAGAGAGGGACTGTTGCCACATTAACACGTTGAAGACAGGCTGACGCGCATGCGCGACAGAACTACGTCATTTATTTTCATAGCGATTGAGCTCCTTCTTCTCCAGTTTTTTGCATTCAATGTATAGGCAAGACATTAGCGTAACTATAAACCAAATGAAAGCCTGAGTGGCCAAATATCCCTTGATTTAGCTGAGATTTTCTGAATGCAGAAAACATTTTGATTCTTTCCTAGCATTCCTTCCCTGTCGTGAACATTCACATGAAAGATTGTAGAAGCACTCAATACAAAGCTTTGTGAGTCTCAAGATATTTGTATTTGTTGGGAGAACTTAGTTATGTATAAATGCTTTCAGCTTCATTCGCAACGAAAGTGATGTTCTTTGCTTCTTCGTGGTCATTATGCTTTCACCTAAACAAAAATCTGCTGCCATTCATTATAAAGATGACCTTTATGCTTTCATCCTTGCCGAAGTAATTCTAGATTCAATCCAATTTCAATTTTCAATTCAAGCCGTGCAAAACAAAAAAAACTAAGAAGAAGTAAGGTGAGGACGGCGCGCTCACAAAATCGTTCCTTTCCCACGCGGTGCAAAATGCCAAACCACGCGATGTCGTCAACGTGTTAACAGGCTGTCGAACCGCTGGCGCATCGCTCGCTTCGCTAATGCATCGTTTGTAATAGACGCAGTTCGCAGAATTCGCAGTCTAACACGGCCTTACTAAAGACGTTTCTCTCTTTCCTTCGTCTCTCACCTGATGAGAATATCATTTTGGGACAGTAGCTTGTTCCAACGTCAAGCACACACATTGTAACTCTTTACTCCACCATCTAAAATGTTGTAGTGACAGTTCAAAGGCAGTGGATACGATAACCTAGTTTCAACGGTACGGTAAGAACGCAGTGGTCAGAGCACAAGGAGGCATTTGGTAACCATGTGAAGATGATTTTCCTATATTTTGCTGTGAAGACAAGTGCTTTTTGCAACGTAACTGCCCTAACTCTATGTTGACTCTATGTGGAACAAGTCCAAGACACGAGACAGATCTTGCAGGCCGCGGGTTCACTGCTACCGTAACCCACTTAGCAACTGAAAACCAACAGCTAGAACTGCATCAAGGGTCTCAACATCCTTCGAGCGATACAAGCACGGTGGAAGCCAATGCTTACTTTCCCCCAGAATTGCCTGAGCAGATGCTAGCGTGTGCGGGTATTGTTTCAGAGAGAATCCACTGAATGATGACCGTGACATTGTTTACTGGTTGGAGTGCTCCACTTGTGATACTTCAGAGCCATGGGCTGTACCATGCCTGTACATGGCTATACGGTACCTAGTGCACGTTTGTACAAGGAGCAATGGAATAGTGAACAATAGGGGTACACTTACTTGTCCCGACGCCTCATAAGGATCGACTGTTTAATAGCAGTTTGGGGCTCCAAAATTTATTTCAAAAAGCTTCAAAGCACTCAATCTTAAAAGCTTCCCAAAATGATTGCAATATTTCACTGCTTAGCACCTTCGCCAGGCCTGAAATAGTTTTCTCGCAGAAGCTGGACAATATACGTGATATACTGAACCAACTCACACGCGTTCGCCTCAATAGAGCTTCCAAATTTACCCAACGAAGAAATAGGATAACCTACACCGTTCGCGCCCTCAAATAGTAGGAATGCCATGCAACGGTTACAATGCATGCTATGTGACAATTTGAAGGATGTCACGTAGCTCTTCCTTGCTGTTTATTTCGGGTGCTAATCGTTTTATCTCTAGGGCTTCCAGAATTTTCGTTTCCGTTGTGTTCTATTGAGCGGTGTAGCACTGTAATTACTACTGTGGGGGAGGGGGTTCTTCTTGTGCATGCTCTTTTGTACGATGTCTGGAGAACGTGCTACATATTAGGATAAGCCGATGAATTTCTGAACGCCGTGCGGTGCTCATCTAGCCTTTTACAAAGAGGTCTCTTTGTTTCTCCGAGTTATTTTTGCCCACATCCTTGACATTCTACTAAGTGAACTGACTACCTGAGCTTTTGGTGTCAGTACAGTAGCTACAACACCCTCTACTGCAGTTTTCCTCATAGGGCCTTGAACATGTGGGTAGGCGTTTGGGATTCGGTGGCGGACGTCGTATCGGGAGAGGTGAGCTTGACTACAGTGCTCACTTTTAGTGCCGTGCTTTCATTAACATACAGCATCACTATGGATATTCCATCAGATGTCGAGTGTGGATGTATGTATTGTTGCCTTTACATAACCGTTCTCCCTTAGAATTTTGTCCACCATCTAATCTACTTCATCCGATTGTTGGGTACAAATTTTCTACTTGGTGGTGGTTCCGCACTATGCTGTCCTTCATGTATTTAGGATGGCAGCTTCTAGCGTGCAACACACATTTTTTATGCTGTTTCCCTATACCAAACTAATTCTGTAGCCCCATTTCTTATTCGAACCTTTGTATTTAGGAATGGAACAAAACCCTCCACATTTGGATTTTCTACAGTGAACTTGATATTGGGATCTTGTGTATTTAAATTGTCAAGTGTTTCTTCCAGCTCTTTAGAAGAGGAGCCGACTATGAATAAGTCGTCCACGTACTTCTTGTACAAAATTATACCAGCGGTCAATGGTCAAACCTTTCTTCCAAATGGCCCAAATATACAACTGCCAGCAGTGGAGCTACTCGTAATCCCATTGCCAAACCGCGATGTTGAGCATGACATTTTCGGTCAATTGGAAGATATTGCATTCCAGAGTAGCCTTGAGTAAACGTCTCAATTCATCCTCGTCAAGTCCAAAAGTGTAGATTTCTTCTTTGCCACAAGGCCAACATACATTGATTTTAAGAACAAGAAACTCAACTAATTTCAGTTTAGGAGGCAGAGAAGCGATTTATTTGGTTGTAGCTAATTAACTGAACTTGTGATGATTTGCAGATTTTTAGGTTTATCTTTTCGTTTAATTTATGTCTCATTTCTTCATGTTGTTTCGGAAATAATCCCCTTTTGGGCCTGCGATGCAGTTGGATCTCGGCATTTGGCGGACCTACTAAGTTGGTAGCCAGAGTTCTACGTCGTCGCTTTCGCACGAGCTTGCAGTGTGGCGGCCACTGCCCTTCTCACCGGCTTTCCGCTCCCACGCAGCTTTATCCCTTGCTACCACTGTTTAGTTTTGAGTTTTTTTTATTTATCGGTGACTTGTTTCTGTTTCTTACTTGGTATTGTGCTAACTAATGTATCCGATAATAGATCATAAAGCATAAATTGCATCCCGTGTGTACGTTGGTATAAAGCGAGACTGCATCAAAGCTTTTTAGTGTACACCTCTTGGACTTTGACGTTGACTGTGGGAACTAATGAAATCCCCAGTATTTGTCAAATGTGACGTCACCTTGTGCAAAAGTGAAGAGGAGATCTTCACCAACAGCCAACTTATTCTGTCAGATGGTCCTCCAAAGTTTGGAATTATGGGACGGGTTTTGATGATGCGTGAGATTGTTCAATGTGTTATTTTGTGAGTTTTAATGAATGGGTAATAGGTAGGGATACATGGAGAAGACAAAATAAAGCGTCTTACTGTCCCCGCTTTGTTCCCGCTACCTTCCCATTTAGCACTGCTTTCATGAGTCCTTCAAGTTGTTTAGAAGGTCAAACGACCGAAAAGAAGACTCTGTGTAGGTGTTACGATCTTCCAGAGTGCGGATAGTAATTGCCTTGTCCATCTTGGTGATAACAACAAAATCTTCGCTTTTGTCTGCCACACTATATCTCAATTCCCTTCTCTTGGCTAATAGCTTTCCGAGTTCTCGTTTTCGGTTAAGTTAGAACCAAATGTTTGTGTGGCTGTTGAATAAATATCTTCGATTTGTTGGTGTAAAGTACTCAACAACAGCTCAAGGGCGGGGATTGGCTCCGGAATAGTGCAACTCTTTCTTAGGAAAGGTGTCACTGCGAGGATGGTTGATTTTCTATCTAACGCTGTTGGTCCGTTATGTTCTCGTCATCTCAGCAGGAATGTAAATTTGTTAAACCCAAGTTAACCGCATCCATAGTTCTCTCTGTCATCGATTCTGCAATGGAAAATGAAGGTTCTAAATTCAGTGCGGCCTCCTTATCATTATCCACCTTATCCGTCCCTATGATGGTACATCTTTTAGGTGGTACCGCGTCCCATTTTATGGAATTTGGCTCTACATCGGCATTTCCACGTAAGTTTTCTAGCTTGCTGTTGAGGCGAGTTCGTTCAATTCGACGTGATTGCGAGCATACTGATTGATTTCGTATTGTGAAGTCTTCTCAAAATTGTGCATTTATTCGTGATCTTAGGAAATTTTGCGAAGAAATAATCCCATCATCACATTTCCCTCGACGGCGGCGTCGGTCAGCGATGCTCGCATCCAGCAAAGATATTTTTAGTTTTGCTAGATTTCGTTTAGCTCCATCGTTTCGGGTGTAAGGTATCAGCCGGAATAGGTTTTTCAGGAAGTTAGGTATCAGGCGGAGTCCTTTGCTTTTTTTTGGAAAACTTTCAAGATTAAGAGTTTCGAAGCCCTATAAAATAAATTTTGGAGCCTCAAACTGTTGCTTAACAATAGGTGCACTGTTTAAGTGCTTAAAATCAGCTTGTATACCGTAAGAGAATTCTTTTATGCCTTTAGTCATAGAAAAGGGTGTAATTAAAAGTTGTAGATTAGTAGCAGTAGAATTGTTATGGCTAAGTTGGAGTACTATGTATGAATTACAGCTATCTAAGCGAGCACCTATCGAAATTTCTTGCTATTGAGCAGTCATTGTATTGGGCACAATTCAACAATTACAATCCCAGGCTCGTTCACCACTGAATCTCAAGCAGGTCGAAAAATGCTGAGACTTGGGCTATAAGGGTATACGTACTAGTGCGCTGAATGGATACGAACATGACATCCACTCCAGACACAAGTTATCATTAACGGTTGTTTTGCAAGCAGTAATTATGTTTTGTTGCTCGCATTCGCTTGCTGTTGGTCAGTCCTTCCCATTTTGAGACTTCTGGGAGTAGGATCTAGGCAAAGTTGGCGGACCTATTAAACTGGTATCCGGAGCTCTCATTCGCCACTTGGAGCTTGCAGTATTGGCGGCCACTGCCTTGAGCGCTGACTATCCACTCCCTTCCCTCATGGCTCCTTACATATTTGATTCTTTTCTTTCACTTTCTTTTCTCTCTTGTCGAAAATTTGCTCTGTATTTGTCTCAACACTTGTTGTAGAAGGATATCCGATAATAAATCATAAAATCATCACTTTGGTGCAGGGACCATCAGGTGTCAATATGTATCGTTGAATGAATGCCTTTTTTTAGATCCTGACCGGGGTAATGAGTCACTGCGATGAATACCCATTTTCGGGGAATTTGATGTGAGCAGTCGTTACACAAGTTCGCGCAAAATGGCACCGATTGACGCTAACACGAGAAATAACTGGTATACTCATTATCAACGTTCTTAATTACCATTATAGACAAGGTTTCGTTGGAAGATAAAATCGGAGACCTAAGGATTGTGATGGTGGAGCAGGGCTTTGCAGTGCTCCGGAATGCTGTTTCCTGCGATCTAGAACTGATATAAAATAATGCAGAACCACCGCACCAAGTCATTGTATCAAATACTATGTTGTAAAGCACCCTACCTCATCATTTGCACTTTACTTCACTTGCAGCAATTGAGCTGCAACTGTAAAAGGACTCAATAACAGAATCATAGCTAACTTTTGCAATGTCCCCTGTCACTTGAACTGATTTAGCAATCACTGGCTTCCCAAATCGTTCCTATCAACATAGGAAGTGAATGACACAAAGCTGAGCGAATCATGCTTGCTCAAAGGACGCTGATACCCTTGCTAATGCGAGCACCAGTACGAACGTCGGTTGTGGTGCCCGTAACTCCGTGGCCTGCGAAATCTCTCTTGCGACGAGGGCATGAGAGAAAGCAATCGGGAGAGCTCAATTATCAGTGCAGATACCCTATCACTTGGCTTTAAACTGACTTTAAGTCCCTAGACAAATGAAGTGTAGTGAGCAATAAATCCTTCGTAATCGCGGCAGTAGTTGGTAGCATGGCTCTTCAAGCAGTTGCGTGATTCATTTGACGGTATTCTCAATAATGTCAAATTTGTTACCATGAGTAGAAATAAATGAAAGGTTTTTATATCGTGACATAATTCACGCAACAAATCGGACGCCAGGCGCAATGGTGTCAATGTTGAGGAGAGCCAGCGCTGAAATGACAATGGACTCACTGGCTATATAATTACCTTTTTGGCGTTCCAGCAATTTTTTCTTTTTCAGTCAGTTTGCTCAGATTGAGATGAAAGGCACTTCCGCCTAACCCTCTCTGCATGTCGAAACGCAGATATGATAAATATTAAGCTGTATTAAACGACTTGGGAAATTTATCGTATCTCTTCTATACATATGAAAACAGCAAGTTCGAGCGTATAACAAGGCTAACTGGGTGTGAAACTGAATAACCGGTAATTCATAGTATGTTTCTACATGAAGTGAATCCTAATTATTATATTTACACTTTCTGAACACCCTCCAACGAACGGTCTTCATCCTCCGATTCCAACAGGAAAAGAACTTCAGAGCGGATGAGTTTCCCAGTTTCAGAGCGAGGAATGAAGTCTACTTGAACGATTTTGGAGAGTGGTCCCATCTCGACGTTTTGGTCTGAAATTTTCCTTCGAAATAGATGTATGAGTAGTGAGCGATAGAAGTGTATCAAAGTATGAAGAAAAAATGGGTCATGTCGTTGAGCAAATTTCCAAAACCACAGTTTCTCAGAATTCTCATCGTGAAAAAAATCGTCCTACTCCGACACTACAGTTCCATTGATGACTCGCTGATGCACAAACTTTTTCAAGCTAGCGCATTTCGAGATAATAAACCATGGAAAAACCTCGGATAGGTGGTCAGTACCCTTATAGGTCGGGTCGATGTCGCCAAGCGTGACGAGTGTGCATTACAAACACGGCCAAAATAGCGAATTGAGTCCAAGACGGATACAAGGGAGCAAATTAAACTATTTCATAAACCAGGGTCAGCAGAAGTAGGCTCCGTTTTCTCTAGAGGGATTTATTTATTCCATTTATTTTCTGAGGACTATTCTCACAGGAAGTGCATATTGCTTGGCAATACTCCCCGATAATACTCACCCTTTCGTGCAACTTCGTGGCAGCAGAAAAGCCCTGACGGCGAGTGCTGACTCTTACTCACTCATAGTGATTAGAAGGCTCGAATGTGATCCTAATTTAGCACATCCGCTGACGGTACACAAGAAAAAGGACGATTCCCAGCAGATTTTCAAAGTGTCACCGCGTAAAATAACGCTGGTAGACTAGTCATCTTTACAGGTACGTTGGACGATTACGAATAGGGATTCTAGGTTAGCAGCCGCAGACATTGAGTGGCGTTGAATCCTTGCGGTATCTTCGTACCGCTCGTCTGCCATGCTCCTTCATCTCTCTCGTTGATGCCCTCGCATTGGCGTCCAGCATTTCTCAGACTTTTTGTCAACCTCTTCAACCAGAAAAATATCATGGTATTTTCGTGGTTCCTTTTTCTTTGTCCTCAAAGGCACAACCCAGGCAGATGAGTCAAGGATGAAATTCAGTATGAATGATCGACCCTTGGAGCACAATCAAAAATTTGGTACTTCCACGCATGAAAATAATCCGACAAGGGTGCCATTTTCTTGCAAAGACCGCTTCAACCGCTTAAATCCTCCCTTCCGCCTCGTCCTCCCATTCGTCGTACTCTCTCATCGTACTCCTTCAACCATGCCCAATCTCTTGGCCTTGAACAGGAGAACAAACCCTTATGCTTTTTTTCGGAACCTTAACCTTTTTTACTGAAGACCCAATTCGCATAACGCTTACATTTTCGTGAGCAAAGACCAAGTCAACTTGATCTTGGAGCATGCCTTGAAGTGGCAAGTCAATAACACATATTGTTCATAATTGATCATTATACCCCATTTTCGCCATCATGGCATGTGCCTTTGATCGTGATTAATTGTACCGTATTGCACTCTTCTAACCTACTTTTACGATGGATTCTACGTCTAAATTGAACTAGTGCTAATACAAGCATAGCACTACGGTGGTTGTTCGAGAGCCTTCACTCATAGAGTGTCTTAAACTGAGTAAGGCACCTCCGGCCGGTATAGCGGCTTTAAAAGAGTACACCGATGTTGGCTTCATCAGTCCTAGCAAAGATCCCCGTAATCAAGTACAACTTCGAGCGTTAAGAAAGAAAAGGAATCGTAGAGCGTTGCGAAATAAGAGCATCACAAACAATACCTTGAATGAAGTTGTTCAATTCATCTACGGTCGGTAGTTCCATGGCTTCTCGCAGAACAACACCTGCAGCAATACGTGAGCTCATTATCGCCACCACAACGTCTTCGACACTTGGATGAGCCATGAGAGTATTTTCCAGAGTAACCGTGATTATCTGAATTGCGATGAATTGTACTTCGAAAAGTAGCATTTCCTCTCTGTAATGGAAAGACCATGAACCGTTTTCTCATTGATCCTTAGCAGTACATCATTTGGACCTGCCACGTGTAATCGCTTCTGATCATCCAGCATACCAATATCACCTAGAAATCGTAACAATGATGCCGTTTTTATGTGCTTCAGAGTTTTGAGCTGAGTTCATAAGCCAGAGCCCAAAAATTAAAAATTATTAGAGACTGCGCACGAGGGTTCTTGTAAATAGATCGATCAGGGATAAAAATAGGGGCCAATCAAAATCGCCCACGCTTTTTTCTGAAGAACACAGAGATAAATGATCGTATCTGTGCTATTCGCTTATAGTTTTACTGTCTCACAGCCCAATGCCACCCCTATTACATCTTTCTAGCTCTGTGTAAATCTGCTGATACTTAAACCCTGAAACACTTTGTCTCTCTTCCTTGAAGGCTTCAACGTAACATACTCTACAGGCTGTTTTGCACGAGTAACTTGTTCCCCTCCCCCCCCCCCAAAATCGGTGGGAAAAGTGCGGAGTCAACTCGGGATATCAACTGAGCATTTGGTCCTAACCACAAAAAAAACATGGTGTGCAGTAGTGATTCAAAATATCTTTCTGCCGATGATGAAAGTTTCGAAGAAAATTAGGGTGAAGGTCGGATATCGGAAACTGACATAGATTAACAGAGGGGTTTGATCAAACCGCATCTGCGTATAACTGTTGAACAGGCCGCTTCTTAAGCAGACGTAACTTGGATGGGGTTCCTGGCGCAGAGGAAGGCGAATCATTCAGTGAAGTCCACAAGTGGGTGCCGCCGACTGTTCTTCCCACAATTGTGCCATCTTGCACTTTCAGCCGTGCACGAGTTGAAGTAGCTGAGCTACAGAACTGAGCTGCGAAAACCTTGCACTGTGGACCTCTTGCTACCAACTGCCGCTTTTCCAGCCATGTGGATAGCCTTCAAAGAGATCAGGCATTGAAATCCGACATGATGGGGAACGGCCTTCGCCGACTTCTTCACCAACAGAACTTGAACACTTTAAGCATACCAATTTTCCACACGCTCTCCTTGTTTGCATTTTTGGGTTCTTGAGGACACGTAATAAATCTTCCGGCCCTTTTGAGCAAATTTTCGCCATGATTTTGTGGGCTCTGTGGACGTGAGAAATACAATTATCGTCGACACATGAGAACGTACATTCATTCTTCTCAGACTCTTGGCGACAGATGGAGGACGTTTGTAAGAAGTAGTAGAGATGACTGTTTTCTAATATAGATTTGGAAAAAAGTGTTCTTCGATTTGTGGGCCCAATCCGTTGTTACTCCATTGCGATCATAAATAATTTTTGGCTATAAAGAGTGCGCTGAGGGCAAATACAAGACACGCACATTATAAAACGCTTTTACAACTAAACTTGTTTTGAAATTTTTCTTGAAATGCAATGAGCAACCTAACAGAGTCCTAGCAAGTTGTGATCACTACACCTGTGCGGAACCATTGATCAGCAGTCCACGAGCTATTTATATTGTCGCCGAGATAACGAGAGCACATCACTGGGCATTGAAGCATGATATGACCCCATTCACCAGCTGATACTTCCTTCCCATCTTCATCGATGTCGGTAATCTGTAAAGGATTTTTCATGTACAGAAGCCTTACCTTCCGAATACATGAGCGGAAAGAAATCTTCCACGGAAAAACTGTTCACTCTTTCCTCGTATACACGTGTTAGGCATGGTCATTGAAGACCATATGCAAAGTTCTAAGCGAAAAGAATGAAATCCCAAAGAGAGACAGCTCCTGGAAAGGTTTGCCTGTAGAACCGAATATGGCCCGATCGGCGGAACGGGAAGTGCTTTTGTGACGAAGTGCATGGCATGTGCATCCACATGCAATTTTATATTAAGGTCCAACATAAATACTGTTCACGTTCACGCCTTCAACACGTATGCACGAGTTGACTCCACGTGATGTCAAGGAATAAGGGGACGTATACTTAGTAGAAAAGCAGGAGAACCCTCAAGGAAGCGGGACGATGCAGCAAAGGGTATGCCCGCGCTGCTCGCGCACTGCATGTCCTCCATGCCTAACCAGGGTCAACCGTCCGTTGGACAAAGTCCAACGCGGCGACGAGAGTAATGCCGATAGTGAACGTACGCACGGAGACACAGACGGCTCGCGGGTGGCGAGAGTGAATGCCGGCGCGGAGAGCGATGAACATCGGTCCAACGTTGCTCCAATATCGGTCCAAGAAGTACGGTTGACCCTGTGCCTAACGCTTGTCGTCTGACTCCCGTACAGATAGCGTTGGCGTTGATGAGGCCTGCGCCGATGAGACAAACGGGGTTCTTTATCCATACACCACAGATCACTTTTCCCTTGATTTCCGATTATTGATGGGCTATCTTTAACTGTACGTTTCGCCTACAATACAGCTTCATTCATGCAGGCTCCTAGAATCTTGCAGAAATTTTTGTAAAATTAAGTGGTAAATATCAAATTTTACAACCTGAAAGCACGTCATGAAATGAATTCATTTCGGCGTTGCGTTTAAAAATTTTTGCACTGCCTCACCTTGACCTTGATTCCGTCAAATGTTTTTCCGCAACTTGGATACGCATCCTCATTGGAACTGAACAGTTCGTACGAAATAGGTCCGCATTCCGTTGAAGAATATGCTAAAAAAAATCCAGTGGATGTCACTTCATGCGAATACAGTGCAATAAACAGGTTCAGCGCTAGAAACACATCACGCAAATGCAGTACGTAGGGGTCGTTGCATTCGTAAATGAACTTTGTTACGGCCCGTCAACCACAATAGCGAAAAGAAAAACTTCTGATCCTTCACGATAGATCACATAAACTGATGCTCATGAAAGGAAGGGTGGAGAGGAGAAGGGGTAAGGCGATATGTGACACTTCCGCGAAAGAAAGCACCCTACCAACAAAGTTGTAAGGTGCAAAATGGTGTCCAACGGAGTTCAGAAGTAACATACCCCGGACGCAAACGGTGGCCTGCCTTGTTCTCAGGATTGAATTCATGTCAAGCTGTCTCATCTTGAAATCTCACCAATTTTAGCTTTCTTTTTCACGTACGGAGGATTGCAAGGGCACGAGAACACATTGGCATTAGGACAGCATTTGAGATAACTGGTAAAGTAGTAGTAAAATTACAAAAGAAAGCTGTTGCAGCGGCCATAAAAGCGCCAACGACCATGGTTAACTCGTCCAAATTTAAAATCAAATGGGAATAGAAGGTGACGTCTCTAAGGTCTCTGACTATTTTGCTTTTTTTAGTCACACACCACTTCATACCTATGTTTCTAAAACTAATGTAATCAGCGTATCGCGAATTTAGCCTTCAAAAGCGAGATTCAAACTCGCCCTATTCAAGAGCCCATCCCAGAAGCGCTGCGTCTGCCATTCTAGCGCGCCTTACCGAGACGATAGCGAGTCGAGGTACCTCGCACAATTCCGTGGAGCCGTGCACGTCCACCGCTTTGGCACGATTAATTAACTGTTTCGTACAATTAATAGGCTGCGCCCTCGATTCGCAATTCTTCCCCTCTCGACCGTACCACTTACCAGGGAAGGCATTCAACTTCCCATGGAACTTTGATATGAGAATCAGATACGTCGATAGAGCTTCGAACACTGTTTACAAATATGGAAACTAAAATTGCAAAATGAACCTGCCAAGGAAGTTGTGAGCAGTCAAAGTTGGCTGCAATAAAAGCATTACGTTAGCTTCCGAGCTTTTAGAGTCGCCGCGGAGCACTGCTGGTTCGCTATTCACCCTGGAGGTCATAAGCTCTCCTCCCGTCGGCGCGCAAATTCCGGGAGCACTACCACTACACCACGGCGACTTTGAAAGCCCGGAGGCCAGTGTAATGCCTTACTTCCAGCCAAGTTTGAGTTTTTCACAAGTTCCTTAGCAGGTTCATTTTGCAGTTTTAGTTTCCCTATTTGTAATCAGCGTTTGAAGCTCTATTGATGTATCTGTGTCTCATCTCAAAGTATTATGGGAAGTTGAATGCCTTTCCTGGTTAGTGCTATCTTGCTGTCTGTCTCTTAGACTTATCCACTGCGTAAATCAAAAAGTTGAAATTTTGGGGTTTCCACGACTTCTTTTCGCTTCTGCTCCGCTTGCGGTTCCACTTGAAATCCCTACTTTCATAATCGAGTGGTACTACCTCATCAATTTGCTCCTGAAATCTGCCTTTATTTACGTGAAAGGCGATAATAGAGGCGATATTTACACTTCGCACCCAGGCGAGTCTCATTGGTCAGCAGTTTTTCTGGTTAGGAAGAATACGACATCATACTTCTCCAAAAATGCAAGCAAAGTTGGTGCCTCTTTCGAATCATAATTTTGTGTTGGTCTCCAAATTTTAGTTCGTAGGCACCACATTTTCACTGTGGAGCCTTTTTAAAAACATCTTTAAAGGCAAAGTTCGGGCTCGGCCCCACCCAATAAGCCCTTAAAGTGGCTAGAAGTACGTGGGACGCAACTGCAGTCGACTGACCAACTTCCCGCATCCAAATGCTTCACTAAGGCGCTAGGGGCCAAGGACTTTGACACGCTCCACCTTTTGCGACACGCTCCGCCCACCGCTCGGCATTTTGTCTGCATCGCAATGCTGATCTGCTATGCTCTCTCTTCTCGGATTTCTCTACCACTCTCGCGCTCACATTATCTCTCATCTCCCTGCCGTCCTTTTGATTTCTCCGCAAGGTAGAGCAAAAGGCTCATATTTCTTGAGTATTTCACGAATTTTTTTTCCTTTTCCTCCAGTGGCGGTCCTCCTCCCGCCGCTACAGAACATTTGAGTAGAATTACCTCATCAGTTTGAGCTTGAATCTTGCCTTTGACTACCAGTTTTGGAGGTTGTTGGTGAACATGTATAATATTGTGCAGGCAATACACTGGTAATTGTCCGCGCTCACATTATCTAGTGCACTGGTAATTCACTCATGTATTAGCATAGTATAGCCCTTCTTTATCGGTCAGTGGACAATGCAGAAATTTGAACTAGCATGGAGTACATACTTTGGATAACAGAAGCCCCGGTGACCTCTTGGAACTGCCTTGCCACGGACATAGGCAGCGACGAACCGGTGAACGCGAAAACCTGAAAAATCTTCCTTAATATTGTAAGAGAAACAAAAGCGCGATGAAACGGATGTGAGAGAGAAAGAATTGATAACTAAGAGGGTAGATTAGTGTCCAAATAGACGATGTGTGGTGTTCCGCGGCGGAAAATGCGCTATGAAAGGCGGAATAAGGATCTGAAATTTACTCCACGGTTCTCAGGCACGCCCACCGGCGGTACGTAGAAAGGATGACAACGGCAGTGTATCTAAAATGAGCCTGCACCGTCATCATTCGACTTTCCTTTTCGAGTGCACTGTTGCACCGGCCATCGTAGCAGCAACTGCACCTTCTGTCTACCATCACCATTTTCACGGTGGCAGTGTTTAAAGTCCCTTGACTTTCAACTTCTGTGGAAGCAGAAGACTCGTCTCTCCCAAAATCAATGGTGAAATGTGGTTTCCACTTCTCACGTGTTTCTCATGGGCTTTGAGCAATTGCTTTGAGTACTGTACAACAATCAAGTTCCACTTTAACATACGCCTAACTCACCTTAAGTGAAGAAATATCGTACAATTTGTGCAGGTCATACTTCAGGAAGCTTTTCAAGAACTGGGCCTGTGAGATGACCATCGCAATCTGAAATAAGGTTGACTCTTATGGTCCAAATACGCTTACGCTATCGCGAGGTTCAGTTTTCAGAGATACGATTAGTTCCCGATCAGGCTAACACTATTGGGTTGAAGGCGGTGTGAGGTCAATTTTCTAGAAGAAAATTTTCTCTTTTCCCCAAGTTTTCATGCTATATTAGTATAAAATCCGAAAGAGATCTATCTGCTGTGCTTACGTTCATGTTATATTTGCACTTCTATGGTCACCGCGACTTGGCTCAATTCCAGGTTCGCTGAATGGAAGGTCTAGTTGACGAAAAGCTAAGCTAGCAATTATTTGAAATTCAGTTTTCAATTTGAAAAAAAAATTGTGCAACAGACGAGAATGACGCCACCACTTCAGAGACTATGTTCCACTGAAATGATTACAATATCAATCGGTAGTGCACCCCGTACCAAGTAGTGAGTTCTACTGGATGTTTCAGTAGTTTTCGTTAGCTTGACGAGGACAAAAACTTAAAAACTCTAGGGCCTAGCTTTGACAATATGGCGGCAAACCTTGTCGGACAGCCCAATTGCAGAATTTGAAAGAATTCCGTGACTAGATACGGTGCGCATTACTGATTTATTCTGTTCTATTCAATATATATATAATATTTATCAATTGGTTACCAGTTTGGCCAATTTCCGCTGACTGGACCTCCCCGTTTCGCAAGCCCAAGATTCACTTTGTCCGCAACACTTGCAAAAGCGAAATATAACGTTTTGTAAAGTAGATGATCCCTATCGAATTGGACATTCGACTGGCATAATCAATAACATGGTGGGATTTTACGGAGGAAACTTTCATTTGGAAAAAGGCATTGCTTATCAAACAACCTTAAAGTTATTTAATGTGAATGGGTTGACCATGAGGTCTAATGCCAGAAATGCTTATACCCTTTCCTTCAGAATTGTGGCTGGAAGCGTCGAATGCAAATCTGTCATCAACACCGTATTCTAAAGGGGGTAGGGAGGAGGTAAGCAAAAATGAGTTATTCATCACATGACGCACATTCCAAAGTTTTTGTCGCGCAGGGTGCCGCTGTTGATGGGAGTTTACGGCAAAACATTTCTTAGATCTTCCCCCACAAGCAGAAGCGGGCCCTCCCTTACTGCCTTCATCATCTTGAGAAAAAAAACGTGATCTGCTACTACGCTCGAGCTCAAGGAGGCCTACCGTCGGCGCCCCAGCGTGGAGCTACTATGGAATTTCTTTAATCGCTTGGATAATGGGTAGTTTTTCAGAGGCAGTAACTCAGACTATGTGAACTTCTTTCCACCAGTGTTTCCAGTGCTTCACACAAGGTCGCAATGGCCCGCGATTTGCCGAGGACCTTTGAGTTCGAACCGTACACCATATTCCCGTACGAAAATCTTCTGATACCGCTGAAAAGAGCTGTTTGGACTTTTTTCATAGATTAGTATGTGCTCGCCAATTTCCGTTGGGATCCGTTGTATTTATTAAAGTGTACTCGATTCCGTTTTGAATGCGGAATTAAGTGACTTTTTGCATGGCTACTGCATAAATTACAGTGATTTTAGTAGAACAGTCTAGCCGCTAATAGCCACTTGTACACATGAGCTTGACGTGAAAACCTTTGGAAGATCTACGCAAACATTGGTGGCACTTGTGCCAAAACCGAGAATCAACGGATAGGTGACATCACCGACATACGGTAAACGCAAACATGATTATCGGTACTCAAATCGGAAACGTCTCCTACATATCAGCCAGCTCACGTGAGAAGAGGACGATAGCCAGCAAAACGTTTCTATTACCGTGGATCTTCCTATCGCCTTGAAGACTTTAAAATGCACATCATGCTTGCAAATGCCCAATCAATCGGATCATCCAAATACTGTATTGTCCCAAAGACCTAATGTGTAATGACAACGGGTTTTAAGGGCTGTAATAATTTGTGCGGCTTTATACTAAGGAGAATTCTCACAAAAACGTTGAAGAATCCGTGAAAAACGACCTTCGCACTTCCGATGCTTAGTAGCGTTATCAAGCCACTCATTCAACTTATTAAGGGTTGTAATAATTTGTGCCGATTAGGATTCAGGTACTGTGAGTACCTAAGTCCTAAAAAGCAAGTAAGCACGACGAAAACTGCAACTGCCTCTCACTTCCTTTTTTCAAAGTACAATTTTGCTTGAAAGAGTTGGAATGTGATGCGAGGAGGAGTGTACCACGGGGGAACTATCACAGTTTTTTTGGGGACAACATCTGGAGCATACCTTCACATACTGAATGCGCATCAACGTGAGCTGAGGCGGAACTTGAAGGCGCGAGTCAGGATGGAATTGTGTGCTGCATTATTTTGCTTGAAAATGAGGCAAGGAGTGGCAACGAGGAACACCAGTGGAGAAAATCAAAAAGCTCTATAGAAAAAAGCAGATTTCCTTATGAGGCCGGCCGTGGTATGACGGAGAGACACAGCGCTGTGAAGAGAGGGAAAACGCGGGAGGTCACAAAGACCACGTGTGCCATGGTTGATAAGGATGGCAGCACGGCAGCACACAAGGCAAGGCCTTAGGTGGTTGCCTCGTGCTTTTAATTCGCGAAATTGTGGTGCTCACTACCCTTGAGGACGCACATTTCTCACTCTAGAAGGGACTGGTTTTTGGGACCTAATCTCGACTCGTGGCTTCAACTAAATACTATCGAGAAGGTGAAAACGAAACATTCACTGCCATAGCGGGAAAAAATTGTGATACAGAGGGTATCGCTCATTATGAGCATTTGAACCGAGTGGGGTAGTACCTCAAAAATCACAGTCTGCAATCGGAGCAGATAATTGAATATTCGAGAAAAAAGACAAACAATTGGCAGAAATCGCTGAGAAGTGATTTTCGATACGGTTGAGTTGGAGCCGACGCCCATATCAGTCAATACGATTTAAGAAAAAAAATTGCGAGTGAATGAATGGAATAGAAAAATTTTACACAACAAGCCTCCCCTACGCCCCTTACGCGAAAAGAATGTCGTCCTTTTATTTCAAGGCAGCGCCATCGAGAAGATTTACACTACATTCACTGCACAGATGTTAATGTTCACGTTCCTGACAAAAGTTGCTTGTATAGAAAAAGTTTTTTCCCAAACTCAATTTTCGACTTAAAACCAAGGATATGTTATAGGATTCAGGAACAAGCATCGATGCTTACGTAACTTGTATTATCTTGCCAATAATTGCTCTAAACTCAAAACATACTAAAATTAATTACCTTCAACGGAAAACTAAGAAAAAACTAGAATCAATGGTGAATGCAGCACTATGTTTTAATTAATGAACCACACTTCCGTTACTATCATTAGGTCCGTTTGCGATTATTTTAATCTGAAAGAACGTTTCTCTTCCTGGAGCTAAACACATAAATGCTGTAGTGCCATAGGCAAGTGTCCTCATCCTGAATGCTACCACAGAGTGCCACGCAGGCTTCAAATTTTGGCACCCTATGATGCCATTGAGGATGGTGAAGCGCCTAAAGCTTGCACTTAGAAAACATTGATGGTGATTTGTTCCCGCATGGAGCTTACTTTCAAATTTAAAAAAAATCATAAAGGGTACCTGATGATAAAGAGGAGTGGTAGAAATTATTAGATAGTGCTGCAATTACCACAGATCTTGCTTTAGTTTTCTCCCAATTTTCGGTCGATCTCCCACATCGCCCATTTGACCAAAAAGAAAATAAACCGTCGTCAAGGAGCCAAGTTGGAGCGTGCTTCAACACTTTTGCGGTCACTTCCCTGCATTGTACAAAGCTCGAAAATGCTTTTGAATTGATATTCACGAAGTTTCGCATCATATCATCACACGTACTTGAATCAGTCACCTCATTTAAGTTTACAGCTTGGAAAACACTTACATCATAGAGCTGAATAAGTTCAGCGATGCGATCCAACGATGAGACGGACCAAACATCAGAACTCGTTTCCGTGATGATCACTGTGCGATCGGACGTTAGTGAATGCATCAGAAGTGACCAGGAGTCGACGGTGTGAAGACCGCTTGTCACCAGCTGATGTGTGCGGGATTCAGAAACTCGCTCGGCCAGGTGCTCACTGAGCATGTCAAGGTATTCTGTGCAAAGCCGATGTGCACTTGCAGAGCCATGGGCAACCACCTTGCTTTTCTGTGATGTAGTGCCACTGGAAATGCGTGGTATCAAGGTAGAATGTGGTACAACTTGATCTTAAAATGTCCTTGCTATTTCCTGATTTCTATACTCCAATCTCAAATTACTGGTGTATTTGCTTTGCAGAGCCGAGAGATCTCTCACTGGAGCTCGTCACTGCCTTAGTTTAGATTATAAGCACCATAATCGCCAGTGAGCCACTGTTTCTTAACGTTGGACTATGCGAAGGCGCTGTCGTGACCACTATGACATACTAACACATGAAGTGAATTAAGGTTAGTAGTTTTGCCATTAGACAAATGGAGATGTGCACGTGCTGGTCCCTGGCGTTCTCCGCCACGCTTCAGTTACTTTTTCGCGCTTAAAGATTTAACATCTCTTCAATTGAATCATAGTGTTGACCTTATAAAAAATGTTCGGCTTAGCAATTCTTATTTGATACATGGAAGCACTTGTTTCATGCGAACTCTACAACTGCAGCCCATCAAAACCGAACTTTCCCAAAGCTTGAGGAATAAGAGGTCTAGGAGAACATAAAGTGATAGTTTATGGAGCACAGTTTAAGAAATCTTCCGCGGAAAAAGCTCCCCTTCATTACCACAGAAAAACGATACCTTAGGCCCCCCGGAACATAAGCGTTAGTTTCGATAATACTAATCCTACACACAAGACAAAATGATCACTCTTTCCGTGGAAGATTCCTTTAAAGTATCGTTTTCTGTAATAATGGGGGCGGAGCTTTTTCCGTGGAAGATTCCTTTAAGACCTAGGGCGTACTGTAGACCGTTGTAGCCGTTTCACTGGAGTAATAGGGTAGGCTGCTAAGGGCTTCAGCACGAAGAGACAACGAAAATGAAATCCGTAGAAATGTATGCATTTGGCGCGTTTTCAGGATGCCCCACCCATTTGGTCATGTGGCATCGAGTCCTTTTGCTCCTCTGCATCTCCTCCACAAGGCCAGACATCAGATACTAACGCCCAAACTTTTGCCACAGGTTGAGTGGCTCACCCCCCCCCCCTAAATTGCCAACATTCCCCCTGGCTCACGCATTTTTGCTTACTACCAGGTTCTCGCCACACCAAAAGGATTAGATGTCATACAACGCACCCGTTCGTGTGTAGCACTGGCACACTGTGGTTAGAGCGCGGTATTTCCGGCCAAATACCGACCAGAGGTTAGACGCTACAGTCACACCTATTCGTTAAATCTTAATAAGTGTACTGAGTAATTCCAATAGATGACGTGAAAATTAACTTGGTAAAATCGCACGCATATTTTATAATTGTCATGACATGATTTGCATGCCGAAATTTGCCCCAAAACCAAAGCCTTTGAATTACCCCTAAATAGCTACTTATTTGCAATAAACAGCAGAATATGTATACTGCTTTCAGGACATTAATCTTTTACGCCTTAGCCTTACTTCCACTGTCGTTCAAAAAGATAACCTTGTTGAGAAAGCAACTACGTCGTCGTCGTTATCGCCACGGTCGATGGCCCATGGAGACTCGGAATGGAATTGGCGGAAGCCAAAAGCATCAATAATCCATACGAACCGTGGAATGGCCAGTTTTCCCAGATCATGGGTCAGAACGAATACCTGCTGCAAAAACAAATTTTCATTTTTTGAAAACTAGCTCCCTCGATAGACTCAGCAGAAAATGTATAATATTATAACAAAAACCAAAGTTCAACATGCACTTAGAAAGCCTGTCTTCTTGATGAATGACTCCTCAAAAGGTATGTTAAGTAGATGATATAGAATTGTGTATCGTAGCGTTTTTCAAGGCTCCTGCCCACTAACTAATCGATGAATCCATTTTATCGCACTTGTAGAGGATCCAGTTCCAACAAGAAGACTTACCATTGTCCCGACAAAGTTCTTCATTGACCGGATAACATGGCCGTAGTGCTCACCATCGACAACAAGAGCACTGCAATGAAATCGTGGAAAACGTCCAGATGCTGAAAATTGGTCTCGAGATTGCTGTTTTGAATTTTTTATTGTTGAATTTTTTTTTTGAATTTTTGAATTTGAGTTTGAAAAGTGAATTTTTCATGTCAAACCGTATAATAAAACCAGTTTGAGATCAGCACAAGCAACACGAAGAAACACAATTAAAAAGGGCTTACCAACGTGACCCGGGTTCAGCAGTATTGGTACAGCTCCAATTAGGAATAATGCGAGTTCGAAATAGATGTATTCAATGCTGTTACTCATACAAATTGCCACACGAGCACCTTTTACGACGCCATGATAGAGAAGGAAATTCGCAACACGGTTCACTTCTATCATCAGTTCCTCATAAGTGACGTACTGCCGCTCTCCAATCTCGTCAATCTGTTGGTAGAAAATATTGGTTGTTATCGTACATAATTTGGTAAAATGATAATTTTCAAGGTCGAGCTGATGCAATAGCAAATCAGGCCTTTCTAACATAAGCACATGGCCTGGCGATCAAAGCTCCGAGAATCAATCCCCGCCTAATTGCATTCAAAATCTCAGTGTGATCCTGAGTAGGATCGAATGCATGGCTCATAACAAAAAAGGCTAGTTGTGGTTGTTGCTCTACACGCGACTCTTTGATGATCTTCACTTTCGAATACAAAAGAGTGTAATCTAAATTTTAAGGAAAAAAACGGGTTGTCTTTTTGAAGTTAGCACAAAGTACATATAGGTCTACATACAACTACCAAGGCTCCACAACTTACGGCACTATTCCTGGAATACATCATGAATTCGATTTTCTTTAAGTAGGCTGTTCTTTTTTTCAGTTGATCGCCCGGGCCAACCAAGCCTTTCATCCCTCCGAGGTCGGTTAATTGGTACCAGACGTGTCTGGGAGGATAAAACAACACTGACTTGTATATCGGCTGGCCAGCAAGTCATTGTATAGGCCACCTCGCATTCAAACGCCACTACGAATGTTCAAATGGAAGTGGAATGCGTGCCGCATCCCAAAAAGGGATTGATCAACGGATGCTTTATCCTTTATCCTTATCCTTGGCAGTTCTTTGTCATACGAGATATGCGCTTTTCGACAGGGATTCCTCCAGCAGATAGCCTGATGAAACCTCACAAGGCAGGTCTTTCAGGGCGTGCCAAGCTCTCTTGAAAACGTCTTTTGCATGGGGCATAGGGGCACATGCGGGAACCGCCAGAACCTGGTTCATTTTCCTGAACGGCCCTATGAAGGCCAGCAAAGGGGGCCCTAGTTCGCATTCCTTCCGCGGTAACAAACCCATTTTTGCATTTCGTGTGACGATTCCAAATCGGCAAAGTGGGTTAGCAAAATGAATGATTCAGTATCCCAATTCATGATATTAGTACGGTCCAGTAAGCTTAACCGCCTTACAAAGATCGGTTTGATTGAAATAGACGGGTGGTAAGAGGTATGACACCACCACTAGTAGACACAACCGTCTTCCATCAATTTTGGAGTCCAGCTCTTTTTGGTCAGGTTACTGACGTCCTAATCATTGAATATGTTACTGATTATCATGGTTAAATCCATTTTGCGACGAAATTTTGGAACGCCAACTCGAACAATGCAGAAATTTTGTCACCCACGAGGAATCGAACTAGGACCCCTTTCTGGTGTCTTCAGAGAACTGTTCCCGAACAAATGAACCAGGGTTCGGTGTTCGCTCCGATGTGCCCCTATATTATGTAAACCGGAAACCGTTTTCAAAAAAAGCTTATCCCGCCCTGAAAAACCTGTACTGGTAGTCGTACTTGTTAGAGGCGAAGGCTAATCCCACCACTCGCCGCTTCACCTCTCTTCAAATTGGGCAAATGTTTCCTGAAGTTGGTTCAGTTGTGATCGTATCTTGAGTCTGTGGACAACCCAGCCCTATCACTGCTCCTACTATTCACTTATTGCTAGCTTTACAAATGCCAGTGAAAGCTTGGTGATGGCTAGGGCCAGCTATACGCCTGCGGCCCTTTTTGATGACGAGGCCTTTTTTCCTCATGTTCCTTGGTCACTGCCATTGCTGTCACCCCAATTGCGTAAATAAATTATGAAACATTCAGCACCTCGCAAGCGGGACCGTGAAAATAAATAACAATACTAATAATTATAAAAAAATAACTAAAATAATAGTGGTTATTAGAATAAGAAAACAATATAATAATCATAATAGATAATCATAATAATCAGAATAAAATAATCATCATAAAATAATAATAATAATAAATAATCAAAAATAATAATAATAATATAATAATAATAATAACTAATAAGAATAAATAATAAAACGGCAATTGATTTCCTCCAAAAACTTTCCTGATAAACAACGTCTAACGCACTTATCATTACGGTAATTCGCAACCCGAGCTCCGCAATGGAACCCAATTTTCACATGGGTGAATAGTTGCCAACAGCGTCCTTTGACCATATTACTAATCTTAAAACGGTCGCTGCATGTTTCGAATTCGTCGGGCGATTCTGCTCGCATATTAACGCGCTTTACGGAACTTTGTGCGAAAATAAATACAAAAACGTACCAGCGCCACGTGTTCCGGCGTCTTTTCAAGCACATTGGTGATTTGCGAAAATAACCATCGACTCCATGATTTACACACCATTCGTGATTCCTCTGTTTTAGTTGGCAGTCGAATCGGAACCATGGATACAGGTTGTGTGGCAACGGGTACAGTCGGGGATTTTGTGTCGTCATCGGTGATGCTGGTCATATCATCCTGTTCGACAGATTCCGTTTCAATCGATGGAGTTTCATCCATCGACACCGTAACTGTGTACTGTGATAAGTCGAAGCATTCGAGAGTCGGATAAATTGAAAGGGTTTCCATGCGGAACAAAGATATTCTGAGGCGACCAGCTGCAGACAGTGAAGGTGAACAGTGGATCGACGGCTGTTTGTTCGCGACGATCCCTGGCGCTAAGGAGTTCGGCGCGCGGGCACTCTCCGAGGATACTTATCCTGCTGTTAGTCGACGCTCGACGAGTATTCGCGCTGCCAATCAATGTTTGCTACTTACCAGTAATCACTTTGATAAACAGATAATCATGGGTAGATTATCTTCAGAAGAAAATAGACGCACATCGTGAGCAAATCACTTGCAACTATGGGGCTCAATATTTGATCACATAATCGACCTGAAACACGATTTCGCACGACTAGTGTTCAGCGGGCATGGGAACAGCCTCGTTTTTTCTCATAGAACTTATACTTTCCACGGAAGCATGCAGAGTACAAAGAGGGTCAACCGCCCGTTGCGCGAAGAACAACGAGGGGTCGTATTTGGTCAACGGAAGGGGAGAGGGTCGTAGCCTCAAATGCCAGTCACAGTGCTAAGTGGCAAAAGAGAATAGACTTTCTGCTACAAGCTTCACTCATTGAGATTATAAAAGGAGATTTCGAACAATACTTGGTTAGGAAAGTAGAAATCTCTGCAATTACTATCATGCCTAGATAAAAATTTGAAAACTACTTCAATAATGAGTAAAATTTCATGTTGCCTCTATTCCCTCCTCTGAGCATACATCGATGATGGGCATAAAGACATGTGGAAAGACACAGTAGAAAATTTGAACGCACGGTGGATCCTTTGTATAGTACAAACGACAAAATTCGGGATACGCAAGTCACTTTTTGCTCCTCAACGCCGAATCGTTGAAACTTTGCTTAACTATCCTATTTACTATGAAGCGCTTCGTCTGCCTTCTGTCGTCTATCGTCTGTATGTCTGTCACGGAATTCCCTAGCTCTTGGGGATTCACCTGGAGAGACCGAGGCAAGTGTGGGTTGGGTGGTCCAGGTCTCAAGAAGTATAAAACACACATCAGCTAAGCGGAGCCCCGCCCACAGTGGGCGTGGCGTGCGTCGAAATGAAGAGTACTGACGACCTCGATTTCCAATTCTTTTAGAAAACAGCCTCGAAACTGGGAAGAAAAGTAGGGTAAGGTACGTATTGGTAAGCCTGATCGAATCAGAGAGAGCCACCCTCGGTGGGCGGGGTGTTCTCCAAAAAAGCAGTGCTTAACAAAAGGATTGATAACTTGGTGGGGAAAAGGCCTACAGAGCAGGAAACAAATTGGTGTAGGGGAGCAATGTCTAAGGTGTTCCCAGCATACATGACGTGGGCGGAGGCCCGCTTATAGTGGGCGGGGCGTGCGCTGAAGAGTACCGCGTTTTCTACAAGTCCACATAATTCGGGCCGGGGAAGTCTATATGGGCCGGAAAAAGGTGGATGGAGGTGGGTGGAAGAGTGGAGCCCTCTGTCATCGGTGGGCGGGGCATGATCAAAGCGGGAGGGGTTTGCGACACAAATCCATACCTCGGCCCCAAGAAGTCCCAGAGATCGGGAAAAATGTGTATGGAGGTGGGTGGAGGAGTGGAGTCCATCTGTCGTCGGTGGACGGGGCATGACCAAAATGGGCGGAGTTATCCACTAAACTTTATAAGTAGGCTCTAAAGTGTCATGGAAACCGGGAAAAAGCGAACAGAGGTCGGTCAAGGAAAGGAGGTCGATTGCCCTCCGCAGGCAAGGTTTGCATCAAAGTGGACGGGGTTTGCCAGAAACTTCATAGTTCCCTCTGCCAAACCTAAAACTCGGTTCTAGGAAGTTCTGGAGCTTGGGAAAATGTGGACAGAGGTCTGCGATGGAAGCAAGGGTAACCGCTGTAACCGCCTCCCAATTATCCACATTCATCCGGTTCTACTGCCCAAGAGCGGGAATACAAAAAACAGGGAAGATGGAATTCCTGAGTACTTCCCAAACTTTGTGACCCAAAATTCTAAATGCTACAATATTCTCAGCAATCCTCCTCCAAACGTTTTCAAGAATACTCTGCCAACAACAACGCAAGGCATCTGTTTATGAATGGAGGTAGAAACGATTCAGGAGGTAGACATATGAAAACGCTCACAAGCGCTAATCTCTAATAGTATCAAGTTCACGACTAAAATGACTCATGCTTGAGTAACACAAAAAGAAAAAGCAAATAGAAATTTGAATAGCGCGTATCACATTAACCAGGGGCTACAAATTAGCGCTAGAACTCTATCAAACGTCGATAATCTTCTAAAACTCGTCGAATAGAAATAGAAACAACACTAGAAAAAAGTAACACGTACAACTATGACAAGGATGCAACCTGAACTCTTCTTTCTGTACTTATATAGATTTCTTGACACATGCAGCAGATCCCCATAGTGCGTACAATAACTGTCAGGTAGAAATATACAAACATAGTAATAGATTAGAATTCTATTCGAGCTGCTTAGATTAAATTCTAGCTGACATTTAGAACAAACCCTGGACGGACCAAAACTGCTTCGAATCTAACAAGATGAGGTGAATAAATCCGTTAGTAAGCCGTACTGGTAGTGTTCAATGAAGACAAAGTACACACGCTATCAAAGCCGTTGTAATGAAGTGCGCTTCAGAAGAATAATAACAATAATCACCGATGAAAAGAAAAAAACCTCGTTGCACATTTTGTAGAGATCAGAGAATAATATAAAATTACAATACTATCAGTGCTATGCGACATTCTCTCAAAAAAAAAACGATGAAACACAATTACACAATAAAAATTGGCCAAAGCAAAATTATACGGCATCATTTCTAAATGATCGAGGTCAAATAACTGGATAAAAGCAATTTCTCCACCTCACCATCATATCTCATGCATCAGCTCGTCCAAATACTGGAAAGCTCTAAAACGTGCATTCATTTTACATGGAAATTATATTACTAAACTTTTTTTACAATTTCCTACATCAAATAACACTACCTGTTTTTCCTGATACGAATCTCAAAAAAAGAAAGAAGTCTAATTAAATTAAAACTTCTCTAATACACAGTGCAAGGCTTATGTCAGAGACCGCGACCCGTCGCAGGTTTCGCGCGACGGGTCACAGAAACCACAAGTGCCCGATCGATACTGCAAGGTGCTCTCCAATCTCGCCGCCTTTTCTACTCGATGATGATGACTGAATAATGACTGTTCATCTACTTGCTTCATATTCAGTGTTTCAAAAGTTCAAATGGGGCACTTGCGATTTTTATAACCCGCGCAAACGCGCGAAACCTGCGACGTATCGCGGACTCTGATACCAGCTTAACCAGGAAAGGTCCTTAGGCCAACCCGGCCAAATAAAATGTGGTGCACACTTCTGTACATAGCATGAGACGCTGAACTCAAATCTGCTTTCATTATCTGCTAAACTCTTCTCTGAAAGGATTACGATTACGGAGGGTTTTTGTTGCCGCCCTTGATTTTCGGTGTCTTGCCTGCAATCACATGTTAGTTCCATTATGAAAGTCTGGAAGGAAGTACCGACCAGTCCATATGGTGAGCTTCGGTAGCGCAGTTGGTAGCGGTCTTGCTTCTCAGGCAAGGGGTTTCGGTTC
>MU868355.1:392108-423685 GCA_036418205.1 Ostertagia ostertagi
TCTGTGACCTAATAACACGTTGACGACATTGTGCAGCGCATGCGCATCACACCTTGAGCACCGTGTGGGACCGTGTGCAGCGCATGCGCTGCACACACAAAATATTTATTTTTTTCGCGCATGCGCTACTTCTTTTCTAATTTTTTGCATCTATTCTATAGACCACACCATAATGACTAGACACGGCGAGGTTCATTGAATGGTTGAATATGCTCCTTTTTAGCGAAGGTTTTCTAAGCCCTACGAATTTCCCAATTGTGTTCATTCCTAGTTTCCTTTATATTCTGACAACCTTGGTCATAAAAAAGAGTAGTAGAAGTAAGTACAGACCTACACATATAGCAAGATATATGTTTTTAGTGGAGCAACCGCGTCAAAAATAATTTTGAGGTTCACTACAGCAAAAGCAACTGAAACTTGCCTTTTCATTGCCAGAAAACGTCAATTCGATCGAACTTTTACAGTTGTTCCTTCTGATAAGTTTGACACATCGAATATCATTCGAAACATTTTGTTGCATCCGAGTTTTGCGTATTAAAGCTCAAAATTCACGGATTTGATGTGAGGCGGCGGCGCCTGCAAAATCGCCGTGGTCCCACGCGGTGCAAAAACCCAAAACGCGCGTTGTCGTCAACGTGTTAAGAAGTATATCTTACAAGTACTCTTTCAATTCGGTAACTTCACCGATGCTGATGTCTTAGTGATGGTGTAAGTTCTGACTACATCTGTGGAGCAAATTGCGCGATTCTTCTTATTTCTGACCACTTTCGAGTGCAATAGTGGCAATCACGAAGTGAAGTATCGTGATGCCTCCATTTTCATGTCGAAAGTGCGCAGTATAAGCAATTACTCCGATGGCCCATTGTCCTCATCCACCGATCTCGTCGTTATACCTTCACTCCGTGACATCTACTTTGTAACTATAAGTATCTGAGAGTTGGAGTTGCCAATTTCCTTTGATCAGATTTCCGCATATCACTGTCATCGTGATAGCTCTGCTCTCAAGGCAATTATGGAGGGAGACAAGAGTTTTAGGCAATGCACAACAAATTTTATAGATTGGGCAAGGCTTGAACGGCTTCATCGGGTTAATCATTCATCTGTGTCAGCAGCCGGTGGTTTTCGGATGGGCACGCCGATTCCGATATTACCTACTCTTCCCAAATAGTATGCTTACCGACTCCAGTGTTGTCCCTTGTAATAGGACTAAGCCATAGAAAAGGGAGACGGGATGGGTAAGCATTCACTACTTCCCAAAAATCAGCCTGCCCGTACGACTCACATAACGCCTAAGGTTCCTGCTCCTACATTAACACATTATATATACTCATGCCTAAGATTTTTACTCTTTTTTTTGTACTCACTCATGTTTGATACTGTACTCAAGCACCCTGTAGGCCAGTATTTTTGCCTCTGAAAGATAACCAGATGAACCGTAGCATGTCAAAGTAACGAGGAATCCGAATGGCTCGAGTCGAAATGCTGAAGGCGCCAAATGAAGACTGATATGCTCAGGAAATCGAAAAATATTCCTGAGCAACACAGTATAGTTTGGTACCAACAGCCTAAAACGTCGTACGGGGAACCGATGAGGAGGTTTGTGATAGGTCGCAGACATAAAACGTAGCCTCAGCTGATGAAAATATGCAGTAATGCTTCATTAACAACCCTGCGCACAGAACCCACCGGATTGTGGACCGGTTGGCAACCGGACAGGGAGCGCCGCATGCGACACGCGTTACACGACCCTCTGGAATTATAGTTAACACCAATGCATGGCAGGTACGGATCCACGTTCATGGGAAGGTTTGAAGTGAATCCTGTTCACGTTCGTGCGTTCGACACGTGGATCCGTACCTACCATGCATTTCGTCACAAAAACTTCCGGTCCCGCCCACTGGTCCATGGTCCGTGGAAGATTCCTTTAAGAAGTACAAAAGTGAAAAAGTCAAAGAATGATCATTAATGATGAGTCCTACGAGAAACGGAGCAAAAACGACAAACTAGTCACTAAAAATGGCATACTATGACAACATCTCTTCTTTATTTATTTCCTTCCACAAGACTTACCAAATTTTAGTACTACACAGAGTATGGTTCTCAATTTACACGTCCCCCTTTAAGTTGAAAGAAGCCTTGTAACCGCCTCAGCGGTTGTATGATATCTAATCCTTTTGGTGTGGAGGGAACCTGGTAGTAAGTAAGAATGCGTGAGCCAGGGGGAATGGGGCCAATTCAGGGGGGTGGGGGTGTGTGAGCCACTTAACCTGTGGCAAAAGTTTGGGCCTTAGTGTCTGGCCTTGTGAGGGAGACGCAGAGGAGCAAAAGGATTAGATGTCACAAGACCCGCCTTAGCCAGCTGAGTGCTGATTGATCTTTGCGTTGACCGTGGAGCAGCTTATCTACTATTGAAATTTGAACAAATATTCAAATGATTATAACTTTCTTCAAATATGACGAATTTTCAATCTGAAAGCAGATTTGGGAGTTTTGTAAAGAGCTCTTTCTAATCAGTGTTGAAATTACAAAAATTTATAAGAAATAACAAATTTAGATTGACACGTTGACGACAGAAGCAAAGTTTCGACGAAAAATAAAATTTTGAGATTTTGGGGCAGTAATTGTGAAATAGTGCCAAAATTTAATTGCATAAAAGTCTTCTAAACCATGGAAAGTTTGCATTATGCTTTGCGACGTACCATGCACGCACACCTGCGCAAAAAGCTATCCAGCATTTTGGTGCTTTCTCAGGCTAGGACCCTAGTTCCTTCATAACCTCTTTCAAGCCTCTCTTTTCATGACTATCGAATAGGATCTCTCAAACACCAGGCTACCCAGAGGATCAATCAGACAATAGCTGAGGGCGCGCTCTCTTTCTCCACGGGACACTGGGGTTCACCTTATTGCTGAGCTCGTACCTTTTCTTGAGAATCGCTCTCGTAGCGCTTCCTTACTGCAACGCGTGAATCGCGGGTCAAACAAATCGCGAGCTATGAGCGGAGCCTTCAAACACTTATGAGGCGACGTGACGTTCAGTCCTGTTCCCACATCACCCGAAAAATGCAACAGATAAGGCATACTTCGTGGAGGCGAAGCGGAGCAATCGTTAAATCCTTCCCAATCGCAAATCTTAGTGCCACTGTGAAACAACTGTAGCTATTTCCAAAATGATACTCAAATATGACTAAAATCACCTTTATTTTTGCGCCAGGATAGACTTTATGTACAACATCACCGGTACTACGTCCTGATTCTCGATCGAGGTAATGCGAGTGAACGAATATTGCACGCCCCGTGTAGACCTGCACCCACACATCACCGTTTTCTTTAAACGATAATCGTATGCCATCTCCAATAGTTTGCCTATAAGTTGCAGAACAATAAGCACGCGACGGTAAACGGATGAAGCAGAACAAATCAGAAACCAAAGTGAGGTTGTCTCACTGTAACGATCAACTTCTTCGAAAATGATATACTGCTCATTAAAAACCTTTCCACGTATAATTTCCTCATAAAAAGCCTTGCGATCTTTTTTGTTCCATGCCATTCGCTGAGAAAACCTAGTTTTCAATCTACAGATAACGAAACAGGCGAGCCCATTTATTATCCCCTCCCAGACCACAGTATGGCATTATAACCATCGTGGAAAATCGAAAAAAAAAACTAAAAATGATGCTTTCCACCTCACGAGATGACAGTAGTGCTCCCGTAACGGATTGTTCTCACGTCCAAGACAATATCTATTTGAAGCTTGACCGAACCCGCCGTCGATATACATATCAGAGTGCTTCACCTATAACTAGCGAATCAAATTTTTCGATGCATTAAAGGAATCTTTCCCATAAAAATTCTGACTCTTTCTCACCATAAATCACTGGCTTGAGACCCATCGTTCACGATAAGAACGAAAAGAACAAAAAATTGCATTTTGTTTGGTAAACAATTCGAAAAACCGGAAGGACTGCTACGCGTTCAAATTCCCGCCGGACATCTGTCACAAATGCTGGCGGCGGGAACGCTTCCACTTGGTTCTTGGAGTGCTGTCACTAGAAACTCTTTTTGACCTTTTGACTTATTGCACTACATCTCACACTTCTACTGCATCCTATTCTATCGATCGTTTGTCTCTATTCTCCAAAATCGCACGCTTAACCCGATTCTTTCATTGCGTCGCCTGATACGTGGCCGAAGGCGCACTTCTTTCCATGCCCCGCCTTTGGCTCCGCGCGACTTACCTTCGACTGTCCATAGAGTGTAGTTTTTGTAAGTTTGTTTCTCTTCGGAAACCGAATCTTCATGCGTGAAACTTTGTGTGCTGTTTCCAGTGATCACAACTGACATATTCATGTTGGGAAAGAGTGCAAGAATTTTCCGCGCAAGATTCCTTTAAAAGTAATGCCCTTGATCCAAGGGAAAAAAACCAGCATGTATAGGAACATATTTTGATCAAAGTGTTTCTTTCAGCTATTTACCTATGGAGTACAAAAAATGGCGGAGCGAGACATAAAAGAACGTGGGATAGTGGAGAATAAGTTGGTAACGGCTTTGGAGAAGCCACTTCGGGGATCACTGGAAGTATTCTTTGTTCTCGACATTACCCACTGAGCTATAAGCTATAACGGGATTGGTAGCCGTACATAACGCCTGTTTCTTGAAAGACTACCACGGGATTTGCAACGCAACCGCTCCCAATAACTGCGGAGTTTAACTACGCTCGGTAGAAAAGTACCTATCAAAATATGACTAACCTGAAGCCTTCCAATCTGCACTTCTTTCTCGTAATAGACGAAGCATCCCCAGTTAGAATCAACTGAACCTTTCAATAAGCATGATTGCAATGGAATTTTAAAAAATTAATAAGATAACAAAAATGTAGATAAAACAGAAAAGACCATATATTACGCATAGATCGATATAACTACATACCAGGGCATGATGGCGGCTCAAAGTTATTCACTTTCAACTTGTTTCCAAGCACGAATTCCGCATTCACTGGAACACCTCGGAATTACTTCTTTGCAAATGCTAGCATAGAGAAATGGAAGAAAAAAGCTAAGTGCGTCTCACTTACACAAGTTGCCATACGGGTGACCGGGGAGGGGTCGTGATAGGGGTTTTCTGTCATTGTCATCAGGCATGACACTCGGTGCGGTGTTAGCTTGGCTTGAGTGAACACACGCACTTGGCGGCTCTTGTACAGTATTATCGTCCAGTCGTCGTCGTAGTGGTAGAAGAAGATGAGGTTGTGACTGTGCAAGTGATGACGGATCCACGAACGCAGACTGCCTATGTTGCTGAAGATGCACACTTTGAGGACTATGCAAATGTGGAGACGTCTGTAGGTTGACGTGCAGCTGACGATTTTGAAGTTGTTCGGCATGTTGCTGGTAGAGTAGCTGTTGAGCGCTAGTCATTAAGGCTTGCTGTTGTTGCTCCTGTGTTGAATGGTTTGCTTGGTACTGGTCCACATCAAACCGGAGATGAGAAAAATCTGGTTGAGGAGGTCGTTGCGGCTGCTGAAGGATCTCATTCGGAGGTAGCATGGCAGCGGCCTGAATGAAGGCTTAAGAATATGAAGAAGACGGTTCAGTTTGATGGAATGGTCATAGGTTTATACGCCTATCGTAAGATTTCTAAAAGAAAGTGTCAAAAAATCTTACCACGGCTAATTTGTCTGGCACAGGAAACATCTGCCCACTTGGCATTCCTGATGGATGGATTATCTGAAATGTAAGCATTACCAAAAGTTGTTCGAACCAGTATGGTGATAGGACCCAAAAGAAGTATGGATGGCTACAAAAGGGACAAACAATAGAAAAGGATCCCTCAAACTAATGAACAATCGATCCTCTGAAATGTACTACAAGGACAATGAAATGCCTAAAGCTGTCACGTAAGATTAACTGGGAGCAAAATGACATAATACGGGTTTTTTAAGCCTTCTGCATGAGCGCTGAGAAATATCGAAAGCCTTTGGAGCAACTAAAGTCAAAAGGTGATTCGCCTATTTAAGCTCATAGAGACTACGATCGTAGCCAAAACAATGCACTGAAAAACAAAGAATAAATGAACGAATGAGCAAATGGCAATTTGTAGTAACATCACATTGCGAATTTACCGAGAAAAAAAAACAATCAAGGAAGTAGAAACAATTCAAAAGCTTGATGCGTAACGCGTGCTGCATATGTGCATCATCTCTCAGGTGGATCTATTCGGCAATGATTAGTGAGGGTTTCAAAGTAGGGTGAACCATGGTCGAGAACTGCTCGAAATGGGGTCGAACTTGCCTTGGTGGGAGGAGGAGTCGTACTTGCTATTTTTTATGAGATGTGAATGGTGACAGTAAAAAAATAGGCAGGAAATAAATAGCAGCGTAAAACTTCATCTGCTTCTCAGGAGGACGCGGCTGTCTCCAGCGATCTGAACCTCGCTCTTCGGAGGGAGGAAGTTCCGTTCGTTGGAGACATTGAAAACATGCCGAAAAAAAGGTACGGTAAGGTATCAAAGGATGATCAAAAAAGGAAATTGCTAATAACGAGCTGCCCTCCAGTCTCGCTCACGGTCCCTAAACTCAAACAAAATTATTGTCATTCGACCAAGGGAAGATCCTAGCCGTTGGTGAAGTGTCCACTTCAGCAGGTTTAGGATTTCGTACTATCCAATCGTCTGCAGAATTCCATTACGCAATTTGACTCATTTCCGAAATTGTAGGCCCCGACTAGAAAAAATCTTATCATCGATCCAATGCCAAAATACGATGTCATCATCGAAATACACAACTACCTAACGAATATTAATCCCTTATGTGTATTTAGGAGTTATCGTGATCTTGAATTATAAAGAACTCCCGAGTTTGAGCGCGCTATTTAGAAAAAGAATGGCATTTCCCCAACTACTATTTTTAATTTTGAGGAACTATACCTCAAATGTACTAGTTCCCACGGACTTTGTATCGACTATGTGAATTTGAAGCAATTTCGTTATTTAATGGCCGCACTAGCTCCAAAATTGAGGAATGTTGAAAGATTTGACCCCGACGCGGCGGCGAGTATAAACTGGCACAGGCCAACGAAACAACGCCGCTATAAGCAATAGATTATACTCCAGTTTTCTTGCAATAAAGGCAATGCTAGCGTTTTTATGCGGAAGAAGGGTAACTAGCAAACTACGTACCGGTTTTGCTTGACCCCATGTGGAGGCCTGGGCAGGAGGGTAAGCAGCAGTGAACGGAGTTTGACCTGAAACGAATAAGAAGCTTCGCAATAAACACAGAAACATCACTTGAGAAAGAGAGCAAAAGAAAAATCCACTCACCTCGAGGAGGAATTTTTTGAGACTGCTGTTGCCCAAATGGAGCTCCTGCGTTCCAAGTTCCTTCAGCTTGGTAATCTCTAAACAAGCGGTATCTCCACTGGCGCCGAAATAAATCAAGGTAAGTAGACACATATCTGCAATAATCTTGCACAACTGTATTTCTATGAAAACCCCCTAACGACTTCGTCTCTCCAACAAGCGTCCAGTGAAAGGGCAACTTACTTTAATCGACAGAGGCGTTTACATAACACATGAATCTTGAGCAAGCTTTCGCAGTAAGTCTTGGTGAGATGTAGGTCGTTCTAGTGCCTCTAAGCGCGGCCGTAACACAAGAATATTACATATGGATTAGGAACTCTAATAATTCTCTGGGCTGTACTTACACGATGCCGAACACAATAAAAAAACTGCGTATTGCGCCTAATATCCATCAGCAGAAAACACCCGTTAAAATGGCTGCAGTCTGTATTACTAATGCACAAAATAATAGATCAGAGTGTCTTTGAAGTACAAAAGAAGTAAAACGGACCTGTAAAGCGCAGCAAGCCTATCAGAATCAACATCGCTTCCCTCTGATGGTGAGCGATGCTCCAGCTTTAGCGACGTCAAGTCCAAGTTGCACAAGTTGTTAAGCGTTGGATTCATAATACGTTCGCAATGATAAGGATTCACACACACCTAAAGAACAGTACCCATACCAAAAAGTACAAGAGAAGCCGTAAATTGCCGGTGAGGCCGGAAAAGCAAGCAGATATTTGTATGAAGTTGAAGACCAGAGCCAAATGAATACTCAATCTTGAGCGAAGATTGCGCATCTCTACTACTAATCTGACACGGAGAGAAGATAACCATTAGTTTTTCCATAAATAAATCGCCCGAAGGGAGAGCATGCTATTGCAATTGTTCCCGCTGTGGTTCAATGAAGGAAACATGTCAAAACCTGTCACATGTGCTAAAGATTCAAGGCAGCTGACAAAACAAAGCAACTCAGGAGTGCTTATTGGGGTAAGGGGGAGCTATGTTTGGGCTGCTGTGACACAAGAGAGCACATCAGACTGTTTCATCTTCTCAAGCTTTCAGGCAGCCACAAACACAATAAAGCAATTCATGAAGTCCAAGAAAAAAAATCAAAAGAATTGGGTGAAGAATGAGGGTGGTAGTGAAGCTTCCGACATTCAAGGAATTGCACTTTTTAACATGCTCTGTTTTGTGAGCTGCCACTTTTGGAAAGTTAATTCTAAACTCTCCCCTGTGTTCTCTGCCGCAAAAGGCCAGAGCACAGACGATTAGAGAACGGCGCCTGGCTCGGCTCCAAATCCCAAGAAAGAAGGTGAGAGCTCTAGGACTAAGCCTTGGAGGGAGGAGGGACTCCGGAGTGGGTGAGCCAATTACATGTGGCAAAGTTTGAATGTGTCAGATCACAGTAATCATAAGCCGCTGTTTAAGCGAGAGAGCGCAGGCGAGAGCATCAAATGGAGGCGCTTGAAGTACTGAGTTCAAGTTGTTCGTAGACCGAAAAGTTTAGCAGATTTCGCAACTACTGTACTGTTTCTCATCAACTACCTAGAAGCTTTGGCAGGAATTATCGTTTCTGACATGTTTTTCACCCGTTAGCAGTAATATCCCTTCTTCGAACAACACCCCAAAAAATGCAGCGACCAGACCGACGATCAAGATCATTGTGCAATTCGAACGCAAAGGTTCATAAATAAGATACTTACCGAATCACACTTCAAGTCGAACGCGCATTCACATATACTGAGATGCCGCAGTTCGTTTTTGTGCAAATCTGGCCATCGAAATACGCGAGCATAGACCACGTGAGGAAAACCTTTTCGGCCAGCTACCTGAAATCGATAACAATATCATTTAAAAGAAGTAGGAAGAGTCAACAAAGGTAGTGGAGAAGTGGAAGTCCAAAAATTACATCTGACACCACAAAAAAATTCAGGACTACAGGGAGTGCGTACCAGGGTGAATAACGGTCGAGGATTTCCTCGACCATAGCTCTCTACCATGCGAGAGTAGTGCCGAGAGTGAACATCCGCGCGGAGAGCACAGACGGCACGCCATGGCGAGTGTGAATGTCCGCGCGAGAGATCGTGTCTGATCGGGCAGAGAATCCTCGACGTGCCGTTGAGGAATCCTCAAGCGATATTCACCCTGGTGCGTACTAGGATAACTAGTATGAAATATGGCAGGATACTTATTGTGAAGTCCACCGTACAAAGAATTTTGAAAACTAATGAAGAACGGGACGCTGGAACGGACCATGACCCACAAGTTTGTCAATCCTGCTCTCAAATGAAACACGTTGTAGCCAAATGACTCTTTGGCCTGATGTCAGCTAAGGCTTTTAATTCTGCCCAAGCATCTTTCATCGAAGTATTTCCAATTACAGATGTACGTTTGAGACAGGGATCTGCTGGTCACAAACGGCCTTCGAGAAAGAATGGCAGAGACAAGCGATTATACTGCGTTGCATGTGCATATTTTCTCATAGTACCACCTCAGCGATTACAAAACAAAAATGTAGAAGAATATTACATCAAAAGGTTATTGAGCTGTCAAGAACTACAGACCTGCAAACGACCGTCGAGCGTCCGTGCTATAGTCACACACTTATCCGCTTCTTTCCCTTCACTTCCACAACAAGCAATCAATGCATCCAGTTCGTCGCGTTTATCTTTTAGTTTTTTCGTCAAGGATTCAATGGCTTTACGAGAAAATTCTTCGTCTGAACTCTGTAATGAGTAAATTTCATAAAACATGTGGTGAAAGCGTCCGCAAAAGCATACCAATGAACGTCATCATTCTCAATTAAAATTAGAAAAACCTCATAATAGAAGACTATTCAAATGACTAGTATACGGTATACTATTACATTTTCCATAAAATTCAATTAATACCTAGGAGGGGATATGGTAATAACCACACTAATTACGACGACAGGACACGCCCGCGGGCACTTAAGGTATTTCTTCGAGATTCAGACAACAAAACGCCATTAATCAGGATTCGCAACAAAGTTCGAAAAAAACATCGGAAAAATAAATTACGCTTACCTTATTGAACTGCATTAGATAAGCAACAATTGTGGTGCATGCGTCATTGGCACAAGGCCTCGAAAGCGGGTGTGTGGGATCGTTCGTTTCTTTAATGGTCTTGCAACGACGACGTTGTTGCTCTGGCACCGTAGTGGATGACGATGTTGAATCAGAATGCGGTGAGGTCGCTTGCTGATCTGCTAATGAAAAAGTATTAAAATAGAAACAAGAAATGCAAAAAACAGGTGTTTACTCCCAAAGCTACGACCTTAACGTCTCATGGAGGAGCGAATATCAATTCAACTTCAGGCACACACGTGCAGTCGCGATTTGGGTTCAGAAATGGAGCCGGTAGCAATGACTACAAGGTCATTGGAGCTATCCGATCTGAACTGTAATGACCCTTTCCTTTCCCTACCCTACCGGCTTTCTTGAAGTTAGATAAGTTGGCTCGGCACTCATGTCCTTAGGGGGGACATTCAGAACAGAGCATTCAAAAACCGCTGGTAGGTGACACTAGGACTAAGCCCAGGACTGGGAATAAATACAAGAGAGAACGATGGTTGCTCTCAAAATCCTATCCCCTCCCTAAAGCTTAGTCCCAAGTTCTATCAGTGGCCCACTCATTTCAATGTCCCCCCCCCCCAAACGACATGAGCGCCGTTGGCTCTAACAACATGAAAGTATTCCGAAGTTTTGCATTGTCGCTGAAAGGTAGGGCCCCAAGTAAACGAACGAACATTCCATCCCTCTGCGGTCAGTGTATTAGTGACAGGTCTGTCTGAGAGAACGAATACTGACTTGTGCATCGGCTGGCTTCAACAACTACATACAGTATACACCAAATTGCATTGTAAATGTCACTACAGATGTGAATTAAGGTAGTGCGTGGCGCATCCCAAAAACAGACTGATCAACGCTGACTGCTCTATCGTGTTAATCTACCATCACGCACTGCCAACTTTCTTATTCATCAAACCTCGGTTTTGCTGTCATTTTCGGATATATCCCCCTGGGGGAAGGATTGAATACCATACAAGACAGATAACAAAGGCCGCGGATTCACTGCTACCGTAACCTGCGTTAGCATTGGTGCGCGCTGTAGCAAGCATTGGCGCGCCCTTTAAGCGACACAAGCATCAGCGCGGGAGCAGTGGTCAACCAATAAGTGAGAGGACTAAGCCTTATGAAGGAGGTAAGAAAGGAGAGATGCTGTAATGGTGTGCATATGCGAGTGTGCCCACAGAACACCATAAAAACCTGAATCACCAGGCCCTGCGGTTGATAGGTGATTACGAGTATTCGCTTATGCCGCTGGCGCCATTTGTCGCCATTTGTGGCCACCTTGTCACGACGGCTGTTTTCACTAAATTCGGCGTAAACATTACATTCGCTTACATTACATTAACATTACATTACAGAGTGAGGTGAGCAAGGTGAGTGGATCACCTTGCTCACCTCTGAGTCTCCTCTCGCCAAATGCTTAGTCCTGATAGCGATCAAACCAGTGAGAGGGCGCAAGCGACCGGAAAACAAGTACCAAATGGCGCCAACGTCAAAAATGAATATCATATTCGTAATCAGGGCATCGAATTACCCCTATGAACAAACTTCCGACGAAAAATAAAATTTTGAGATTTGGGGCAGTGGAATGGTACCGAAAATTGCTTCGTTTTTCAGTCACTGGGCGGATCGGACTAGTCGTGGATAAATTTGCTAATGGGTAACTTTCGCTAAGTTTCAACGTCGAGTGCATAACCAATAATCATGATGATCTAAGCCGCAATTAACAACCAAATTATGAGAACTACGAAAAGTAATAATCTGAGTGCTCTTTTCCAAGTTTTTCCTTGACTGGCTTGCCTGTGGGGCCGGTGGGGCTGCTAGGGTATGAACCGCTCTTCTTTAATCCTCTCTCAGGACTGCCTACTCTGCTCTATTTTGTGCTCCTTTGTCTACTCTTTATTCCACCGCTTTGTGACTTTCCCAATCTTTTGCTCTTCGTGCTAATCCTTGCGTCGCCTAAAAAGCGCGCCAATGCTTGCTGCAGCGCGCACCAATGCTAACACGGATTACGGTAACAGTGAATCCGCGGCCTTTGTTATCTGTCTTGTGCCTGATATTCAAATGGATATTTGCTGGACAGCACAATTAACATTTGCATGGACAACTGCTTATGGTTCGATGTTTTGAACGGATTGACAACCTTTAAATGCATGAACATGACTCGAGTTTTGTGAGTTGCTCCTTAGGCTCAAAGAATGACCATTATTGATGAGTCCTACCAAACGAGCAAACGAGAAACAGACAAAAAAACGACAAACTAGCCACTAAAAATGGCATACTATGACAACATCTCTTCTTTATTTATTTCCTTCACAAGACTTACCAAATTCTAGTACTACACAGATTGTGGTTCTCAATTTACACGTCCCCCTTCAGTTGAAAGAAGCCTTGTAACCGCCTTAGCCAGCTGTGTGTTGACTGATCTTTGGCGTTGACCTTCGTGTTGTATGACATCTAATCCTTTTGGTGTGGAGGGAACCTAGGTAGTAAGTAAGAATGCGTGAGCCAGGGGGAATGGGGCCAATTCAGGGGGGTGGGGGGTGTGTGAGCCACTTAACCTGTGGCAAAAGTTTGGGCCTAAGTGTCTGGTGTCTGGCCTTGTGAGGGAGACGCAGAGGAGCAAAAGGATTAGATGTCACAACACTCTTTTGCGTTGGCCTTGGAGCAGCTTATTTACTATTGAAATTTGAACAAATATTCAAATGATTATAACTTTCTTCAAATATGACGAATTTTCAATCTGAAAGCAGATTTGGAAGTTTTGTGAAGAGCTTTTTTTAATCAGTATCGAAATTACAAAAAGTTATAAGAAATAACAAATTTAGGTCAATTAACGAGGAAAATTCGAGATGAGCACGAGTTTTTACACTTTCCGAAGCAACAACTTGCTTCATTTTCGTCAAATTCGAAAAGTTAATATGGCAGACAAAACTAGAAGATTTTCTCTATCAAACGGTTGCTAAAGCAGCTTCATACGTCCAGTATTAAAAAAATGGCCACGTCGAGGATTTTTGCCCGAGTACCGCCGAAAGGTACTTTTTCGTCTACGCATGTGGAATGCTTTACAAACGGACTATAAGCTCCTTTCAGGGCGATTACATACTGAAGTAGGAGCAGATTCGAATCCTCGTGCTTTTCTCTCCAAAAAAAGTGTAAAATTGTTTAGCGGGTCTCAACTTTAAAGGTTACATGCTTGTGAATTTGACGCTGAAGGCTGCGTTTCTTGTTGAATAGTGTACTCCTCCCTGTAATTTCACATGAACCCTTTCAGAATCCTCTTGATTTTTCCTGAATTGAGATTCTTTCTCCAGAGAGCCGTAGTTGAAGCGCGCGCAACCAACTGGGCCCACTCTGGGATGCGCCGTGTGCTTCACATCCCTTCAGATTCGAGGACTCACTTGAAAGATAAAATATCCCTTGGAAAACGTGCGAATTTCAGGATTCTTTAACTTGTGTGGTGATAAAACACTGAAGTAACTAAGAATTACGGACGCCTCAGAATCACGAAAATTTTGTGTGGGTGGAAATATCATTGTTATTGGAAATCCTCTGGCCTGGCATCGACTCATCCTTGATGTTTGTCCTCCGACGGTGATGATCCTACTGCATCAATCGGCCCGATCTCTTCCTCCCAGCGGGCCAATACGACCCCCCCTGACCTGTCGAGGATTCCTCAACGCACGCTTGACCCTGGTTGCAGGACTGCGGTGAAGTCGTCAGTTCCAAACTTTCAGCTATATTCCTTAACATCCCAGCAGAAACGCCACAAAAAAGAGACGTTTGACGGTTTGAAGAGCAAATCACAAACCTTGAGACAGGCCATTTAGGAAGGAATGGCGATCTGGTGGAAATGTTGGGCCATCATGTGAGATCGTCGCCACGGAAAATCACCAAAATTAAGACATTACGTATAATTTTTGATGCTCCTGACGTTCTCTAATGAAACCTGGTAGGTCCCCAGTTGGAATAGCCCTCCCGGCCATCCTCGGAAAAACAGAGTATCAGTTGACGATGATGAGAAATCGCAAAACCGCGAGGCCGCTTTGCTATAAGTGAGCGAAAAGCAAGTCATTGGTTCTAAAGGTCTATTCATATAATTTATTTAGACAGTGGCAGTGATGGCTTAGCGAAGAAGAACAACGATCTCATCCTTGAGTTCATTACCGATCTTTTCTATTGTATGTCGGCATTATTAATGCGTATTAATAAAGCTGAAGTTGCACAAATCTGAAGTAACGCTAATGCTCATTTTCGGCCATACAAAAAACTTAAAATGTCATCACCAATGATCATTTAGCATATCGCGTGACACCGCAGCGCGCCTTACTTCTTTTAGCGGAAATTGACGGACTACTGATGATAACTGTTTTTCCAGCACCTAGACCAGTTTACAGTTTGTCTCCCGCACTCAGGTTAACCGCAAATGCAGGCTTAGTGACATGTGGAATTGGATACTCAACACCATCAGCAACCATAATATCGATTTTTCGGGTCCTCATGTGTGCTACTGCCTCTCTTTAAAACAGTAGATCAATAATTAACATCCGTGAGGAAAAAACCCATATCTCGTATGCTTTTTGATGTTACTGTGCGATGGCTGGTTTTTGTTGCCAACTTTGCATATACGGTTCACCTGGGTGAGAGAGACAGAGTTTACTCGCTACCTTCAGGAAACACTTTCCTCGTATGCACACGAACTCTCACCCCTGGGGCCGTAAGCTATGCTTCCCCGAAGGGTTAGGGGACGAAAATTCCTTTAAATTTTCTCTGTCTCCCAACTGGGATTGTCCTGATAAAGGGCCTACATTTAATATATGTGTGTAGGTTAAAGTAAACATGCATTGAAAATAAAGAAACAGTATCGTTCAAAACAAAAAATTTAAAGGGACTTTCGTCCCCGCAACCATTCGGGGAAGCATACCTTACGGCCCCTGGCCGAAAGGAAAAGAACAGCTGGAAAAGTATATACTTAAACGCGAAACGCCCTTTCTTCATAGTTCAATATTGATTCTATATGTTGTCAAATCCAAGGAAAAGCTCTAGTTTGTTATTAAATACCCCAGCCTGACAGAAGAAAGAGCTTTGGATGTATCACAAATGAAATTACGTAGTCAACAACAAAAAGAAGTGAAAAAGTTCCAGAAGAAAGCATACCTGCTTCACAACTAGCAGGCGATGGCGTTTGCGGAGGCTGTTGAGAAACGGCTGATGAGCTGCGCATTTCTATAATGGCATTTGTAACGCTACTTCTACCAGTACATTTATATTAACAATAGATAAACTTATGGCGCTTGGAAAAGGACAATGGTAGCGCAATAATCGCGTGCGTGACGACCCTGGTTACTAAACCGTACAACGAGCCTATCACAACTTTTTGTTGAGGATCACCAAGTGGGCGCCAGTGATCGGTTGGCTGTTTGCGATCACCAATCACGGGTATTTCTGCCAAACATTCTTCAAACCAGAGTGAAGCTCTGTCAAACTACTATGTTGAGTCATAAGTAAGTGCAGATTGGACATCAACTTAAAAAATTTCACAACTCTCTTGAAACTATCTCTATTAGGCGCCACATTCCCCCATCACTGTGTAAACCACCCTCTATCTATTTACAAAGGAATGGATACGTCTTTCTCAGTCTTCGATGCAAAGAACTATTGGATGTTCCCAACTATTCGCGATCCACTGCAGTTTTCCTAAACAGTCAAGCAGAGCAACTAGTGATGGGTAGTACGCAATCAGTGAATTATGAAGAGGGGGAATTCATGAAGATAAGTCTCTATATAGAACTCTGGCATTCACTAGCACATATAGGTCGCGAGTTGCCGAGCAGCGGAACAATTTCCTTCAGTGAAAGCCACAACTTGGCGATGTCTGGAGCAATTCTATGCAGCTGCAAGCAGCAGGTGTCTGCGCTAGCAGTGGTGATATCGGTTAAGATCTGCACTGATGCAATCCGACAATCGGATAGCGGAACTTACTTCAAATGAAGATAACTTAAAGACAAGCTCCGGGATGGAATGAGGGAGCAACCTCTTCAAATATGACGTAATGAGCGCTAAGTGAGTCGACAGTGAAGGAAAAGCAGGAAAAATCATGGAAGGAGCTTAAAATAAGAACCCCTTCTTCCTTCGCTGCTTACAAGCTAGAGTTGGGAGAAGGACGCGTCTGAACCTGTTCTCAGCAAATGCTGGCTTTATGCTATCAATCCGCACGGCTAAAAAAAAACTCGGCACAGAAAGCTGCTATTTGCTAGTTTCCTTATTACTTTTTGTTTCCCTGTTTTTTTTTGTTTGTCCCTCATCTTATCTTTTTAAATCACTAGAATGAATAACCACGTTCTCGATAGTGATCGGCATATGCGTTGATTTTCTCAGCTGAAATTAGCTAAATATAGTCCTACGACCGTCCGAGTTGTGGCGGCGCCAATTCTTCGACTTCAGCTCTTTGCAGCTAAGACTTGTCAAATCATCCCGTCACTTCTGCACATGCCTCGCGCTCGAGGCGTAGCATGACGGAGCTCGCAAAGTAGAAATGCTAGAGATGAGTTGGAATGGGCTGCATTGATGCTTCCTAGTCACGAATACTGACAGTGAATTTCGTAGTGTGAAAGGATACTAAGGTACCACATTGCCCTCCACTTTGAGCGCCGCAAACATTTTTTAAGAAAGATCGCGCAGGTGTGAAGAATTGGGAGCTTTTTATGTTTCGACCTTATGTTTCCAAGGACGACAGTATCAGCCAAAATGCAGATAAATCACGACACAACTGTGTCACCAGAAATATTGCGTTTACATGAATGTAACATAATCGATGGCCGAACGGAACTTTCATCAGGCTATAGCACTGTCAGATCGGCATACCAAAAATTCTGCTGCAACAATAACCCGATGAGTAGAGTAGGACACAATATTTCACTACTGTGAAAGTAGGAAATAAAACCTCTGCACCTTCTTACATGACAAAGGTTTTATGGTATACCAGTCCTGGGCAAATAAAGTGCGAAGGCTTCACAAGGACCCAGCGAAGAGCGAGTGGAACTACCATCTAACAAAAACTTTTTCCCGACAAGACACTAGGCTGGCGATTGTAGTCATTTATAGTAGAAACAACAAAACCTAGCACTAAAGGAACTCATATGCTACAAAGACACACCCACATCTTGTAGGCGACAGAAAAGCACCCACCCTATTAACCCTGAGACTTCACAAATCCAAGAACTTAAACGATGAAGAGAATTGAATACCAATATTTTGAATCAACGAGTTCTCGGAGATCACGAGAGGTGCGCCAATCACAGGTGACACCTGTGACTAGTGCATCGCCATAACGCTTCTCAGACGAATGCGGTCGTACTGAAAGTCTCGCGAGAAAATATATTTCTCCTGCGCTCGGGAGAAAAAGGGGAAAATATCGTAACATTAACCCTGTTGCTACATTACACCGGAGATACAGAAGAATCGCATGCCCAATGAGAAAGAATACCGTGATGTACTTTGCTATATTTCTCATAAAAAAATACATCACGATATTCTTTCTTATAGCACAGTACACAACAAAGTATTAAAATCAGTTGAGCTTATGTGTCAATCTGAAGTTCACAGGAAAATGGACAAATTTTTTTCATGCAATGAAATTATGTCATCAAGTATAAAAATACCTGTTTGGGTGACTTGACCGGTTTCGCATGGTTGCACAGCTTCAAATATAATATCATCCATCTAGTGTACTTCTGAAAAATATTACACAAATAAAAAAAAACACAGAGTATCCGACTGAAATAGTGATACGTACGCCTGGGAACGTCAGAACGGTAGAATACACAAATGGAAAAAAAGAAAGAGGTAGGTCACAGTCATGCCCGGATGCACTGTCTACAACAGAGTGAAAAAAAAACATTGAAACGGTATCAAGGGAAGGAATTGCACGTTGTTCGAGATTGGCAAACCACCAATACAATTTGTAAGAGCTGGGTTTGTGCGCATTTGAAAGTGATTTCTATCAATAAAGCTCATGTGAGACTTTTTCTATACTTTCAAGAGGTACTTAGAAGTATTCTCAATAAAACTCTATAAGTAGCAGGTATTCATTTACTTTCAATTAACCTTCTCTTCATCTAGAAATACAGGCACCGGTGCAACGCGTGTAGTATGCGTGACAACGTTGGAGCGCAAATTCCAGACAGTTGTTGTTACTTCTCCGCACACTTTTCACAAGTTTATTTATTATGCTTATTCAGTTAGATTCGATACCACTTTCATATTGCTCGCTGCTTCCTCAGGTACTTGTCATATGTTATCCTTACATTTGATGATAACTACTTTTCTCCCAGTCACAACTTTGAAATGCAACAACTCAGTTTTTACTGCAACTTATATTTCGGATCGATTTGAAGAACGTGAACTTTTAGAATCACCAAATATGCTTTCGATACTCTTGAGTCCATGAGTGATAGCTTCCTGCTGTAGTCACCAGTGGTCATGTGTATTGCACAGAAAAAAATTCGAAACTCAAACATTCTACCCTCCTTTGACGTTCCTGTATGTCACCACAAACGAAGCAAATGCGACACTATCACTAGACGTTGCTGAGCACGCAATGCTGCGTCCAAGAGCTTTTTACTTGAACTGCTAGCGGCTTCATTGGCCGATGTCAGACTTTGCGATTGGAGCGATTTTGCACCAATTGCAGGAGCGACGGATGCGAGCGACGGGAGATTTACACCGCCGACCACCGATACACACGGCGCCGCTCGGGTAAATCTCCCGTCGCTCGCACTTTGGAGCGACGGATCGCTCAAGCGATCCATCGGGGCCGTGATGTGCCTCCTTGGCCGTTGTGGCAGGGAGCTGCGAGCGACGGGAGATTTACGAGCTGATGGCGCCGAATTATCGGTGGTCGGTGTAAATCTCCCGTCGCTCCTGCAATTGGTGCAAAATCGCTCCAATCGCAAAGTCTGACATCGGCCATTCCTACGACAATTCCTTGCTTTTCTTCTGTGTTCTACAGGATTTTGGTATTGTTTGCATAAGAAAGACGTTACTGAAATTGCTCGTACTACCTTTATCAAAAATAAAAACATCAAAAGCTGTAATATCCTGGAAAATCAAGGAGTCAACAAAACAAAGAAAGTCAAGCAATCAAAAAAAAAACGGGAAATCAGCGAATAAAAATCGATGAAAAAGCGTAGAAATTGATTTTTGGCTATTCAAGGAAGATACGGTTTATATAGAAAGATTTTTTCTAGACGAAAACAAAGCGATACATGAACAGAATGAAGCCTCCGCTTTACTCACGTTGTATTTGCTTTATTTGGAGCGGTTGGATGGAATCGAAACTGTATTTCTGGAATGGATGGAGTAAGACGTTTAAGACACGCGAGAAACTACTACAAAATTGAAGGACAGTTCGGACTTGGAACTGCTAACTGTACTCCACCCCACATCCTTCTCAATTAATCAGCAAAGGTGGGCGTGTGTCCCTTGAAGGGGATGGAAGATAGAGACAGCTGTATGCTTGCCGATCGCAGTGCTGACACCGTACGTGGAAAAGCAGACGGGGCGGTGAAGCGACAACGAGAACAAGACAATGATGTCAATTCTAAATAATCACCAGTGTGCACATAATAGCGAATCGGTGCTAAGCGAGATGTGGGGGGGGGAAGCACGCGCCGGCGCGGCTTCTGGGCGCATTTATAGTCGGTCATTGATACGCATCCAATACTGTGCGATCGTTACGATTTTTACGAAGAATGCTGTCTCTCAAGCCTAGGCCTAAGAAGCTGTGGGAAGCTTGCGAACAGTATTAATTGTGACATCGTAGAATCCAACTTTTTCACTTTTGAGCCTCTTTTCGACTCAGGCTATGTGCCAGCGCGCTTAACGGACGCTGCCGCGTAATTCCCCCTTCCACTCATCAACACCAGCTAATCGAATTCGAATTTAAAACACTCAAATATCATCAGCTAGTGAGAAGAATAACGCGATAAGTTCAAGGCACCGTTCCTAGATTGCGATAGATGCGATTTGGCGACAACGATGAAGGGAAAGCATGCTTATTGATCCGAAAAAGGACGATTATGCGATAGTACTATGAACGGCGCGTAAGTGACTCATGCAATATTACGAGATCAAAGGCTGCGATCACGCAGGTAATCAATATTGACTGAACAGAGCGCGAAAATTGAAAGTTATAACTGGAGGCTGTAACAACCTTCATCGATGAGAAAGACAGTGCAAAACGGGGTACTACGCGAGTCAGCAGGGCACACCGATTTTAGAGTAGAAGAACCATCGGGAAACATAATATTGCTTCTCACTTCAAAATTTCCCCTTTTCCCCTTTAAAAAGCGTAGTCTCGATAAAAGAAGGAATCCCGGTATGGTTAACACACTGATGCCCGTACTGATTTCCGCGCAAGTCACACATCACTCGCGTGCATACCCGGTGATGCACGCGAGTAATGCAGCACGGGACATTTTGTGGAATTTCACCGCAGGACCCACACAACCTCAACTACGAACCTCCCCATTGCGCTGTCAACATGTTGGTTTTACTCTTTCTTTTTTTCGCTTCTCTTCGCTTTTCTTCACTTGTACTAGCATCTTGTTCGGCTTCTTGGAGAATGTAGACAGTGGTTGGTAGCCAAGAAAGTGTGTTACTAATTAGTTTTTGAGGGTTTTTGAGAGAAACTTGGTTGTACAACTTTGAAGTTCCAAAATCTTCTTGAAGTAGAAGTAAATGCAACCATGTGTTTAATGCATTCAAGGAGTTAATGGAAATTGTATGGTCCGGAGGAAGTGATGAAAAATAGTTGAAGGAGAGCCCATCACCGATGTGCATAACCGGCGCTGCACGCGGACTACAATAACTTAAGGAATGGTTTGGGGCAAGTAATATCAAAAATCGGCGTGCCCAACGACCTATGTAGCACACAGAATGAATGGAGTGGTTACTGGGCATTAGAGTCACATGTTCTGAATGAAATATTGAAAGTAGAATGAGACTTTAGAATCACTAAACAACAGGATTGTTAACAGAGTATCAATTGACGAGCGTTCTTTGACCTCCCTGACGTTTCAGTGGCGTCTCGCCCGTCGCATGTTGCCGTTTCTGTTTTTCCTCTCGGGTTCTCGGCACATCGCCGGCAATCAATAGAGCAACGGCGAAAAAAACTCGCAACGAGTACTGGCAATGACGCTAGCGTCAGACAAGCGCTCAGCGCGTGGTTTTGCTTGTATGTAGGTACGTGCGTCTATGAGCGCAAGAGAAAGGGAAGAATGGACACATGAACGGGTAAAAAAAATTGTGATCGTCCCGATACGATGCTATGCAGATGACCCGATGAAGTTGATGATATAATGAACTTCAAGGATGAGTGGGGAGGAAGGGGGAGACACCGTACCAGTTTCATACCATTATTGAACGAGTAGGCTCTAATAGACTGGGTGATATTGTGCTTTGCGAGCCGGCTGGGACAATTACGAGCGCACGTTATCTCAACCTCGGCCAGAGGAGTCTATGCAGGGTCAACCCTGCGTTGCGCAAATTCCAAAATTTTTACGACCCCTTTCTTTTTTGGAGGGTATGTCACCGACATGGAGAAGTGGTGGACCGTGGTCAATCCGCGCGCTCTGTCTCGCTCAGAGGAGGGAATCGAGGCAAATGAAGTTTTATTCATTAAATAGAAGGAATTTTCAAATTTTTTCGTTAACTAAATTAATGTATGCTATACGAAGATTTCTACTTTCAGAAACCGTATCTAAGTTTATTTTCGATTATCATTTCTTCTTTTGTAATGTAACAACTAAACGTGTAGCATGACTATACGAATACGATCCCCTTCTTTCAGAAAGTTCTTATTTTGTTAGTGTCTTTCAGTTAGGGCGGCATAATGATCATTTCTCGGTGCCGCCTGTATATGTAACCTTCCCTGGAAAAGCCATTTTTTTTTTTCCTGGGGATTTCACGAATGTCAGTGATGCCCTCACCCCCTATGCTGGCTACACCCCCCCTGGCTCGGGGTTACCGTAGCTTTTTGGGAGTCACCGCACCATGATGCCCCCCTAAATGGAATAGACCCTATTTTTTATTCAGAAGCGGTCTCATGAACCGGACTCACAAAGTTTAAAAATTCAAATAGTTTCCTTCTAAAAAAGTATTTGAAATGTCGAGGATGTTCAATATTTCAAGAAATCCTCCCGTTCTTTCGTTTTTTGTGCACACGCGAGTTTTCGACATTCAAACATTCACAAATTTCTCCTTTTTGCATATTGCGATGCATTAGAAACTAGAAGATTAGAGCTTTCGAATAAGTGCTGAAACTTTTTGAAAAATCACTCGTTCAAAAAATAGTCCCGTCGTTCCGTTTTTTTTCATAGACTTTTTTCAAGCCTTTCTTCTGAACCGCGACATTGCAATATTCAAGAACCCATAACTTCCTTCAAACTTCATAAAATGAGAAGCGGTAAAGACCGTTGGAATCTACGCGAAGAGTAATTTTAAAAAATTGTCAAATTCTCCTGAAGTTCTCTCTTCTGCCGTAATTTCTAAAGGGTTTCTACAACTCATTCAGCAAGTTCACTACCCTTTGTTCCACTTAGATTTGATTTGGAAGCATCAAAACTGTCTTCGGAGGTTTGCCTGCTCACGGCACTGAAAGAGAAGGCGTTTTCGAGGGAAAGCGCCTGCTGGGACCGCCTACCTGTCTGTGGACATAAGTCGCGACTTGAATTTTTGAAAGTGTTCCACTTTCAGAAGAAGATCGTTGAACTGCGTGCAATGTAATGTTATAATGGTACCTCTCATTGTTCACTTTTCCATATGATGCTCTACACTTTGTTCTCCTTGGATTCCAGAATTTCCGATCGGTAGAGCAGATCTATGTTTTGCACTGATAGTACAAGTTTTGGCTTTTGTAATCTTGTCTTGCGTCGAGCTCGAAACGCATATAGTTATTAGGATAATTATGGATGATAGTGGAGATATATAGCTCTTAATGCGCCCATTAAGCTTGGCCGTTGATCTCTGCAGCTTCCAAGCGTGCAGAGCTCCTGGAGAAAATTAGAGGCTGAAAGTGCACTCCAGGACACTGCACTTTTCAAGCCGTCTTGCAGCCCGTTTGTGGATACGACCCCCTCCCTTTTCGGTCGGCTGAATACGACCCCCTCGTTGTTCTTTGCGCAAGACGAGCGTGACTTGATCTATGGTTGCATGTGGCTTGTGTGAGCGTTTAAAGCTATATTCCCTGCACTGAACTTGCACTTGACGCACTTCCTTGCACTGAGGTCTGGTGACACTAGTGGGGTTTCGTCGTGGGGCTCGCCTGCTGGTAACTACTCCTTTTATTCTACGCTATTGTTTCCAGCTTTTCATTGTGTTAGACTGTATATTCGTTACTATGTATGTTATGATTGGATGTCTATGATTCATCAGTTAGGGAGAGAGTATGGGTTTCCAAAAAATTAGGGTATTCGAGGGAGTGTAGCAGGCTATCGTGGGTGGGGGGGGGGGGTGAGGGCAGTCACTTGACATGCGTGAAAGCTGGAATGTTCGAGTTCATGCTAGTTCGCCGAGAAACTGCATCATGATCCCTCCCCCTAACTGGAATAGACCCCCATACTGTTGTAATCGCCTCTCGCCTAAGTTTATCCTTTGGCTGTATATGGTAGATTTGTTCGTGTACGCCTAGTTTGTTACCGTAATCGTGCCACTCTCCATTCACAGTCATGTTGGTATGTGACATCAATATTATGTACATGAATGAGCATGTAATTCAAAACAGTTAGATCTAAAAGAGTTGTCACAAAATTAACTGGCATGCCAGTGGCCAATAGGCTGCGACGAAACCCGTACTAGGGTCCCCGAACCTTCCACCAACGTTCAGCACAGGGTCAACCGTCCGTTGGACAAAGTCCAACGAGGGGGGGGTCGTATTTGGTGGAAAAAAGTGGCCCTCTCTCTTGAAAATGGAGTAGTGGAAATATAGGTGAAAAAGGGGGAATACGGTTTCGTGGTAGGCATATACTCCTCCCCCCGCTCGACGGCTGGGAAAAAGGGTGGGCGGAGTTTGGCCTGTGTCTGAAGTTAGTCGCAGAATCGTAATATAGTAGGAAGAAAAAAAGACTCATGATGGCGATGCGATGATGGTGAAGGATGAACCTGGGTCGTATCGAGGTCCCTTATAGAGGCGGGCGGTCGAAATTTTCTAAATCGCGTCACCTTGATGCGTGGCGAAAACAACGAGGGGGTCGTACTCGGTTCGAACGAAAGAGGGGTCGTATCTAGAGAGACGGGGCTGCAAGAGGCTTGAAAAGTGCAGTGTCCTGCAGTGCACATTCACGCTCTAATGTTCTCCAGGAGCTCTGCACCGTGCAGCTGTCGGAGAGTCACACAGACAAGAGCTCCATGGGAGCATTAGAGCATGCAGAGCATTATAAGTCTCACTATCAGCCATTATTATCCTTAATACACGGACGAGTAGCCGAGTGGTTAGAGGTAGACTATGTCTCAACCTTCGAAAACGGAGGTTCGATCCTGCGATGGTTTGAAGAACCATGCTGCAAAAATTGCAAAAATGGTTCTAGTACCAGCGTCAGGCCCAGGTTGACAGGCCGGCTGATGAATACCCCAGTCACACAAAACATGTCTAAAGTCGAAAAAGATATCAGTGATAAAGCTAGGACGTCACCCGGAAGTGGCGCGCAGAACCCCCGCCCGAGTTCTGTGGTCAGTATGCGAGGGCTACCGAGGAGGGAACGGCCTCGGCCAAAGAAGCTAGTTCGAATTGGAACTGTGAACGTAGGGTCGCTAACTGGAAGGTCCCGAGAGGTTGCTGATCTGATGACGCGCAGAAAAATTCAAGTCCTATGCCTTCAGGAGGACACGATGGAAAGGGGCCAAGGCCAGGGAAATCGGAGAAGGTGTCAAACTCTACTACAATGGGGAAGACACCAAGCGGAATGGTGTGGCCATAGCGGTAGCGGAGTCGCTCAAGGACTATGTCTCCGCTGTGAACAGGATCAGCGATCGGATCATGGCTGTAAGGATAGATACGAAGGAGGGGTACTGGTCAATACTGTCAGTGTACGCTCCGCAGACCGGATGCCCCGAGAGTGAGAAGGACGAGTTCTATCTAAGGCTTGACGAAGCCATCAGATCGATCCCGGAAAGGCGATTACTTGACCATAGCAGGTGATCTGAATGGGCACGCGCACGAGAGGAAAAGGCCTGAAGAGTGTGCACGGAGGTAGAGGAATAGGATGAGGAACGCTGAGGGAGAGAGGGTTCTGGACCTGGCTACGGCCCACGATCTGGCAGTCTGCAGCACGTTCTTCGCGAAAAGGGAAGACTCAAAAGGTAACCTACAGCAGTGGAGGGAGACAGACGGAAATCGACCATGTACTGGTGAGAAGATCATCCCTCAAAACTGTGAAGGATATCAAGGTAATTCCTGGCGAAGACCTGGCTCCTCAGCACAGGCCCCTCCTGGCAGACATAGCCATAGACCTTCCCAAGAAGACAAGGGTAAGAACCGAGAGGAGAATCCGGTGGTGGAAGTTGCACCGAGCAGAGAAGAGCGACCTCAAACGAAGGATAATGGAAGTTGGTCTCCCAGATCCTGAGGGACCAGTGCAGCAGACTTGGGGCACTGCAGCTGAGATCATCCTACGATGCGCCAAGGAGGTACTGGGAGAGACGCGAGGTGGATTCAGAGGAGACAAGGCAGCGTGGTTCTGGAACGAGGAGGTCCAGCGAGTCGTGAAGCAGAAGGAAGCATACAAGCGCTGGCAGAAGACCCGGAGCCCCGAGGACCTCGCTGCCTACAAGAGTTGCAAGAGGCTCGCTAAGGCCGCCGTAGCCAAGGCAAAGAACACGGAGATGGACGCCTTGTACGAGAAGTTGGAAAGCAGAAACGCAGAGAAAGTTCGTCTTCAGACTGGCCAAAGCCCGGCATCGGGCTACTCAAGATATCAGGGTGGTGAAGAGCGTGAAGAGCAACAACGGCGCCATACTGAGGAAGCCAGCCCAAGTTCGGAGGAGGTGGGAAGAGTACTTCAGAGGTCTTCTGAACGAGGAGTTCTCCCACGAGAACAACTCACGGGCAGAGGCCACAGCTGGTCCCATCGCACTCTGGACAGAGGACGAGGTTCGGCGTGCACTTGGGAAGATGAAGGTTGGAAAGGCAGTTGGTCCAGATGGAGTACCCATAGAGGCTTTGGAAGGCCCTGGGAGAGCACGGGGTGAGGTGGCTCACCCGCTTCCTGAATACGGTGACTGCCGAAGGAAGGATGCCGGATGCCTGGAGAACAAGCACTATCGTCCCCATCTTCAAGCAGAAGGGTGACGCGATGGACTGCTAATTACGCGATAAGTGACTGCGCTATACAATGAAGTTTGTACGGCGTTGTCGACTTCGAACTGCGGGACTGGTCAAGACTCAGGAAAGTTCGTTTCAATGCCGAAAGGTCTAACAGAATGCCATACTCGAATACGCTATGGCAATGATGGAAAAGAAGTATCGCGAAAAGCGCCGACCTTGCCACCTAGCCTTCCTCGACCTGGAGAAGGCGTTCGACCGGCTACCGCGAGCAGTGCTATGGAGGTCGCTTAGGGAGCGGAATGTGCCAGAACACCTCATCTCTCTGGTGAGGGATATGTACGAAGGAGCCAAGGCAGCTATACGCACCCCATACGGCCTAACGAAGGAGGTGGACATCACGGTCGGGGTGCACCAAGGGTCAGCTCTGAGCCCGTTCCTCTTCCTCCTAACACTAGATGTCTTGGTGAAGGTGAAGGGGCTCATGGAGGGACCATTGAAGACTATCCTCTATGCTGACGACGTCGCCTTGATAGCCGATAGCAGAGAGGAACTTCAAACCAAGGTGCAGAAATGGCAGAAAGTCCTGACAGAAGGTGGGCTACGGCTGAATGTCAAGAAGACCAAGTTCCTGAGCTCCGAAGAGGGTGCAGAGCCGATCGTGGACGGCCATGGTGAGACCATCGAAAGGTGGAGGACTTCAGATACCTCGGGAGCGATCTGGCAGCCGACGGAAGTGTGGATCAGGCAGTGAAAGGCACGAATCAACGCGGCCTGGATGAAATGGAGGGAGTCCACTGGAATCCTCTGCGATCGAAGGTGCTCCAGAGCGCTCAAAGGAAAGGTGTACCGGACAGTGGTAAGGCCTGCGATGCTATACGGCAGCGAGTGCTGGCCCCTGAACAAGAACCACGAAAGGCAGCTTCACTCCGCTGAGATGAGGATGCTGAGATGGGCCTGCGCGGCTGGACGCGGCTGGACAAGGTTAGAAACGAGGACGTCAGAGCGGTCATGCAGACTGCCCCTGTCCAACTAAAGGTACGAGAACAGCGTCTGCGATGGTATGGGCATGTGCTAAGGAGGCCACAGGACCATCCGATAAGAACAGCGATGGACTTCGAAGTACAAGGCAAGCGACCGCGAGGAGCCCCGAAGAAAAGGTGGAAAGACGTAATCAAGAAGGACCTAGGTAGAGTCGCGGCCACGATGGAAGATGCCCTGGACAGAGCAAAGTGGCGAAGGCTGACAAAACAGCGACCCTGCGACTTGCGCGGGACTAACGTAAGGGAGAAGGATTATTATTCTAATACACGGACGGCGCAGTTTCCTGTCACAAAAGACAACTCAGTCTGACCTCTAGCGCTCTTCTCCAGGAAGAAACTTTACGCTAAGTGACATGACCTCAAACTCGACTTCCGATCTTTCTTCGATCAATAGCTCCTGGAATTCTAGAGATAAGACAGCAACTAAATTTCCTTGTTTAGGCAATACATTGTAGATGACAGAGATGTATGTTTGGATGAGCAAAGACTCCACATAAAAAAGAAAAAAATTTGAATTCAAAAATACCCAAAGTGATTCACTAATTATGGGACAACCTAATAAATATAATGCGTTCGGGGAACCTCATAAATAGCTTTTTCTAGTTTCCTTCGATGGTCGAGGTAATTATATCAGAAGTTCCATTTCCGCGTCCATTTCCGTTCCGAAGGAAGCTTTTCCACTAATAATTTCTTGCATCAAATTACTGGACAGTAGGATCTCAAAATTAGTTGAGTGACATTTATTACGGCAGATGGATCTTCGGATTTCACAGTCTCTCTGTATGTTAAGTTATCGGATGATGTAAAGAAGGGCACAGCCAGATTTTCTCATTTCGGTTTCAGCTCCCGAATCGAGGTTTGCAGACCTCTCCAGCCAGGTTTTTCCAGAGGTCTGGACAGTACTGGAAGCAATTCTTAAGTTTCATTGGATGCCATGCAAATCTAAGGCGCGCTCTGTCCACCAGAACATTTAACCTTTCCTTCATCGCAGGCCTCTGTAACTTGTTCTCTTTCTACGGGCTGTCTTGGAACCGAGTTGTAAATTTTGTGAAAGCTCAATTTTTAATGTAAGCTCTACTTGTTCTTACCTCCCTCCTCCACATCCTATAACTTGTACCTCCGCTTAGTTATGTGCTCGGTACACTTCCTTCATATACATGGCGGCCAAAAAAGACATTTTGCTCATGTTTTGAGCTTTTTTTCGTCGCAAATATTGCCGTCGTTGATGGAGTTCTGACAGCGAATATTGAACGTCCTTGTCCTTGAATGTCCCTCTATAAGTAAACACAAGCCCTGTATCTTTGCCCTCCCCATCTACCCTCCCTTTCAAAAAACTTTAAGAGCGTCGGGTGCAGACCATACACCACAAGTGACGACGGCCTCCAAGTAAATCTGGTTAGTAGTGGTTCATAGTGATAGCTGATTTTTGGTAAATGATAGTTGTAATTAGTGACAACTGATAGAATACAACTGCAACAGGCTAATCATTTCATTGGCAGAAAACACATTTTGTGGAGGCCGTCGTCACTTGTGGTGTATGGTCTGCACCCGACGCCCTTCTCGTTCTTGAAGGAGAATGTCTGGCGTCGCAATAGTATACGAGCCCCGTAAATATGGTGCACGATCCATAGAGGACCATGTTGAGCTCGTCCAGTGCATCCATGTTTCCGGGGCAGAATTTTTCTGATGCCGTCCACGTAGAACCACTGTAAAGATTTTCTCATGGAATGAAATGTGCTCTTCAATTTCAAGTTGGGAGCATCTTGTTTGAATTGAGAAAAGTGTGATTGAATCCATTCGGATTTGGAGGCAAAATGCCTTTTTTCATTGGTACCCACTGTACATCCAAAGAAGAACCTTGCTAGGAGCGCGGTAGGTGAAGATCAGCGCTATGTTTGCCCCAGTCTTTGCTACTGATCGGGCACTGAGCTATTGGCTCAATAGCATCGGCAAAGACGATAGGAGCTGCAAAGTTCGACCTCATCATGGACCTCCAGTCACTTTCGATGAGGACCCTTGCGCTATGAATAGGAAGTGCATCCAGGCGCTATTAGCAGGAAACTGTAGCAAACATCTGGACGCGGCCTACCTTCTGTATGGAAGGGGCTGTAGCGGAATGAAGTCTCGATGGAAACAGCATGCATCGACTGACCATGACCGAGAAGCACGCCTGACCATCTGCAGAAGTTTCATTCTGCGACCGTATAGACAAGACATTCCCTTGGTCACCAGTGCAGATGAGTCACGAGTCCACCACGATAACAACACGCGGCACGCCTCGTACCTATCTCGCAGCTGGATCCACCATCTCAACCAACTCCCGAGCTCTTCCAGTATAAAGAGAAGCGCCGACCCTGCTACCTAGCCTTCCTCGACCTGGAGAAGGCGTTCGACCGGCTACCGCGAGCAGTACTATGGAGAGCGCTCAGGGAACGGAACGTGCCAGAACACCTGATCTCTCTGGTGAAGGACATGTACGATGGGGCTAAGGCAGCCATACGCACCCCACACGGCCTAACGAAGGAGGTGGACATCACGGTTGGGGTGCACCAAGGGTCAGCTCTGAGCCCGTTCCTCTTCCTCCTAACACTAGATGTCATGGTGAAGGGGCTCATGGAAGGACCACTAAAGACCATCCTCTACGCTGACGACATCGCCCTGATAGCGGATAGCAGAGAGGAACTTCAGGCCAAGGTGCAGAAATGGCAGAAAGTCCTGGCAGGGGCTCCGGCTGAATGTCAAGAAGACCAAGTTCCTGAGCTCTGAAGAGGGTGCAGAGCCGATCGTGGACGGCCATGGTGAGACCATCGAAAGAGTGGAGGACTTCCGATACCTTGGGAGCGATCTGGCAGCCGACGGCAGTGTGGATCAGGCAGTGAAGGCACGGGTCAACGCGGCATGGATGAAATGGAGGGAGTCCACTGGAATCCTCTGCGATCGAAGGTGCTCCAGAGCGCTCAAAGGGAAGGTGTACCGGACAGTGGTAAGGCCTGCGATGCTATACGGCAGCGAGTGCTGGCCCCTGAACAAGAATCACGAAAGGCAGCTTCACTCCGCTGAGGATGCTGAGATGGGCCTGCGGCTGGACGCGACTGGACAGGGTCAGAAACGAGGATGTCAGAGCGGTCATGCAGACTGCCCCTGTCCAGCTGAAGGTGAGGGAACAGCGACTGCGATGGTATGGGCATGTGCTAAGGAGGACAGGACACAGGACCACCCGATAAGGAAAGCAATGGACTTTAAAGCAGGAGATGCCCTAGACAGAGCAAAGTGGCGACGACTGATAAAGACAGCGGACCCTGCGACTGCGCGGGACTAACGCTAGGGAGAAGAAGAAGAAGACACAAAGAAAAAGGTAAGGATGAGATAAAGTGCCGCAGCTCTGTAGCCTTGAGTAGTGATCAAAGTCGGAAGTGACACGGTCGAAAACCCGCGTGCCCACTGGTGGCGTTCAGAAGTGAAATTTAGCAGAACAAGTGTACCACGCCAATTGGGGAGAAGAGTTTTGGGTGAAGAGGCGAGCTGATTGTCTGCACCGTCTCAGCGAAATAATGATGTGTGAAAATGAGGAATCTGTGAGCCAGTTGGATGGATGAAGTGGGAAAGGGATTTACCATTTGATGACATGCATGGTTAGGTAAATGCGCGTGATTACATAGTCCCGTTGAGAGCGTGCGGATAAGCCGTGCGTTGCGTCATATGACACAACTATGACACCCCCAACTCCCTGTCTGAGAAAGTGAATCTGTACAATTTCTGGAGACATGCCACCATGTCTAAAGTATAAAGACC
>MU868355.1:424988-439223 GCA_036418205.1 Ostertagia ostertagi
TGCTGAGATGGGCTTGAGGCTGGACGTGATTGGACAGGGTCAATAACGAGTCTGTCAGAGCGGTCATGCAGACTGCCCCTGTTCAGCTGAAGGTGAGCGAATAACGACTGCGATGGTATGGGCACGTGCTAGGGAGGTCACAGGACACAGGACCACCCGTTAAGGAAAGCAATGGTCTTTAAAGCAGGAGATGTTCCTAGACAGAGCAAAGTGGCGACGACTGATAAAGACAGCGGACCCTGCGACTGCGCGGGACTAATGCTAGGGAGAAAAAGAAGAAGACACAAAGAAAAAGGTAAGGATGAGATAAAGTGCCGCAGCTCTGTAGCCTTGAGTAGTGATCAAAGTCGGAAGTGACACGGTCGGAAAACCCGCGTGCCCACTGGTGGCGTTCACAAGTGAAATTTAGCAGAACAAGTGTACCACGCCAATTGGGGAGAAGAGTTTTGGGCGAAGAGGCGAGCTGATTGTCTGCACCGTCTGAGCGAAATAATGATGAAGTGTGAAAATGAGGAATCTGTGAGCCAGTTGGATGGATGAGGTGGGAAAGGGATTTACCATTTGAATGACATGCATGGAAAGGTAAATGTGCGTGATTACATAGTCCCGTTGAGAGCGTGCGGATAAGCCGTGCGTTGCGTCATATGACACAACTATGACACCCCCAACTCCCTGTCTGAGAAAGTGAATCTGTACAATTTCTGGAGACATGCCACTATGTCTGAAAGTATAAAGACCAGCGCAAAACAAGAAGGTTGGTACGCGCTGCAGTAGATGTAGGATTTTTTTGTATCGATTGTTTCCATAGGAAAATGCGAATTGTGATTCCTCAACATGATTGTATCTCATTGTTGTTTGTATTTATGTTTCGTTTCTATTTGCTTGTTTACTTCAAAACAAAAGTCGGAGATTGAAGTCAACTAAAAAGTGAGTGAGGTTTCGGAAACCTTCGCTTGGCTAAAGCGTGACTAACTCCACCATGGACCACGAACTTCATAGTTAAGATAATATGTTGTTTCATAGTAGAATATATAAAGCACATCTTGCACTAGCGTATGCAAATGTTATTTCAGGCAAATCTGAATCTGAATATTTCAAAGGTGTCATGGCCATCGTGAGACCAAGAATTAATGTGAATATATTTTTCGATATGATTTTCTGCAACGCTTTGCTACTTTCGTCCCAGATGTAGCCCCATACTGTTGCAACAATACGCAAGGCTGCAAGAGTGGCTTATTGTCAGTGAATGCTCGATAAACTTCTCCATTTGATGAAGATAAAAGCCAAGGCTTAATGAGCGATGAAGGTTTAAAGCGCAAAAGAAGTCGTGAACATGGAGAAACAGTTGCGCGAGCCCTTCTTGTGCATCGCCTCCTAGGATACGACATCCTTACATATTGATGTCAACTGTTAGCAAATATATATATGCTGAAGAAGGATGATAAGAGCAACAGCATTTCACAATACCTGAATGAAATAAATGGCGAGCTGTTTGCAACGACACTTCTGGAAACTTTATTGAATAGCAAGAAAATCGCACACAACGCATCAATTTCTATAGTAATTCCCACGACAGTTACCCTGGTTACGTCTGCTTGGGACTGACGCATGCAGTTTGACAGGAAGGATAATAGGAATCATCTTAAAACAGAACTGGAGAGAGTATTAGTATTTTGAATTCTTCGTCTAATCTAATACCATATTACGACATACTCGGAGGTTATCCAAATAGTATGCACGGGATCAGCAGCTTCTGCTCGTAAGGAGCTAGAGCTCATCTTCAGGTGTATCACGAGGAGCTCACAATGCAAATAAAAATAGTGCCTCTAGATGTGCTTTCGTACGCTATTAAATCTACGCTCAAAATCTGCTGAGTGATTCTCTGGACGGAGCTAAAAAGCATAAAGCGCACGGTAGGTCGGAACTCACAATTAACATCGTAGGATCGATCCCTTATCGTGCTTGCTGTTCCACTTTTTTCCTGAATACGCTAAATAGGCTGTTGAAAGCCGCTAGGGTATTACCGAGAAGTGAGACAGAAAACGCATCAAGTGATCGATCCAGCAACGCCTTGATTATGAGACCTCTACCGCTACTTTGCTTTGCTTCATCAATCCGTTCGAACAATCGTTTGACAGATTTGGAGGGTGATTGGAGGTCTGCGTTCAAAGGCAAATCTAGGAATATACAGCTCTTCTCGAGTGCCATGGTGGTCTGAGATCTTTTCCGTGTTAGGCTGGTGTCATACTTTGGGTCAGCATCTTGGCGCTGCACTAGCGAATCGAGCTGTGAACCAGTGGATCGAACGACATACCAGCCGACTCGACGGTGTAAGTGGCATTACTCCTCGTTCGTTCGTTGACTCTCGCCATTTTCCCGAGCTCTCATGCCCTCGTGAGCCCGGAGAAGTGGCAAGAGCCAACGCTAAAATGGATCCCGCCACTTGCACACATCAGTTGTAATATGTCGCTTGTATACATGGTTTAATCCGCTGGAACACAGCTCGATTCGCTGGTGCAACGCTCGCATCCGCCGATTTGCTAACGAATCGCTGTTCACAAAGTCTGACACAGGTCTTAGTGCTCTGAGAATGTGACTATTCAAAAATTCGTGGCGTTATAGTTTCACAGGCGGCCCTGACAAGGTCGGCAGCTTCTTCCAGTCGATGATTATCATGGAAGTCATAAGACACGGGAAACGGAAACAACGTGTTCAATTACGTTGTACGACGACTTTCTGAGCAAATACTTATGGAAATTGCCTCACATAAATTGTTACGCATAGTTGCTGGATAGGTTGCGTGAATTTCAAGGAAAGAATTGAGATTTCAAGGAGAAACTTCCCTAGAGAACGATACCTCGTGAACAGATCCTAGGCACGCGGACGGAGCAAAATAATGTGTTGGCACGGAACGCAAGGCAGGTGCGGCCACGTGTAGATTGATGGCTTGCAAAAACAGAATCAAGATCTGTGTGAAATTTCACGTGTAAAATCGAGAACGTGTCAACATGAGCTGCGATAACCGAGCCATAGCATCAAGCTTACCGATCAGTCAACATTACATAAAAATTGTTAGGACACCGAGATTCTTTAACAACAGCACTCTAGTACCATTCAGAAGCTTTTCCACCCAACAGTACTGGAAGCCCTATGGTGGGCATTCAGGATAGTTTTTGGACTCCTTTTCGCCAGCACTTCTGCAATTTTTTTCGTTGTATAACGATTCTCGGGAAGCACGACGATAAATGACCAGATTTTGTGGAAGGTTGATTCACGTGATTTCGTGCACGATGTCTCCGAGGAGCGAGTAGACTCTATGGAAACTGATGCCATTCCTATTTAATAAGGGGCTACATTGAAGACAGCTCTTCTTCAGGCATTATCTCACTAGTAACGCAGTATTTATCAATCACGTTACTTATTCTTCAATGTGATCTCCTTTCCTCTTCTCTAGTGAAGTAAAGTCCGATCTGCTTCCAGCACACAAAGCAAAGATGGTCCAGGAGTGGTGCGCCGAGCACCTGCCCGACTTCATCAGACACGACGAATGGCCCTCCAGTTCTCCTGATCTAAACCCCGATGGATTACTCTGTGTGGTCCATCTTGGAGAGCAAAGCGTGTTCTACCAGACATCCAAACTTGGACTCTCTTAAGGCGGCGCTTTCAAAATCTTGGGACGAAATCGATGACCAGTACCTGCGTGCCACATGCGAAGCATTTGTCGAACGTCTGAAGGACTGTGTGAAGGCTAAAGGAGATCATTTTGAGAAGCATTAACATTTTTTGTATTGTCATGTTTGTAGTAAATAATATTGATAATTAGAATTGATTTGTGAGAATTATTGTCAAAATGCCATTGAAAATTTAGTGCACCAGTAATTTTGCCCCACCCTGTAAACAAACGTTGATGTCGCGCCCCTTTTGCGCCTTGAGTGTGCGACAAAGGCGCTAGAAGCTCGCTCGACCCGCAATCCACTCCTTCGTCCGCAAGCCCCGCCTTCCGCTGTCGGTTGCATGCGAGAAAAGCGGGGCGCAGTTGCGGCAGCGGTTGCATTGCGCGTAAATGTCATTGGCACTGGAGCAACTGGAGCTAGGTTCGTGAAACTCGTCCAACACGCCTTTCTCTATCCAAGGTGGAATGCGGCTGAAATAGAGGAGGTCCTTATTGGGGCGTAATCGGGTTTCTTTGCTTTCTTTTTCTTTTCCAAACCACTCGTGACCGGTACTTTCATTAGTGGGCGCTCTTCCAGGCCCATTTTATCCCTTGGCTCGCCTTTGAAGACAAGGATCTGATCAAATTGATGTGAAAATACCACTCGAATATGGAAGTAGGAATGGGATACACGCTTCAAGTGGAGAAAAAAGAAAAGGAAAGTGTTAAAGACACAGAATAGCGACTCCTCTTGTTGTACCCTACAGTGAAGTCTAAGAGGCAGGCGTAGAGATGAGAGATAATGTAAGTAACGGAGAGGGTAGAGAAGTCCGAGTCAAGAGAGCATAGCAGATCAACATGCGACGCAGATAAGATATCGAACGGTGGGCGGACCTGATAGTTTTGGTGGGATTTGATCAAAGTTCTCGTCGCCTGCGTCATAGTGATGCGTTCCGGCGTACGAAGCTGGCGCGAGCTCTACAATCGCGGACCACACACCTCTATCCACGCAAGTGACTGTTTCAGTGAGGCTGAGCCAGAACTTGCCTTGAGACATTTCTCAAGTTGACTCAAAGGTAAGAGCTGGGAGACTGGGTTGGTAAGGATTACCTGCGCTCACCTATTAGATGGAAATTCTTCATATAGAACTTCTCTGAAAAGCATTGCATCGAGGAAGTTCCACGTCAATAACGAAAAGTTCATCCGACTATTTATCCAGGATGTTCAGTGCATTTCAGCTGTTTGAATAGACACGTCCTATTGCTGGGTAATATGCACACATATGTGCTCAGTCACCGGAACTTTTGTTCATGGGCAATCACTCGCCCCTTTGTGTAATACATTTACAGAATGTGATACCGATGGTGACGGGGGGGGGGGTTACTACAGAAAATGCAACCATGAAAATATGTGGATTCAGTTTTGCCGTTCGATTGAAAATATACCTAGAAAACACACCAGTTTTCAAAACTGCACCACCAGCCAGCCATCGTGATCACGCCTTTAACACGTTGACGACATCGCGTGTTTTGGCATTTTGCACCGCGTGGGACAGGAGCGATTTTGCGAGCGCGCCGTCCTCACCTTACTTCCGCTTATTTTTTGTTTAAAATGCACAACAACTTGAATCTCATAGAATTATTTCGGCAAGGATGAAAGCATAAAGGTTAACTATATAAATGGCAGTAGATTTTTGTTTAGAAGAACGCATAATGACCACAAAGAAGCAAAAACATCACTTCCGCACCGAATGAAATTAATCTCGAAACACGCAGTGTTTTATATTACCTGCTTCTACAATCTTTCATATGAATGTTACGACAGTGAAAGGAATACTAGGAAAGAATTGAAATGAAAGTTTGTGCGTTCAGAAAATCTTGCTAAATCAAGGGATATTTGACATTTTGGCTGCCATGCAGAGTCAACCCTGCGTTGCGCAGTTCGCAACGGCACGTTGAGAGATCCTCAACGCACGCTGTATGGGCGGAGACGCAGACGGCTCGAGCATGCGAGTGTGAATGTTCGCGCGAGAGAACGTGTCTAATCGGGCGAAACTGCGCAACGTGGCCGTTGAAACTGCGCAACGCAGGGTTGACTCTGCTGCCATGTGGTTTATGGTTATGCTAATGTATTATCTATAGAATGAATGCAAAAAACTCGAAGAAGGAGCGCAAGCACAATAAAAATGAATGACATAGTTCTGACGCGCATGCGCGTCAACCAATCGTCAACGTGTTAAAGTTCTATGCATAAAAGGCTCATAGTGCATCAATAGCTCTGATGAATAGGAATTCTAGTAACGAAACAATGTGAATGTAAATTAGAAGAGCCCGGTGACGCCCCTTTTCACAAGAAAGAGCAGAAACGAGGCTAAAATTAATGATAGCGCCGCACAGAAGTGTAATAAACAAGTCGAGAAATGTTCTTTCCTGTTAATTATATTTCTATTCGTATTATGTACTTCTTAATTAGCAAATAGTGGCACATAATCTGCACAAGTAGATTGACGAATACGAGTTGTGAAGACAATGGAAGTTAAAAATGGAAGATGATGGAATGTTACAGAAGTTTCGAGGAACTGGTGAAAATCATGTGAGAAGATTCAACAGTGAAAATCATGTGAGAAGATTCATCAAAGTTTTCCAATGGACTTGCTGCTGATCTTTTACAGGTAAACACTTAACAATATAATGCCGAAGGCCCTAAAAATCACTAGTGACGCAACAAATGCTAGCAGAATCCATTCAACAGCCGTGTCATCTGCTGCTGAATTGTTTAATGTGAAAAACACCATAATGGAATTGCTGTGAACGGGTTCCACCACGGTAGCAGATTTTCAAACCGTGCCCTATAGTCGCGAAAAGTTCAATAATTAATGAAGGAACTCACGAAATTAAGAAACCACTTCTCATAGGCTATTTTGAGTGAAGCAATTTGGGGAAGTAGAGTCTTCTGCAGCATCTCAAAAGTATGCTGACAAATTCGCGGACACTCCCTCGCTGTGGCTTATGAAAACCAACATTTACAGCCCTGCCAAAAAGAAGTTACTGTAGATGTTTTTTTTGGTTGGTTTTTGATATGTTGCCAACAGTAATAATACAAAGTCTTTCCAGTACAATTCTGAAATTTCTTTTATTTTTGTATGATTATTTTTCATATTTTTTCGAACACGACAAAATTTCGCCTAATTTTACATTTAAACAGTAATCCCCTGAATCATACCCTATTATCTTGAAATTGGAAAAAAACAATTCACTAGTAGAATCTTCTGAGTTGGCTCATCCTACAAGTAATGTCGTTTTCGAGATCCCTTTTAGCAATGCGGGAAAAAAAGGGAAATAAAGTCTGTATACAGCCTTGTTCGAGTCAAGTTATAAGGTAACCTTGCTTTCTCTTCGCGCAAAAGTTGAGCTGTGAACGTCACATAACTTACCTTCCATTAAAGCCAAAGGGGCAGAGAGCTTTCTGTCATAATTTTCTTTACGACTCCAAAAAATGAAACAGAGCTAAGGAAACAATCAGGAATATAGATGAGTTTAGAGAGAAGGGCACTTTAAAGGCGAGGCAGTGCAACTGGTAGCTTTAGAAGTTCCGTTCCGGTATCTGCGCCTTGAGAGGTGAGGCTCATACTGGAAAGCTTGCGGGACTTGCTGCTGAGCTTCCGCAGAAGACGATGGAAGAAAATTCGACTGTAGCAATTGAGAAACTAACTAAGAGCCTCGGATTCAACTATTTACCGACACCAGCGATTCCTTGGAAAGCCGCAGTTGATGAACGCCGCATCAACACTTTCTCAACCACCTTTTCCGGCCACAGAGCGCAATGGCGGCTCCGCTAACGTTGGGTGTTTTGGATAGTTAACCGAACCCTATCCTTCATAATCGCCGAACACTGCCCTATCCACCATCACTTACTCCAGAACTTGCAGAATCATTTGAAGGGAAACTAATGACTTCTGGCGACGAAGTCCGAGCGGTAAGAGATAGTAGGTAACAGGAGATTTCTGAAGGAAGGTTTTAAGGTCTGTTAGTAGAAACGCTAATCAATTTTGACAATTGTTTTTGTACTGTGTGCCAAACGAGGTTTTTAAGATGGAATCTTTATTCACTGGCCTGACGTTTCGACCGCTTCGTCTTCTTCAGAGGCCTGGAGTCAGAATTTTGACATTGTATATTTTGCAGATTGATATTGGTATCAGCACTGACACTATCGAAAAACTGATGGGGTGGCAAAATGCTCATTGCTCCTGAGATGACCTGAGACACTGTGTGTTCATAATTACAGCGTCACTCGTGAAATCTGCATTTCTGGAACAATCGGTCAACTGCAAAATTTTCTAGTATCACCGCTTGACTCCTCATCATAAAGAACACTCATATCGCAGCCCTACTCAAAGCTTTTTTCAGCGTTAGAAGCCCTACCCATAGCTTTTTTTTATAATTATTTTTTGGCTATTGCACAGGTCATGTGTAATTATAAGGTCACCCAGAAAAATGAATACTGCTTTGTGAGAGGCAATAAAATCTCACTGTAGAGCTGAATATTTGTTACAGACACGCCCATGAACTATATTTTCAGAGTCTGTCGTGTTCGTCTTCAGAAGAAATGGCCAGAGTTATTCGTTTCGTGGTGCTTGTCTCACAGATAATGTTTTGATCACTATCTTCCAAGCAGCACCTTCTCTTAAAGGCGGAACTTACGCTGAAAAGGCAACCCATCTCAAGATTAAGTTAAGGATGGTGAATGGTACAAGAAAGAAGGAGGAACCATGAGAAAGTGCCTGGAACCCGAGAAATGTTTATTGATAGCGCACCTTGAGTGGATTATAAATAAATGAAATAAATAAATGAAATGATGGGACCCCTTCCTTGCCCGTTGATTTCCGCATTGATGCGACTCTCATCGTGCCCTCTTCAACGCTAACGCTCTCTCTGCTATGTCGGTGGGCGTACCGCGCCAACTGCGCCAAGAGTGAGCCATGCTAGATCGCCGAGGTCAAATCTTTCGCTGCCAATTGCGCGTCGGTCCGCACCCTCAGGAGGTCCGCCTGTCTCCCAACTAGGCAATTTTCCCTTCTTTGACCTTCGTTCTTATCGTGGAATCCTCCTTTGATACAAAATAAGCCGATTCTAGCTGAGGCTGGTCATATAACACAGACACGAATTCCGGAGCGGACAAAAAAATTTTGGTTTGTCCCTCACAGGTGAAGCTTAATGTAACTGATTTTTTGGCTCGGCTTGACCAGCAAGCTGAAATCAAACTTGTGAAGAAAGCCACCCTGAGCCAAAACAAAAGCTGGTCATCAAATTCTATTAGGTTGGAAAGAAAGTCCTGCAACACTTTTTCAAATTTTTGATTTTAATTTTATCTTTTTTGTTTACAACTCCTGACCGGTCTATATCTACCATGAGTGTCCACCACTTGTCTTCAACGCTCAGAAAATTTCTTGATGCTCCTTTGCCAAAACCCAGCGGAGTGCGGGTCGAGAAAGGAGGCGACCTCACTTTCGAGTTGGAGTTGATCGTCTAATTATTTCGTCATCAAGATGATGATTTAAGGTCCAGGATAGGTGGCAGTCATTTATAGCTCGACCAGGAGTTAAGAAAGGAGTGTCCCAGCTCCATAACTTTTTAGCCGGGCTCATTTCGATCATGGTGATTCGCAATGTCATGAAAGAAATAAATATTGTCGCGGCTCTTGACGAGCTGCCTCGGCCAGCTTCTGGAGTTCCGCAGCCTAGACCTCTACCTACACAATGGTGCCCATAACGAAGAATTTGTAGTGGAGCTTCCGTAAGAGCCCTACCTGTAATGGAGTGTGCGGGACGCTGCTGGCTTCTTATAAAAATATCAAAAGATCGAAAGCGCTGGTAAAGGTGAAACACGCTGTAGCGGTGAACGGCATGCCTATTGAAGCTATTGCAGATAGTGTTGGTCGTTGACACGAATCCATAGTTATGGAGACATTTGTACTAGACAGTGACTCGGAGTACGGATTTACTAGTGGTCGAGGTTTTTTGAATTTTCTTGGATAACTACTGACTGCAGCACTTATATCCACCTCGTGGATTGAAGCCTCGAGAATGCTCTACCATTTGTTAGTCATAAATGTTACCTATGAATTTTTCAGAAAAAAAGAAAATTTTAGAAAGAGTGTTGCAGAACTTTCTTTCCAACCTAATAACAACCTTATTCTACAGTCGCTTATCTACTGTATGGTTGGGGATTCAGAAATGTTCGCAGCCCTGGCCGAGTAAAAGAATGATTTATGGACAGGTGACGTTACAACATGGCCTTTGAAGATTAGGGAATGCGCTCATCCTTATGAATGAGGGTTGATTCTTAAAGGGAGGGATACGTGGCGCAATCGCGTCGAAATAGGCTCCCACAGAAATGTAACAAGGATTTACCCATCCCTGTAGAGGTCTTCACCCCTGTGCCCGTCCACCGATGGGCTACTTCAGTGGCTAATCTCTCGACGTCAAGCTTTTAAGCTTTTAGAAGAGATACAGTTGAGATGAATGGGACTGACTCTTCAGAGCATCTTCCTTTTTTTGGAAAGAGAATGAGAAAAATCAATTTCAGCACCCGATTGTTTAGCGAGCGTTTGTAGTGAAGGACGCGAGCGACTCTAAGGTGGTTTGCTCACAAGTAATGCCTAAGGCTTGACTTTTCGGAAGGAGGCAATCTTTGAACGTCTTTTTTCCATATCATCTACATAATACTGCATATTAGGCCAATATTGTGTGGCGACTTGCGCAAGAGTGATCTGTATTCTTGTACTTAAACATGCTCGTAATTTACAAACAAGCGTCTAGTGTCCGTACGTATCGGTCTCAGGTTCATATTGAAACTGTTCCGATGCTCGACCTCCCGCCGCTGGTCCAGTTCAGCTACCGCCACAGTCCATCCGTCGGGACTCATGCCCCTCCGCCAACCAGCGTCAACCGTACACGGTCCAACAGTTTGCGGGACCTTGACGACCCGTCTTAGCTCTCAAAGTGCGTCCGCTTCGACTGTCTCTGTTTGCTAATTTACGAGTGCTAGACATGCATTTCCTTCCCCAGAGAAGCGTCTGCCGCGTCGATCACGTCGTCCAGTTCTGGGAAGCCGTGGTCGGCTAATCACCCGGCGCGGTGAAAACGGGAACGCCCGCGGCGGCGAAGAAAAATTTTTAGAGGGGAATAACTTTCTTTGGGACGTATTTTTTTGACTTGTTGAGGTAGATTTTGATTGTGCCTGAGGTGCGCTTCCAGAAAACTACAAGGATTGCCTAACTCTCCGGAAAGTACTTCTGTTAGAAGTGGAAAACCCAAAATTCTAAGAAGGCGCACCTTCAACTTTGAAGGCCCATAAAATCTTTCGTATGCGACATTTTGGAAATCTGTAAAAAGTTTTTGAAAGTAATAACTTTCAAAATAGTTCCTAAACAGAAAATATATAAAAACTCCGTGATTGTCCCCCTTTTTCAAAAAATTGTCCCGTTCGAACATTTTTCGTGCAAAAGCGAGTTTTTGGGCTTTCAGTGACCATAACTCACTTCATTTTCATTTCTGTGATGCACTTTTTCCATGAGGTGAAAGTACAGGATTTGCTTTCTCTAACAAGCCCCAAACCGTTTTTCAAAGTTCATTTTTCGAGAAAATCACACGCGTTCGAAACATTCTTGTTCTCCCATAGGTTTTTGAGCAGCACATGCGAGTTTTTGAGCTTTCAGCAATAATAACTTCCTTCAAAGAACTTGTTGGGGAGGGGCGAAGCGACATTTTTGAAAGACTACGAGATTTCTGCTTTCTTATATGTTTTACCGTTGTCTGGAAGAATCGTCCTCAGAAAATCAGGTCCCGAAGAACTTTAATTTCAGCCCCGAGTCAAACCTTTCATAGGGATGCATTCAACTGTGTTCTATTCCTCAAGGAAAACACCGTAATTTGCCTAAAACTCTCTGTGCATAATTAATCGAATCTAATGCGGTCTGCACAAACAATTCTTGCCCTCGGATACGCCACGCACGCGCCTGTGGCTGGCAGTCCTCGAAATTGCGACCCCCTTCCGACCAAAATGCGACCCCTTCGTTCGAACAGTTCGAACAGACGGTTGACCCTGCCTGCGCCCACTATTCAAGCCACGGTGCAGCCAAGCCGCCAAAAGGGCTGGTTTTTGCTTTACGTATTTCCCAGGGAAGCAATTTGTGCTCACCACCACTCAGTGGCAAATGTGGCTATCTTCGCCATTCCTTTCTATAAAAATTGGCTATTATTGTACTCCGCTTCTCTGAAAAACAAAACGAGACGCCACCTTAGGCACTCAGGTCGAAGTAAGCTGAAGGAAACCACACGGTGGAAGAAGAATCTTCGAAAAGTGAAGCTCGGGAAGCTTTACCAGGCCGACTACAATACCCGTCATACTGCAATGGTCATGCGATCCTGCCAGAAGACCATGGAGCTTAAGCCATTTAGACACGGAGAACACCCAAAGGAAGCGTGAATCATGATGTTCCTGCTATAACGTCACGTACAAATGCCGCGACGCATTGACGCGCTGTGTGCTCGCTCTCCCACTATTCGTTTTCTCTGCGCTCTCTCAACGGAGAGAGAATATGTCGATCCAACCCGGCAACTATACTGAGCGCCGTTCATGTAGGAGGTGGAGGATGGCACGCACGCCAGAGTGGCCTCGCGTATAAAAATGATTCTAAGGAAAGTTGTGAAATTTTGGAAATCGAAGTCAAATCGCCATCTACATGACCTAATAAAAATGAATTTCTTAATTAGATCTTCTCCGAATTGTCTCAAACTGTTGCCATGGAAGCATCTCCCTCCCGTCATGAGTGCAAATTTTTGCTACACAGAATGTACAGGGGCGGGCGAAAGTTAAGCTAACAAGAGGTTGCTGCTGCCAATTTCCAATTTTAAGCACCACGAGCTTTTAGTGTGTATTTTATGCATGAGTTTTGATGATGGAATAGAAATCCCACAACTTCTCCAGAAATAGCCACTACGTCATGCGACGAGCTGCATGATTGTGTTCCATTACAATACGATTCAGAAGCTCTTTAAAAGGTCCATTAATAATCATTGCAGTGTTTAATAGGCTAACTACCAGCATCAGTGAGCCTGAACCTGAGAGGACTGCTTGTGCGACTTCACTGGTAATATCTCGAACATACGTGCCAAGAAGGGCTGGAGGTCATTTTGCTCATGTGGTCGCTGAAACTAGTTCCAGCGCACTTTCTTGCAACGTTTGCACACATCTCAACAAAGGGGTTTGCAAGCATGGAAATGTCTAACTACTAAGCGATGCCAGGAAATTGAATAGAAAGGTGCTAAATTTTTTGCCAAGCAAAGTTGCTAAATTGCTTCCGCTTGATTCCGTAATGAGCTTCATTTATCGATTGTGTCCCTTGATGAGAAGATATTTTTCTGCCGGACCAGCCTCGAATAAGAAAGCCAACCGGACCACTGCTGGTGAATAGTCACTAGCCAGTAAGTTTTGGTTTTTGCAGAAATCATATTGGAGGAATCACGAGTTAAAGATAGCATCGGTGGTTCAGTGGTAGAATGCTCGCCTGCCACGAGTTAAAGATACCTTGGTCCTCTGCCACCCGAGTTATAGTACTGAATCCTCCCAAAATCCTTCTGTCCCGGTTGATGTTTCAAAGCAAAAGCGCTTTCAGTAGAAAACACAGGGCATCGACACACCTACCTACACAACATGTCGATGGCTTTCTACGAAGCCTTCGTTGATTTATCAACACAGAGAGCGGCTACTCTAAGGAACAACATTGTTTCCTGTTTGATAAATGATGATTTTCCCACCAATATGTTGTTTTTGTTAATTGGGGTTTCTCGGCCTCAATGCTTTCTTGTAATCAATTCAAGTTGTTACCGTAATTTTTGTTCACCCTGTACGTACATATAATATAATACATACTTACATATCACTTTTCAAAATTACCTTTCTGCGCTTGCAAGCAATGGGCACGATGAGGATTGGCAGCGGCACCGATACCGCAAAGCTATTGGATCAAGCAAAAGCTTCGACGTGACCATTAAACAGATGAGAAACAAGTAGAAAATTTCATGCATCAGGGTAAATTGCATCAGGGTAATTTGCTGATGATTTCATGAGATTCTTCTCATGCAATCATAACCTGCTATCTTTGTCAGTGCTGATACCGTTTGAGGAGTTAGTGGCGGTGTCAAAACAAGACGACGATTTCCTTTGTGAAAGCATCACGTGCTGCCAAGCAATGCATCCGGGCGTTCCTTACTTCTTTTACTGTTTCGTTTAGCTCCTCAATTATCAGTGAACTTGTACGACCTCTGCCAATCATGACAATGTCTCATTACCTGACATACAGGGTGGGGCAAAATTACTGGTGCACTAAATTTTCAATGGCATTTTGACAATAATTCTCACAAATCAATTCTAATTATCAATATTATTTACTACAAACATGACAATACAAAAAATGTTAATGCTTCTCAAAATGATCTCCTTTAGCCTTCACACAGTCCTTCAGACGTTCGACAAATGCTTCGCATGTGGCACGCAGGTACTGGTCATCGATTTCGCCCCAAG
>MU868355.1:439323-455033 GCA_036418205.1 Ostertagia ostertagi
TTCTGACAATCCTCCTCATTGACCTCGCGCTTACTCCAACGTCTTTCGCCATCTGGCGCATCGATCTCCTGGCGTTCCTTCGAATTCTTTCTCTGACGAGCCTCACATTTCTCCGACTCGTAGCTGTTGTGGGACGTCCTCTTCCTTCCCTGTCCTCTTCGGTCTTCAGTTCTTTATAGCGTCGTACTGTATTCTGAACCGTCCTTCGAGGTACGGAAAGGATCTTCACAATTTCTCTTGTTTGCTTGCCGTCGTTGTGAAGTTTGATGATCGCGCTCCGTAGGTCAGAACGACGGACCATTTTGTATTCGAGTACGTAGGAATTACGCAACCTCCAGGCAACATATCACAAGCGAGTGAAACAGGAAAATCTCCAAGAAGTGTTAAAAAATTCAAAACGTATAGGTGCACCAGTAATTTTGCCCCACCCTGTATATCATTCGTCTACCTAACACCGAGACAACTGATTTGCACATCAGACGGTCCTGCAACCACACGTATATGTAGTCCAAGTAAGATTTGGGTTTCACTGATTTTGAATCAAGTTATGACAGAATGCGTGGCGCTTCCTAGAAGGGGTCATTGACGTTCCGGCCTTCTCCGTTCATGCATTGGTTTCTAGAAAGACCAAGCAGGAATTATACCGAAATTACTCTGGAGCGGTGTGCAGGAGCTCGCAGTCGTCAAAAGCAACTCATCAGAACCCTGGAAACGAGCAGCGCGACTTGAGGGTGGGGATCATTGAAGATACTTCCAACCTGCGGAGGTGTTCTCACCTCATTAAGGGAACCTTTTTCTTTCGAATCTTCTTAGAAGATATCTTAAGCAAATCTACCATGATTTTGTCAGAAGATTTCTATACATCTTGACATTGTTGCTCATAAATGCGGACTTTTTGAAAACTATACTTACTATCCGGTGATTTTACCAATCCATTCTCATCACTGATCTGATTCTGAATGTGAAGACCAGGGTATGGCTAATTCTGCAGTGGCCTTGCTTTTTTGATTGAACGGAGCATACCGATCATGACGATATCGAACCAAGTCCCGCCTCGACTACATATTTCAAATGCCACGAAAATGAGTGAAAACCATTTACTAATTTTTAAGTCTACATAGGTAAGCAGTAAACAATATCTACGAAAAGAAGTAAATCAAAGAGCAGGAGGCGCTCTATGGTGAGGTGGCTAGCATCTGTGGTTTTTAGTCGTCGCCGTTCTTGAGAAGTGCGATGGAGAAATTCCTAGTGAGATGACTGAAGATCAACTAACTTAAAACTTAACCCTCTCAATTTCGAGGTCTAGGGCAATATATAGAATCCTTCGAATCCATTTTGAGGAGTAACACAAAGACATCAATAATGTGCTGTTTATGCTGCATTGCAATCAACACGGGATGCATCGGTTGCGAATGGTGTTTGGTAATAGCCGACAAATCCCAAGCAACCATTGGAGGAAATTTTTGTAGCTCACCAAGTATTACTGATAGTTATTTCATACCGAATATGGACCTTTGCCGAACAAGCTTAGCTCTCATTTCGTCATAACTCGATTCGGCTGACTGATTTCAGATGCATGTGTTGGCAGTTTTTCTTCTTGCATTGACAGCTGGTGTGTACGGCGCCGAGATAAGGATTGGTGAGAAGCGTCGCGATGATAAAAGTACAAATCCACGTCAAGCTGTTGTGATTCGCACAGGCAAAGTCACTATGGGCAGTCTTAAAGTGCCCTCCCCTGTCTCAGGTATATCACATTAGTTCGTGCTTGAGCGAGCGCGTGTGTAGGAAGGGCTGCGTACTGAAGATGGATATACTTTGTTGATACCATGACGAAATTACTGCATGAAACCGCTATTCAAACTGAAACACGACGAAACTCTTCGATTATTATATTTACTTTGCATGGTAGCAAGAAGGACTCGTTCGCGTTCAGACTCGTTAAAGGAACCTTTCTCGAAAAAATCGTTCACAATAAGAACGAAAAGAACAAAAAATGCATTTGCTCTGGTAAAAATTCGAAAAATCGAAAGGGCTGCTACGCGTTCAAAGTACCGCCGGACATCTGTCACAAATGCTGGCGACGGGAATGCTTCCACTTGGTTCTTGGAGTGCCTCACTAGAAACTTTCTGGCCTTTTGACTTATTGCATTCACATCTCACACTTCTACTCCTATTCTATCGATCGATTTGTCTCTACTCTCCAAAATCGCACGCTTTAACCCGATTCTTTCATTGCGTCGCCTGATACGTAGCCGGAAGGCGGACTTCTTTCCATGCCCGCCTTTGGCTCCGCGCCACTTACCTTCGATGTGGATTTCGTAAGTTCGTTTCTCTCTGGAAACCGAATCTTCGTGAGTGAATTTTTGTATGTTGTCTCTAGTGGTCACATTCATGCTGGGAAACAATACAAGAATTTGTCGCGAGGGATTCCTTCAAAGCAGTCGCCCATGTAAAATTATGATTCTGCTTCAACCAGTAATTGCTAGCTTGATATCCGTCACTCACCAAGGAAGAAAAAAAAACGGAAGAAATCGCGATTCCACTTAGTTCAAACCAGGAACTCTTTTTTACCTAGTCCACCTATTGCAATAATATCTTTTTTCTATTGCATCCTATTCTATCGATCATTTTGTCTCTATTCTCCGAATTCAAACGCTTTAACCCGATTCTTTCAATGCGTCGCCTGATACGTGGCCGCCCCAAGGCGCACTTCTTTCCATGCGTCCCCTTGTCTCCGCCCGACCTACCCCGACCGTCCCTAGAGTGTGGCTTTCGAACGTTGCTTTTCTTAGGGAACCGTATCTTCCTCCGCAAAATTTGTACGTTGTCTCTAGTGATTAGAAGTCACGTATACTTTGGAATGCTTCCGCATTCTAAAGTATACGTGATACCTGAACTTCCACGACTCGACGGTGGCATGAAGCACGCCTATTCACAGACGACGGGGTGCAACGTTCAAGGAGAAGTTCAACGCCTAGGAAACCTTTATGCACGATTGTACTAGATGTATTAGGCCTTTCAGAAAGTTCTGTCGTTTTCCGATCCCGAATTTTAAATGCATGTATCTCGGCTTAAACTGAAACCTTTCATTGAAAAAAAACCATTCGAATGCGCGAACCTTTTTCTATAAGAAGCCGTTACTGGGTACGTTTGTTCAGAATGCTGGAGCTCTGGAGGCGATGAACTGAGGGAAGGTCGTTTTAGCATCATGTTGGGTTTTGATGCATTTCTCTTCAAGGAAGCTATCGAGATCGTCAGAAATGTGACAGTTGATAGACCAAGGTCTACTGAGTAAGATGTTTGCAGCATCACTCCGTAGCCCAGCTGGTCCAACTTGTGCAGGGTTGGCTGTGCGATGTGTCCAAGACACCTTTCAGGGATGTGTCCGTTCCCTTATAATGAACAATGCTAGACCTAGATTCTACTTTTCCGAAGCCTTAAATACGATTTGCTCAAAAACAAATCCGCACTACCTTTTCCTTCTTGCTCGACGAGCAAGTCCGCTCCGTTTTCTCTTCCCTTCTATCTTAGGGCAGAAAAGAGCGGAATCAACCCTTCACTCTTCGTTTGACCTTGAATTGACAAAATGTGCTCTGCAGTGATAGTTTGGAAGGCTCGCAGAGAGCACCAAAATTTGGTAAGGGTGGTTCTGGAATATCTAACTTAGTTAGAATTAGCTGAAATATTTGGTAGAACCGACAGTGCTCAGAACTGTTGAGTGGGCGTTACTGAATCAGTCCTGACTGATTTGTAGTTTCAATTAGTATAGAGTATGTTGAGAAATCCGGAAATACCGATATGGGGGATGCAGAAAAGCCGCTGTTCCGCAGAGCGGTCTGCCTTTCTTCTACCTTCATTCGTTCGGTGGAGACGACCCGAATTCCTGTGTGCACTGAAGAACAGATTCTTGATAATGATCTACGAACCCAGCTGCGTGTTCGATCAAGATTGGAGAAACAAAACTTTTCAAAGGTAGAACTGCTCGATGAGAAGATTGTGCTGCCTGTTATGTGGCCTGCGACAGATGCAGCTCTCTGAGCCCAGGCGGAGCTAATGTACCGGATGTTCTTAATAAGAAGTCAAGTTGTCACGAAACCGTAATAAGAGCGCCCAGAAAGGGCGTCATAAATGGGCCGACATTTCTCCGCGATCTCCCTCGGCTGTCGAAAGCTGAACCAACTCACAGAATGAACATACAGTGGCACTCATCTATGCCATAAACGCTTACCAATTAGACCTCTCAACCATTCACTGTGACTTCTCAACCGCCTGGATAGCTTCTGTAAAGAGAAATACAAATGATAACATAACAGTGAAATAAATTTTGTCGAAGTTATAACCTCTAGAACTCCTATATTTTCAGTGAGCGGATCGTTTGAACTTACCTATTGTTGGTAAAAAGGCTGGATTGTAATGGCTTTTATCACGAAAGGAAACATTTTGCCCAAGTCGAGATATTGCTCATTGGAATTTCGAGGTCCAATGTCAAGAACTTCCCTTACAACCTATTATTATTTGCAACTACGGTATCTGACGTGGTAGGCGCTGGCGCCGCGGTGGCGCTTCCCAGTTGCTCTAGCCAACCCATCGAAACCATTTTTTCTGTGCAGAATTGTCGGATAGTGGACAAAAAACTTTTTTTGGAAAATGAAAGTACATGTTCGAAGTAATGATATAATCACAAGCTTTCACCATTCATCCTAGATGGCCTAATACAACAAAAAATATTATGTTAGAGCAGAAAAGTGAAGCAGTGAATTCCTCATTTTCAGATGAGAAGCCAGTGAATCCACTGAAGGTTTTGATCATTGGAACGAAGGGAAATGTTGCCGCCATTGAACTACAAAGAAAACTAGCCAGCACTCTCGCTAATGCTGGGAACCGAGTGGTGAGTGGCAGTAGGCTAGTTGCTTTTATCTGTGAGGGACGAACGCATTTTTCTATACTCCCTTTCACAAAAAGCGAATACCGTCATTCATACACCACAAGTGACGACGGCCTCCACAAAATGTAAATGTTTTCTGCCAATGAAATGATTAGCCTGTTGCAGTTGTATCGTTGTCACTAATTACAACTATCATTTACCAAAATCAGCTATCACTATGAACACTACTAACCAGATTTACTTGGAGGCCGTCGTCAGTTGTGGTGTATGGTCTGCACCCGACTTTTCTGGTTTTTTGAAAGAGGAGGGTACATTACATACGTGAAGCGAATTGCGATTTCTTTTTGCAATGCCTGGAGAATTCTAAAATTTCTCCATATACATAGGGGATCAGCTGAAGCTAAGGTTTTTAGTTATTAACATTTTGGGCTGATCACGTTTTGTGAACTTACTTACACTTCCTGGAGAACACGCAGAAATCTCACCTTAATATTGGTGTGAGCGTGACTTTTCATTTCAAATGTAATATTAGTTGAGATATGGGTTTTCGTCTCAAGGCAGCCTAAAGTTCGTGGTAGGCCATTTTAATACAAAAATGAAAGGATTGTTGTGTGAAGGAAATATCACCATTTTTTTTTTACAAATCTGCTTAACAACATTCGCGCTTGACCGTTGCCTTGAGAACCCCTCCTAGAAATATCCCTATGGGAAGTAAAGACAAGACTTAAACTCCTTTCGACGACAAGTTTCTTCTAGACCCAGTAGCTGAACCTTGTTATGACTATACTCTAACTAAGGTTATCTTTAGAGTTTTAGGGTGCGAAAATTGCCAGTACTCACGGGTCGGAGTGCATTTCACAGTAAGGAGTCTGTGCAAATTTGGGCAGAAAACTTCGGGTCCGATGAATAACCCATGACTGAGTTCAAGAAATTCAATTGCTGACTACCATCTGCACCAGGCCATGTTACCAGGTGCTTGCTACTAAGGAAAGCGCTCGTGTGTTGGCACGCAAAATCCTTCGGCTATGTCGATAGTTCTACAGGAAGTTCTGCAAAGAGTCAGATTGATCAGACTTTCTGAAGTCGGTTGATTCAAGAATCCACAGATATCATTCGGGGATTCACCTTTGGAGTCAACAGAACACGCTTTGACATGTTGTCGTGACCAGGTGCTGACTGACGGATGCATCGGCGGCTTGCGCACCTGGACCACGCCAGAACGTGGGAATTATGGTGCCCACACACCCTAAGGGGGTTACCTGTCGCGCTGAATGCTACTACGCCTTGCCACGGGCATTAAGGCCTGACCCCTTAAGAAGCTACGAATTGTATGCTACGCTGTTGTACTATGATTGCAATTAGATAAAGAAGGTTTGCCGTTTTACGTACTACAAAATAAACCGGTATTTAAGACCGGGTTTTGATGTACAATACTTAACATAAGAGAAGGACTTATATAACTACTATGGGAATACCTGTGGAAGAGAATGAGAAGAGATGGGTTCCATGATCGGCATGTTGCGTGTAAGTCCCAAGGGTTAGGGTCAGGACGACTGCGCTGGTCCACCGACTTATGCCGGGCAGATGGCTCTCCGGCGTAGACGAGATGAATGGGACCAACTGCGCTTGAATGGTCCAGCCGACTGACTTCGAGACGAACCGGCGTTGACGACTGCACTGACGACACTGACTTGAACCGACCGACTGCGCGCGTGACTGGCTTTTCCCGCGCTTCCAGTGCTTTCCATGCTTCGCGGTAAGACCGCATGCGACTTCGAATGGAGCGCGGTTTCATCCCGGCGCATATCGTAAACCCAGGTCGTACGCAAGTCACGACACTCTTGAAATACGGTTCCAGCCACATTCTTTGATTTGGAGGAAGGCCACTTGGTGGCTTCCGACGCGGCTTCACTCCGAGTTTTCTCAACTCTGCATACCTTCAAGTTACTGCAGACCACGGTCTTGCTTACTTCTACTTGATTCACAAGCTTCTATAAGTCGCCCGCCGGAACACCTTGTCGGCGTGACTAGGTGGTATAATTTTTTTTTCTGGTAGAAGCGAAATCACCACTTTTGGAGCCACATCAGAATCTGTGACAAAAGAAAAGATTAAAAATGCTGCTTCACCCAAAAAAAGCAAGGCAAACATATACAAACACGGAAACTTCAGAGTATTTTTGATCAAGTGTGATTGCCGTAATTTGTGCCCACCCTCTGGACCGGTTTTTTCTACGGATTCTTATGCTATAGGCAACGGACAGACAACACCATTTCTATACACTTTTACGAACAGATAACAGCATTTTCAGACTTTGCTTTCGACAGTTAAAGATTCCACACGAAGAGGTCTTCCCTAGTCGATTTGTGTCCAAGGTAGGTGGTATCGTTTTGAAAACAAAACTGTTTCTACTACAAGCCTACCCTCCATTCTTTGGTATATTTTCAGGTGATCGACTATGCAGTAGAAAGCGAAGCTCTTGTCAATGCATGGCATCAGTACAGTGTGATGGAACGTATTCGAGCTATAAGAAGGTTATCGCATGATATGCTAACATTTTGCGAAAGTAAGTGAGGGATAACAACCGCGTTGATTTTGGTGCTGCCATGATGATTATTCATTACAGCTTGAAAAATCGTAGCGTGGCTTACAATTAGGGCGTCAGCGAACGAACGTTCCCCACCAGCACCCAATCAAAATTTTGCAGCCCCAGGAGCTCGAACCACTGCTACCCAGCCCCCGCAGTCAACTTGCGGGTACCAGCGACTCAATTAGTGGCGGGACCCAACGTTTAAAGGAAGCCCGCCACCTTCAAACGGTGTCACGCTGACAGTGGAAGCCTGTTGAAAGTGGCGGGACTTTGACAGTGGACACTGTTTGAAAGTGGCGCGCTTCCTTTAAACCTTGGGTTCCGCCACTATTGAGCGCTGGCCCTACCTTAGTTCGATTCTTCTGGCGCCAACTGCTTCGATTCGCTGACCAACGCTCGCGATCTAGCCCGAATCGCCCTTAGCGAATCGCCCCCTCGATTCGGCCAAACTATGTCATCGCCATAGATAACGTGGCTAGCACAACGTGTTCCGTCACCACATTAACGTTTTCTTGAATGACTGCGCTCAACGGCCGCGTTGCTCAATATAGATTCACCGAGCAAAAACTTCGATATCCGGGCGCACCAGTTAACTTATTAGAAACATTTCATCTGATGATAGCACCTTGCGTTTCTGAAAATGTGTCGAATTATGCTTTCGCAAGGGGTGAAAAGCCGGGTCCGCGGTTGTTGAGAAGTGTCCTAAATGCGTAGAGATGTCCGAGTTGATTTGAAAAACGCCCTTGATAAATTCAGAAACGTACGGGTTGAAAAAATGTTCTGAACCATTTGAAAAGAAGTCCGGGTAAATTGCAACATGTCCTGAATCATTGAAAATTGCCTCCATCTCAAAGCAAACGGTAAATGAAATCGCCTTATTAACGTTTATTAGGCCCCCAAACTAGACTTCAGTCCACGATCGACTTTCTTTTAATCTTGGCATTGAAGATTCAGTTTACAGAATTGAGCTCCTTCAAGATAGCAGTAGTACTTGAGAAGGCTGGCGTTTCGACTTTCATCATTGTTAGAAGTTCTGAGGGGTGGATCTCAATCTGTTCTCGACGGGTTTTTCAGGCTCTGAAGAAGGCGAAGAAAGCTGAGACGTCAGCCTCGCCAAGTACCACTATCTTGGAGAAGCTCACTAAGCTATAAAACTTTAGTTGACGGAAATCATCAGCGGCCCATAGCTCTTCAAAATTCCCCACAAACCCTTATTTCTGTCGCCAATATGTGAGCTTCGACTTAAGGAAGTCAATATATCCCAACCTAAGATGAGCGGTTGATATAGCGCTTTCTTTAGAAAAGATTGCCTATCGTTGAAGATCTATCGTTCTGGATCCCCGACTGCAGTAGGCAACAATAGCATACGCAATGCCCTAGGAAGCGCAAGCCCAGTGCTAGTGCTCGCAAATTACCTTGGGCGCGGCCAGAAAATTATAGCCCACCATCGTAGCATTCTACAAAATTTCCGTGAAGTTGTCTTGATTATAACTTCCACTTAGTCCGTGATTCGGACGAAGCGTCAAGGGTCAGCGCGAGCCCATCTTCTGCGTCCTCACAGGAAGATGCTTCAAATATTTCGTAACTAGAGAACTATAGATGGATTCAGCACGTTGTCACATTGGCGACGTCACCAACGGCTGTCAGCCAGAGAAGCAGTTTAGAACCGAAAGTTGAGGCCAGGTTGAACAAAGCGAGGCGAAGGTTTTGCTTCTGTTGTTGGTGTTATTCTCAAGGAACGCTCTATTTCGAATTGCTTTTTGCCGGATTCACCATGACCGCCCAGGTGTACCCTCGTCTACGTCGAAGTACCGACGTTATTCGCCGCGAGAAACACACGATAGTCAGAAAATTTGCCTTCGTCACTACAACGGCCGATCACCTGTTTGTTAGCAACACCGCCAGGAGGTTATCAAACTCATAAAAGAGAAGCTACCATTTCGGCTTATGCGCTTAGGTGTAGCCCACCTGGATGACTATCTGATTGCTTGCTTAAAGGAATCTTGCGCGGAAAAATCATGATTCTATTTCAGCCATAAATCACTGGCTTGAGACTCATTATCCACGATAATAGTGAAAAGAACTGAAGTATTGCTTTCGTTTTGATTAGAAATTCGAAAACTCGAAAAGGCTGCTACGCGTTCGAATTGCCCACGGACGTCTTTCACGAATGCTGGCGACGGGGATGCTCAAACTTGGTTCTTGGAGTGCATTCACTAGAAGCTCTTTCTGGCCTTCTGCTTCGTTGCATTCACATCTTACACTTCTACTCCATCCTATTCCATCGATCGATTTGTCTCCACTCTCCGAAATCGCGCGCTTTAACCCGATTCTCTCATTGCGTCGCCTGGTACGTAGCCGGCCAAACGCCGTCTTCTTTCCATGCCTCGCCTGGCTCTGCCTCCTGGTCCTTCGATGGTCCATAACGTGTAGTTTTTGTACGTTTGTTTCTCTTCAGAAACCGAATCTTCATGCGTGAAACTTTGTGTGCTATTTCCAGTGATCACAACTGACATATTCATTATTATCGAAGAGGCTGCAAGAATTTTACCGCCCCGCCAAGATTCCTTAAGCTTTACCACCACATTGAAAATTCAATTACCCCTTCAAGCGCGAGAGCTCTCCAAATTCCTCGGCTCACGCCACAGCTCCATGCTTCACGGACCGAAAATCTTTCCCATTTGGACACATGCTGTCGACTATTATGATGACCATTTCAATATTGAGATCCTACTGTAACAAAATACGTCCTCAAGAAAAGATTAAATTTAGTTCAGGTCTTCTGAAATTATACACTATAAGAATCTTCAAACCACAGCGAGACTACGAAGTATTCAAATTCGAAGTTAGGTTGGAAAAGATTTTACATGGTATCCAATAGTTCGTCGAGGTTACCACAAAAATAAAGCCGACTATGAACTCTTTGAATCATGCTCAATAAATAGGAATTGTCACGGCGATCTTGAGCATTAAAACTCGTGGCGATCTTGTGGGTCTGTTCACTTCAACATGGTAATAGGATGATAAGCATGGTACGGTTTTTTTTTCTTACCAGGGTGTTCATTTTATCAGTTCACCAGTTTCGTCAGTGGATAAGCTGATAAAACATCATGATTTGACCAACATAGTGTTCGACGGATTCAAGGATTACCAGAACTCCCCTCCTTTCCCCTCATGAAGGAGTCTCTGTCGTAGAATTCCTTTGGAGCCTCGATGTTCCTTTTAGTGAAGTTAGACAGTGTAAATTATTCTCCTGGCTTTAACGTGAAACACTTTCATCGCTGAAGAGTCCATAGACCCGGAAGGGGGAGTGAGGGTGAAGGATGAGCAACTACTAGAAAGTAAAACAGCAACGATTTCAAACTTTTCTGACTCAACCCTTCGAAGAATGCAATGCTCAGCCTTCGAACACGGCCGCCTCCATCCCCTATCTCCACCCCCTCCCTGCCGCTCGCTTATCTTTATGTAATGTACGCTAGACTTCCAGTTGTTGTAGGATTTCTATGGAATGAAACAATAGAATCGGTTCGCTATGGCAAGGTGATTGAAGGCACTACACGCATGTAAGGAATACGAGTTCCCACTTGTATGCATTCTTCTACAAGGTCACAAAGAGTTCAGGATCCTAAAACCTTGCATATTCAGACTTGAACTTTGAACTGTCCGTGCCCAGTTTACAGTATTTTGCGAAAAGCAAACATTATAGAAGTTTTTGGCCGCATGGATGTGATCGATTGGATACGAAATGAGAAGTTCGACATTGCAATTACAACTGGTGCCACATGCTTTCAACCATTACTTCGTATGGCAGGTGTACAAAAGTGTGACATTTTGGCATATTTTTATTCTTCTCCTCGGGCAATCAGGGAGAATAACGGTCGAGGAATTTCTTGACCATGGCTTCGCACTGTAAGGGAGTAGTGCCAAGAGTGAACGTACGCGCGGAGAGCACAGACGGCTCGAGCATGGCGAGTGTAAATGTCCGCACGGGAGATCAAGCGAAAATCCGCGACGTGCCATTGAGGAATCTTCGACCGATATTCACCCTGCTGGCAATGCTTTGACGTGATTTTAGAGTTTATAGACACCACCGCTGGACAAATTTGCACATAGTGGCTCAGTGGCAATTGGAATTATATGGAGTAATCACATATTTTATGCCCTTGTACTTAAACGGCTTCTTCAACTCCTGCGTTTTTTAGCGCACCTTCACCGATACGATACCGTCATTTTTTGCAAAAACAGTTTACTCGAAAAAAAAACTCGGTAATTTGGTTGAAGGTTACGAATCCTGTTGGATAGTATACACTTGAGTATTCCTACATTGCTGACTGCTATGGTAGATCGGTGCACACCTTCCACATGAACTACAAGTAAACCCTGCGCCGTAAAGCTGTTACTGCCCCGTACTGCAGCCATACATTGGAGAAGTTTTTTGTGTCGTTTTTAATCATCAGCTATTTCGCTACCAGCGAATTCTCTTCAAATTTCAATTTCAATTTCTTCATTCTCTGAAGTCGCTTGAGTCGAATGAATTTCGTCACTTACGCCTCGATAATTGGTCCAGTGGGGATAACAAGAGTCTCAGAATACAACTTTCTCATGGACTGACCCCGCTAGCCACATAGCGTGGACTAGACCATTCAAATGCCGCTCTGATTCTAAATGTAAGTGGGTGCGTGGCGCATAGCAGGAAGTGACTGATCAATGCCGACCGCCTTTTTTCAACAAGTTATGTCGAACAGGTTTTAACCAACTACCTTCTGGCTGCTTGTTCAGAAAAGAAAATCTCAATTGCAGATCAATCATTCTCACTACAAGCGAGCCTGCACCATGGATTGTAAGAACTATGGGCATTCCTGATACTGGTATATGTTTTCCAGAAAAAGATAACGTAGAGTTGTTCTAGAACTCCTTTTTTTCAGAGAACCCTACCGTCAATGCACTTCCTTATTTCCGACGGTATGTGAGTAAAAAATCTTCCTGGAGGCTTTTTAAATGTTGTTGCCACTTTAGCATTATATTACTGCGAATTACTAGATAAAATTTACTTTTTGAACGTTTTCAGCGCAAAATTGGTACTGTCCAGTTACATAGAAGAGAGGCTCCTAGAATATAGCCTGATTCGTCCATTAAACGATATGGGAAAGCGCATGGTTGGCGACCGCTTCACAACATTCCAGGTATTAGCCTACAAAAGTCCTATACGTTAGTTGTGAGTAACCAGTTTTCACTCTCACTCTTTTTCACTGGATAATCAACAGCGTCTAGAGAAACTTGACTATTTAGACATTGCTGAGATGTTGCTGGTTTACATACACTGGTGTGCAAAACTTAAGGACGAGATGGATAAATTGACCTAACTTATTAACAATTAGATGGAATTGGATGAAACTGTGCAAGGCATAATGCTAGAAGCCCTACAGTCATGGGCACAAAGTGGGCCTCATATGTCTTGCATCCGGCTTCAATCTGGAGCCAAAAGGGAGTGGCCACCAGAACGAGGGGTTTGGTGGGGCAGGACAAGAGGGAGTGTACTGAGCAGGGAGAAGTTACTGTGGAATGTAGTGGTGTTCTTGATTACAGCAAGTCTCAGAGACAACACTAGGGTGACTTTACGCGAGGAAGAATCACCGGGAAACTGGAAGAAGGAAGATTTGTAACGAGTGTGGTCCAGGAGTTTGATATTGCTCACACCATTGTTTTGTGCGCATAAGGAGCAATATGGACTGCAGCCACTGCTGCCCCTAGAAGAGTAGGTGGTGGATCACGATCAACGCAACAGCAGGTGATTGCTACGTTTTGCAACAGGCAAAAATGGACCCACGTCAGTCACAGCTGCAGTTGCAAAAACATTTATCAGGATTGTAAGGCATGTAATCCCAGCCTGAACAGTGGCACAGTGACCGCATAGGCATGGTCTCTCTGACCGACCAACAGTATCTGGTGTTCCTTCGAAACCCGCGCATCGGCGGGAACATTTGCTAGGTGCCGGGACATTGGCGATGGACCACTGATTTGGATGATCGCGTGTTCTTCTCAGTTAAGATCAAATTGAATGTAAGTAGTGATTTTGGACTTACCGCATGTGGCGAGAATAGGAACATGTAATGCACCCAGGACCATCGTTCAACATGATTGTTTTGATAGTCCATTCGATATGGTGTGGGGAGGCATAAAGTTGCAAGGGCGTACCAACCTCCCAACTCCTGATCGCGGAATGCTTTCTGATCGACGTTATTGTGACACTGTACTCCTCACTTATGTGCACCTTTTCAAGAGGTGCCGCTTGACCTCAACTTCATTGTATGGGGGACAATGCGCGGGAGCATCGAGCAGCCTAGGTGGAAAACTCTCGGAAAGCGAGGATTTCCGGCGATTGGTAAAGCCTGCCTGCTTCCCCCAGTCACATCCTATAGAGTCCGTGTGGCTTGCATTAAGGAGAGATATTGTAGCGCAACCTATGTGCCCACAATTGTCCAGCAGTTGTCTATCGCGGTTTTTAAGGAGTGATCGCTTCAAGAACTTTTAACTCAACCTTGTGGCTAGTATTGGAGCACGTGGCAGAGCATGCCTTGCAGTCCGTAGTGTTCATACACCCCATCAAGAACCAGCTCCTCTCTTTTGAATGTCTACCATGAGTTGGAGAAGCCTCACCTATCGACCGCTTCAGACAGGGTATTTGCAGAAAAATGTCTTTTCCAATCGCCCCTTTGCGCTTTTCTGTTAGTAACTCTCTGCACTGTACCGCAACATTTACTTCTATATATGTGCCAAATTTGATCCACCTAAGGTTAGCTAGCAGTGAGATATCATGTGCCTTAAGTTTTGCACACCAGTGTATTTTACAAACACAGTATCTAGATGCTTGAAGGAATCCTCCGCAGAAAAATCATGATTGTATGATACCCATAAATCACTCATCGTTCACGATAAGTACTGTCGCTAGAACCTCTTTTCGACCTTTTAACTTATTCCATGAACATCTCACACTTCTACTGCATCCTATTCTATCGATCGTTTGTCTCTACTCTCCAAAATCGCACGCTTTAACCCGATTCTTTCAATGCGTCGCCTGATACGTGGCCCAAACAAGGCGCATTTCTTTCCATGACACCGCGCGACCTACCTCCAACGTCCATGAGTGTGGTTTCGTAAGTTTGTTCTCTTCGGAAACTGAATCTTGATGCGTGTAATTTGTCTCTAGTGATCACAACTGACATATTCATAATGGGAAAGAAAGCAAGAACTTCCTGAGAAAGTTTCCTTAGGTCGCCCATAGCCGTTAGGTAGAGATTTCACGAGTGGCGCACCTCACAGTAATGACCAGACTCTGTGATTTCACCTAAAGCTTCCAGTTTGATGAAGTGAAATTTTGATGAAGCACTGCCTTCATGCTAAGCGTAACTGCGGTAGCGTTCCATACATACCGTGGGGCAGGAATTTAATTTGTTATGGAGTTACGGAAATTGCAAAATGAAGTACATACTGCGTTTCATCCTTATTGAAGGATCCCGCTAGCGAAACGAGGCTATCTCTGCGGGGTGCGTCCCCACAGAACTGGGTGCGGGACTTTTGGCTCGTCCGGACTGGCACGCGGCGAGTTGCGCGGCGGCACGCGCGGCGATCTGGACGGACAAGGCTTCGCGGGTTCTTCGGTAGAATTCAACACGTTAATGCGTGTGCAGATTGCGAATAAACTCCGCATGGCACTACTGACACTAGGACTAAACCCAGCAGAGGGGAAGAACGCCAGGGAACCCCTTTGCGGTAGCTCTATCCCCCAGAATCCCTTCTCCTCCCTAAGTCTCGGTCCCAAACACAGTAATTGTCTCACTCACATCCCCCAAATGGAACGTCCCCCCCCCAACAACATGACCGCCCTGATTGCCATAACAGCACTATCCTTCTCATCTCTTCCTATTGCTACAACCACCGCTGTCCTCAAAATTCCAGCCGTTCAGATGCATTTCGAATTGCAGAACCTTGCGGATTTTATCCGCAATCTTCACACGTTGACGTGTTGAATTCCCGCGATGCGTCGGGATCGCCGCGCCGCTCGCCGCGCAATTTGCCCGGACGAGCCAAAAGTCCGTCGCCCGTTTCATACCGGGAGGTCATTTGGTCAACAACGGCCAACTGGAAATGAGATATACTCTTTATAGGCGCCTTGGGACGCTGAGCTCAAATATGCGTTCCTTATCTGCTGAACTCTTCTCTGAAGGAATTATGAAGCA